>CM040461.1:23708503-23849045 GCA_022758105.1 Pangasianodon gigas
CATATAATAATTATTATTCTAAAATACTAGAAAATATTGATTTATTAAAAAAAATAAATTGAGTGAGGTGTGTCCTAACTTTTGCTTGGAGTGTGTTGATTAGCAGTTTCTAATATATATTTGCACTAAACTCCTACACAGACTGTAGAAAACACAGCTTATATTATATGAAACAGCAGAAATCAGATTTGAGGAACAAATTAAGAAAGAACAGTGTTGAATACAGATTTTAGTTGTGCTCAGATGCTTACGTTTTGCCAGGGGAAATCATTTGCATGAAAATGCCCAAAAGTATTTGGCACAAAAAGCAGAAAACAATACATACATGATTGATAATGAAATAACAACTTTGTGATAAACAATGAAGGAATAATATTGATGTGATACAATATTAACAAGACAAAGCCTGGATCTCTAAAATGTAGCATCCGTGGCCGGGAGTTAAGAATTGGTCGTGCTCTCGGGGTGGTAGGGATGGCATGCTCTCTCCTCTGCCAGTCAGAGCGATACCAACCAATACTGGGTTCCTGTGTGCTCATGTATGTGGAAGATGGGAGGAATATGTGCTCATGTTTCCTCTGAGTTTGTTGCCAGAAGTTGCTGAGTGTCATGCCATGTCACACTGCATTGCAACACTGCATGAGCAACAGTTCAAAAAGATGTGGAGGTTGGCTTCACATGTCACGGAGGAAGCAAGTCTTTGCCCCACCGTCCCCGGTTGGTAGCTGTCCTGCGATTGGGGAGAGTTATCCAGTGGGTGGGAATTGGCAAAAGACAAAATTAGGGAGAAAATGAGAAAGGAAAAGATGTTTAAACACGATAACACATTTGTGAACCATTTTACAGGATATCTAAACCTGTCCTCACCTCCTACTGTGTCTGTCTCTGTCTCTTCTTGTAGCTCCTGAGCTTGATCATCATCATCTGTTACGCAGCGTCAGCGTATGGAGGATATTCAGCAGTGGCTATATGTGAGATGGTCTTTGCCATCGTCTTCTTCGTCATCTTCATGATGGAGCTGGATAAACAGTTCCTGGTCGTCAACTGGCCTTGGAGTGTAAGTAATATACAGTTCATTCACCTCCATTTAGGTGCCAGCAGGAGGATATTTACCATCATATGAAGTGACTGATCACATGAAACTACAAGAAACAGCGTTTTTAATGTGCATTAGTTTCTCATCAAATACATGTTGTTTTCTAAAATTAAACTAACAAAGCATCTTGTCTCTGCCACTGTCTGTCCTGAACAGTACAGCTCCTGTTTCTAATGGAAGGCAGTTATTTGAAAGTGTATTCCAAATAACACATCGCATGAGCTAACTTATCATATGATTCAATACTTAGGACTTTGCCAGAAACAGAATAGAAAGGTTTTTAACTATGTAATATCTTTTAGCTGGAAAGCTTCCTATTTTTAGTTTTACTGCTGTGTTTTGTGACGCTAATATTAGACACTGCATCAAGTATTGCAGTAATACTAACCGCTCAATTCTAGATAATCCTAATTTACACATACCACTTAAAACTTGTGCATGTTCTTATACTGGTCATTTTAAAGTATATATCCAGGAAAGGAAAAGCAGAATGTGCTGAAAGACAAACAGAAACACACAGACAGAACTAAATATACCTTTGTTGTCTTGCCTGCTTTAGGATTTGTTCCGCGCTGGGATTGGTGCACTGCTGTACATCATCACCTCTCTGATTTGTGTGATCGGTGGAGCCGGAGATGGAGCGCGCATCGCAGGGGGGGTCAGAACTTTCTTTCAGAATTTTCTTTTGCCTTTGATACATATCTTAAAATTTAAATTTTTAAAGTTTTATACTCAAATACTCCAAATGAACTATGAAACTTTATGTGCCTGGCTCACTCTCTCTAATGATGTGAAATTTATATTACTGAAATGTTCAAGTTGTTTTGAATCAAGAATAACATGAACTAAATTTAATTGGTCTTTGTAATATTAATATTTGTTTTATTTTGTAATATTAATATTTGTAATATTAAACAAAGAGTGATTTTGCTGTTCACACACACCTGCCATGAGGAGCATCCCAATGTGTCCATTATTTTCTGCCTCAGTGAAACAGTAGTGGATAATCTGTGCTCTTCTCTGTTACAGGTGTTTGGACTTATCGCTGGCATTGTGTTTGGTTATGATACCTACACAATTTTTGCAGAAATCAAGAACACCCGAGGGCAGGCTGTTTCCACAGGTCTCGATTCCTTACTGTAACACGTACACACGCACACACACTGCTGGTCAGATGTTATGTTAATGAACCATCATGTGATCATGTGATTTATACATAATATTACAACATAATTTCTCTTGTTCTTATTTTTATTATTTTATTTCACAGATGCTTGAACACTATTATAACAGCAACAACACCCGCTTGGGAGGACTTGGGAAGGAACAAGGGATTGAAACATGGCAAACTAAGAATTTCAAAGGTTTTCCTGGTATGATGAGGTCAATGTTGTGGAGTTGTGAATGCTGCTCAGTGTTGAAAACCTGACACAAACAGACTGAAATACCTGAGCTACTTAAAGGGAGGCACTGTATATGATAGCAAGTTGTAATGATTACTGCTTAGGCCAAAGCACCACAAATAATTGGAGATGCTGTTGTCTGGCTTCTTTTATAGCAAATATTTCAGCTGTTGCAGCATTATTATTATAAGTTATGTCAGAATGGCTTCTTTTAACATCACATGGTGCTCTCGGACATGACTAGGAAATTCAGAAAGGAATGGACTGATCACACTTTTAAAATGCTCAATCCATCTTGCCCAAGTGATCAAGGAAACAATAGGAAAGGGAACTGTAGAGAAATTTTGATTCAGTTTAGGTTTGGAGCTGTGTTGATTCTCTTTAAAATACAATGTCCACTTGAATTGGCAAGGTGCAAAATTTCAGCCACATTATTTCTATCTACTAATATTTGATATTTGTATGGGTTAGAGGTGTGCATTTGCTTAAAATAATTAATCTGAAGTGAGATGTTTCTATCTAGTTATTTAAAAAATACTACCAGTCAAATGAATAGAAGTAACAATATAACATTTATACCAGTGTTTTGCCATATTTCTGTTTCTTTTTGTTTTAGTATTTTGTTAATTCAGGTTTTCCTCCATTTTCCTTTAACAGTAACAGGGAAAATCAAGGGTACTAACATACCCTAATGTTTGAGTGACTGACCCAAGTCCCAAAAGTGGATTATAGAAGGTTTTTATGTTTAGACATGTTCACTGAACACTTGCAACAGGAATAAAGCTTGAATGCAGCCTCACTCTCCTATTAGTAAATAACGATTCTACAGGAAACAGCTAAAAAACACCATCTTTTTTTTTTTTTTGGCTGTATAAAGACCATTACTATGTATTCACTCTTTGATTTGATATTGCACACTTCTTTCCTTAATCTGTGATCTGGCCTAAATTGTTTCTGTGCATTATCTGAGTACAAATTTTTTTTGGATTCACACAACCCCATATAAAGATATCCGATTGTTTTATATTGTTTTATGTGATATATCCTGTCCATGAAGGCCTGCCGTTGTTTCTTTTCCCATGGTGTTTCCTGCTCGAGGTTAATATGCTTTATTTGTTTTTTACAGTCTTAGTTTTATTCTTTCATATTAAAACTGGCTACTGAAAATGTCCTTATTAGTTGCCTGTACTGTAACAGAGTGCCTTAAGACTTTTTGTCAACAAACTCAGGATACACCTTTTCTTCCAATGTTCAACACTTTTTATGTTCATTCTTGGTAAGAATGAGAAAGGATATTCTGCAGTATTTTTATTTTATTGTCACGTTTCTAATGTTACTGGGTTTTTTTTCCCCATAAAGCAATGCAGAATAAAAATCTTATAACCAAGTGCAAATATCTGTGGTACAGCCAGTGGAAACCCAGACAGCATTGTGGGAAGTGGTTGAATACAGCACCACCTTGTGTCTAGAAAGAGAATATAACGTTAATTACATTTATATTTCTGTCATTTGGCAGATGCCTCATCCAGAGTGACTTACAGAAGTGCTTTTAAGTCTCTATCAATAAATACATCCTCATACTGGTTCACTAGGTCAGGGGCTAAGAGTGTCACAGTCTAAAAAGACCTCACCAAGAGAGCAGGTATCGAGGGAGAACAGAAGAGGCCCATGTGGGACACCAGTGGAGTAAGTGTGTATGGAGCAGATGTGGATCCCCTCCATGTCACCTGACATGGCTGTCCATCCAGGTAGGAAGCAGCCCATTGCCATGCTGTGGCAGGAATTCAAAGACTCGTGAGGATGGACAAGAGAGTCTTATGGGTGACTGCGTCGAACGCTGCTGAAACGATATATACTTAATATATTACAGTATCCACTGAATGGTCATTATGATGCCAGTCAAGCTTGCTAAGTTTCTTGGACTCATTAGTTTAATAGACACTCACCAGCCACTTTAATAGGAACACCTGTATCCTTGCTCATTCATGCAATTGGAAAAACTGATCTCGCCAGATCTTTTTCCAGTCTTCAACAGTCCAGCTTCAGTGAGCCTGTGCATACTGTAGCCTCAGATTTCTGTTCTTGGATGACAGTGAAATCCAGTGTGGGCTTCTGCTGTTGTAGCCCATCCACCTCAAGTTCCACATGTGTGTTCTGAGATGCTTTTCTGCTCACCATGGTTGTAAACAGTGCTTATTTGAGTTACCATAGCCTTCCTGTCAACTCAAACCACTCTCTGACTTCTCTCATTGACCTTCTCTCATTGCCTACCTGCAGAACTGCTCACTGAAAGGTTTTTGTTTGTTTGTTTGTTTGTTAACTATAGAGACTGTTGTGAGTGAAAATGCCAAGAGATCAGTTTCTGAAATACTCAAACCAGCTTGTTTGGCACCAACAACCATTCCCCGGTCAAAGTCACTCTTAAGCTTTTCCAACACAGGATTTTGTTTGCTAAGTGCCCTAAATGTAAATGTATCAACAGCAGGATGTTACTGAAACTACCAGCCCGCGCCCCCTGCCGGATTTGCGCCACGCATGCGCAGCACATGGCTCGGACAGTGTACGTGTTTCTGTGCCTCGCTCTGTACTGCGCATGCGCTGCCATTTTATGGCGCTAGTCACTTCATCGCGCATGCGTCAAAAACGTCACAGATTACGGAACTTTTGGTAACATTTTGTAATATACAAATGTGACGCAAACCCTGCAACGTGCACGTTTATCATAACGTAAACCAGTGTTATTGTGAATAGTATGTAGAGTATGAATAGAGTATGGCCTTTTCAAACTTTCTTAAACTTTGCTTCTTTATAAATCCATTTAAGATTAATTGATTAAGAGAATTTCTGTCTAGCTCTTACTTGATATGGAACATTATTTAGTTTTATTTTCTCTAAAGTGGGTGTTCTCCAATCATTTTTAGTATGTAATTACAACAAAATGACCAATTAATCTGTACAATTTTCATAAACACATGCATTTTGTCCGATTTACACTCACCGTGTGTCATCCACTTTAATAGGAACACCTCTACACTGCTCATGTATGCAATGATCCAATCAGCCAATCATGTGGCAGCAGCACAGTGCATAAAGTCATGCAGATACAGGTCAAGAGCTTCAGTTAATGTTCACATCAAACATCAGAATGAAGAAAAAGTGTGATCTCTGTGACTTTAACTGTGGCATGGTTGTTGGTACCAGATGGGCTGGTTTGAGTATTTCAGAAACTGCTGATCTCCTGGGATTTTCACACACAACAGTCTGTACACAGAGTTTACACAGAATGGTGAGAAAAACAAAAAACATCCTGTGTGTGGAGGATCTGCAGGCTGAAACACCGGAAGCTGCTGCCACATGATTGGCTGACTGGATAACTGCATAAATGAGTAGGTGTACAGGTGTTCCTATTAAAGTGGACGGTGAATGTGTAATCATTTTATTTGGAATAACCAAGATGATCAATTAAAAAAACAAATCTGTATTCCACAATTGGCTTAATAACAATATTGTATTAGTTTCTCAGCTGTTTAAGCAAAAAAAAAAAAAAAAAAAAAGGCTGTGGTAATTGATGCTATTCCTAAAGTTACTCTATAGATAAGTCTCTCTTCTCACTGATCACTGACACACATGCGCAGTACAGATGGAGCAGCACTAATTTTAGCTAATTTTAATAAGTATATTCTTAGTAAGTGAAAGTAAATCCTGTATCAGCTTCTACACGCTCTGTATTTACTTAGAGAAACTGCTCGAATATTGTTTAAAACAGAAATGTCTCAGAGTCTGAGCTTTCAGGAGTTTATCAGAAACATGCAGAAATCATGCAATGCTGGCTGTAGCCACTAGAGGGCAGCACATAGTCATATAGTGTATACAAGTTTACACGCTTAAAAATACTACTGTAGCAAACGTTGAATCTAGCCGTCAAATGAAGTGCTCTGAACTAATAACTGTAAATACTGGGACTTATTTTTGAAGAAAAAAAAAATTTAGTAAATAAAACGTTGCAATTTTGTAAAAACCTAAAAACCTACTTAAGCTTTGGGTCAAGCAGAACCAGCTCATTTAAACAAGCGACATATAAGGCTTGATTAGACTCCACAGCCATAAGATGTTTAGCATGTTTGCCTTGGGGTTGAAGGTTCGAATCCTGATTCTGCCCTGTGTGTGTGGAGTTTGCATGGTCTCCCTGTGCTTCAGGGGTTTCCTGTGGGTACTCTGGTTTCCTTCCCCAGTCAAAAGATGCGTCGCAGGCCGATTTGTGTGATTGTGTCCCCTGCCTTGTGCCCCAAGTTCCCTGGGATAGGTTCCAGGCTCTGCTGTGTAGGATCAGCAGCATGGAGGATGGATGTATTTCATCATGTCTATGCCCTAGATCACACACTACTAAATATTATGTTAAAATAGTAGGCTATGCCCTTTACAGCATGGTGTTCAGACATAATAATGGGGCGCATGTGTTTGGGACATAGCCTGTGTCTTGTAAGTAAGTATCTGATGCAGAAAAGAGTAAAATAAAAGAAGCTAAGACAAAAAGATACCTGTAAAGTGGAGCTATTTTTGTTTGGGCGTCGTTTCAGTTAGAAATTGATGAGAAGTGGTCATTGTGGATAGGGAATGCTGATACAGTTTATAATTTTCTTATTCTATATGTAACTTCATCAGAGCCTCATGGAGGCACCATCCAGGCACATTACTATTAGCCTCTCATGTTACACTAAGTTACAACAGGTAGCAGGGTAACTAGCTAACTAATGTTATGCAAAGATCCATTTTATATGGCTGTTCCTAATTACGGCTTGTACAGCCAGAATGTGCAGGCTGTAGATTAAAATGCAATAGTCAACTTTTTTATATTTATACCCCACAACACTGTTCATTTTATGTCCACTTTTCTCATGTCACTTGCTGAAATCAGGATGTACTTCCCCTCTTAACTGCCAAGGGCAAAGAGAATCACCTGGACACCTTCTTGTTCACACATTCCGAGACTTTCAGCAAAGTAACAAAGTGACCGTAAGACGTAGTATTCGATAAATATCATTGTCATGTGGATGGGGTTCCCTTTCTTTTTCTAAACTCTTACACATGTTGGACCTCATGTGCACCTTGGAGTGATCTGCATACCAGCTTGTGACTGCAGTCGGAGGTACAGGTAACCTGTCCTCCAAGGCTGCCGCTAGACTCCTATCATCTCCTTTCATCTCTTCGGTTGTGGTGAGTGTATTTTATACTTTTTGGCACCATTCAGAACTCTGTGGCTACTCGCTTCAGTTGAGTTCTCTGTTGAAGAGGGTGCAGCCGATGTCGAAGTTGTCTGGAAGCTGAGGATAAACACCAGCTATGTGTCTGCTCCCTGTTTCTCCCTCATCAGCATGTCCTCAGTGCCACTTTAAGGAGTGTCTCCTTTTCATGGGCATTGCTTAGAAGCATCTTGCTGCTGCTGCTACCTGGGTGTCACCATGCACCTTCTTCAGGTTCTACAAGGTTAACATTGCCCTTCTCAGTGGTGTGGGTGCACTTCAAACAAACACCATCCCAGTCAGTCTTCAGGTGGTCAGACAAATGACATTCTGGCATAGGTTATCCAGGTGATTCTCAGCACCCCTGGAGAATAGTTACGTATGGTAACTGTCAATTGGAACCAAATCTAATTCAGCAAGAAGGATCTGGGAACTAAGGCCGCATCCATCCATTTTCTGTTCCATGTATCCTACAGAGGGGCGTGGGGTAACCTGGAGCCTCTCCCAGGGGATTCAGGGTACAAGGCAGGGGACACCCTGGACAGGGTGCTAGTCCATCACAGAGCACAATCACACACATACTCACACACTACAGACAATTTGGAAATGCCAATCAGCCTACAACACGTCTTTGGACTGGGGGAGGAAACCCCCAAAGCACGGGGAGAACATGCAAACTCCAGCACACAGTGCGGAGGCAGGATTCAAGCCCCCAACCCTGGTGGGACAAGACAACAGTGCTAACCACTAAGTTAAGACCACATGACAATGGTATTTGTCTTCTCGGTCATAGAGTCATTCCTTGACTTTCTTGAAAGCCATGTCACACATGCGCATACGCACAACAAGGTGGTGACCCTTACCACTCCTGGCGGTTGTCTGGTGTTCACAGACCCCCAATTATATGTATATGGAACTAGCATTTTGATTGATTGTTAGTGTGTTAGCTATTTACAGTTTCCCTTTGTACTTTTGTATCTACAAATGGTACAAAAGCCAAAGTTTATTTAATGTTTAGTGTAGTCTAAATGTTTAGCTATATTCACTGAAGCTGCTGAAGTAGAATGTAGGCTACTAGCATAGAAGTATTTCCCCTGTGCATGTGTCATTTCATATAGACACACATTCATGAATCGTTTATGTTTTTAAGAGCCGCTAGCCGTCTGGTTTCTGTCAGGGACATTTGGCAGCTGAATCACTGAACTGTGTGTGTGTGTGTGTGTGTGTGCGCACAGGAACAGGGGTTGTGGCCTCGCTGACTGGGCTCAGCTGAGAGAGCACAGAGAACAGCCCGGTCCTGTAGGTGTAGCCCGTTTACTTCTTCACGCGCGCGCCATTCACCTCGGGCAACTTCTCTCCGCGAGCTGCCCTCCTTAAACTCCAGATGACGTGACGTCCCGGAATCCGGGGCTAAAGATAAACAGCACGAGAGCGTCCGAGTGCCTCGATACGGGACTTAAGCGCCACATATGAAGCATTTCCATGTGGAGCGACTCGGTTGAGTTTGCTCGGGGAAAGTTGGTTTGGACGCTCGCGCTTTAATTCGACCTCTCGACATGTTCACGCGCGGCTCCAAAAAGCGCCGCTCCAATCGTTCGGTAAGTGATTCGACGTTTTAACTGTTACATCCCGACCCTCAGAAACCGAAAACAATCTGCTCCAGGTTCATTTTCACGGGCTGAAAGTCTGCTTTTGTTTCCGACATTACGGTTTACCTGGGCAACTTTTTTTTCGGGACATCTAAAGTTTCACTTAGAACAGACGCTTTTCAACTTTGTGTTGTTTGGCTTAGTTTATTGGCCTCGATAGTACGCGAGACGTGCTCAGATTTCACTCTTTAAATCCTTAGTAGCATGTTAGCATTTTTTTAAACTTTACGCGACCATTGTAAGCCATACAGGGGGCGGGGCTAAGACACTCTGACGTCATATTTACCTGCGCAGAATGATGGCTAACTCCTAAATTGCATACTCTTGTATTAAAGGGGCAATAGGTGATTTGTAAAAAATTCTTACTTGTACCTAGAAAATATGTAAACCACAGTTTTAAAAAAAGACAAAAGAATATGGGTTAATGGATGGCCTCAGCAGAAGTGTGTTAAATGGCTGAAAAAACCCCGATTTGGAAAATTGCCTTTCAGTCTGGTGTGCTAGTTTGTGTTTGGATGGACCTCCTGCGGTCAATCTACTTGCTGGCCCACTCACTGTAGATCCGGGGGTAGGTGCTTTGTGAACACGGGTGAGAATTTGGGGTGAGGGGGATCATTCAGATGAAAATCATTCATACGGTATGTCAAATCCAGACCTAAGCTTGAAAAAAATGTACTAATCTTACCTAATGCACCTTTAAATAGTACAGCAGAGTGAAAAAAAAGTTTTCAGTATAAAAAAGGACAAATGTACCTCTGTGTTATAATTAGTCTGCAAAACAACATTTCTTTGTCTTCTGAACTCAACTAGACACCAGAATCATACTAATCAACACGAAGACAACACAACACTAGAGCATGCTCCGAAGGTACTATAAGCAAAAATACCGTTAAAAGCATATCTTTTGAGATGAATTGGCATCCCATCAAAGATGTGTTCTAATCCAGAGTTCCCAGAATAGGCTCCGGATCCACCAGAGCCCTGACTGGGATAAAGTGGTTACTGAAGATGAATGAAAAATAAACGAATCTGACCATCGGGACCACTGTTATACCCTTTGAGGGAATGTTTACATTGTTAGTACTCTTGGGATCAAAAATATACCTGTACAGTAAGTTTTTCTTTTTTTCAGACAATGTATGGTAACCTAGAGTGGTGTACATTGTTGTACTGTTTAGTAGAGTAATATGTGGTTTGGGAAGGTAGATCAAGTATTAGCTTTTAGGTTAAACTAGATGGAGGAATTTTAGTGTTCGAAGGCAAACAGTGTTGTATGTGAAGGATACATACATTCCAATAGTTTCCAAAACTGGTGTTTTGGGTTTCTGGTGCTCTAAGAAGTGTTGTAGTTATTTCCCTGCTTCATCCACTCTCAAGTCAGGGGTTCTCAAAAGTTTTGCAACAAGGGACACCATTAACTGTAAAATAAATTCCACTGACCTCCATAGTACAGAGTTATTTTATTAACATTATTTAAATTTGTCACATAATTGGTTTTTTTTTTTTCTATTCCTGAACTTTCTATTGATAGAACATACGTGGTGCTTGGACCCCTAATCGCTTAATGTGCCTGGTACCTGGAACCCACCTTGGGAACCACTGCTCTAAGTAGATACCTGGGAAAAGCATTTGGTTAATGCTCATGTGAAGACGGTCTGAAATACCTTCTCATTAAAGCAAATTAAGTAGGAATTTTCTTTAAAACTGAATGAAATTTGTGTTGTTATTGGAAAGTTACAATTTCAAGTATGGAAAATGAGCACTAATTTATCCAAAAACTTTCTGATTCTTTTGTTTTTCCACACACTGAGGTTGGAACACCTCTTATGTTTTCATTAACTTGTGATTTTTGGTGTTGCAGACATTGTAGATGGAGTCAGTAGGATTGTTTTTGTCTACTTTCCTTTCCTAGAGGAAGTGCTCTCTATTCAGTGAGAGTTCCTTAACTGCCTAGAAATCACACACGCAGGAAAAGGAACGGACCTAAAAGTAAATTCTGCATCTCTACTCACATGAAAAGAAGATTTACAAACACAACTAGTATGACTATGGTGTTTTCTGAGTGAGTTCTAAAGGCACTCATCTGTAATGCGCATTTATCTTTCAGCAGGATGTTGAAATTTGACCTTTGTTTTTTTTTTGTTTTGTTTTGTTTTTTTTTAAATATGACATCTGTAGATCTCATGCATAAAGATGTCTTTTTGATCATGACCAGACGGGCTGACTTCAGTTCTCCCAGCATGCCACGGTGCCAGAGGCCCGCGACCTTGTGACTTTTAGCCAGTAAATGTGTAACAAGCTAGTCGTACGGTATGCAAACAGTTACTGAGGCTCAGTGTCATATAGTAAAGCTTGTACCATTTATCATATTAATATTTATCACATGCTGAAAAGTCATAGCACTCAGCAGTGGTGTTGTTTTGCACAGAGCTTTGCACCACGCTATTGTTGCACGTCTAGTGTCATGTTGTGAGATTTTGGCCCGGTCAGATGGCTGCCGAGAGGAAATATTTCCCGAGGGTGCGGATGAGAAGAAAACCTTGGGAGCATCCTGTCTCACAGTGAGAGGAGGGAGGCCATCTTCCTTTAAGCCACAAAACGCAGTGTAGGCGAAATTCTTCACTGCTCTATACTGCATCATATCACTTTACTTTTCATTTGTTTCTCTTTCTTACCTTTCCGCTCAACCTTATCTCAGGTAAACACGCAGAAGTAGCCTCTCGTATCAGTACGCTGATAGCAGCAGTGGGAAACGGATATTCTCACACTATGGTTCACAGAAATCTTTATTTCGCAATTCCTCAGCATATTTCTTTATAGTCAAATCCTGCCAAGACAAGTTAAAGTGCACCGAAGCTCTTTAACTGATCCATTACATTTGATGTCAAATTCATCCTCTTCTTGTATAATTTATATGTTAGTGTTAGGCATTATTTGCAGTTAGAGGGTATTTAGGCTTGGTTCATGCATGTTTAATGCTCTCATCATGGCATATCAGTTCATAATTTGGCCAGGTGTGTGAATTATGCTTCCACAGCTATATGCTTCATGGCTTTTAACTGATTCCAGCACTGAATTAAATAAAGCTGGGTGACTTAATGAGAGCTTAAAGATACCACTGACGCCCTTAACCTTTGGTGGGATTTAAGCGAATAGAACAAGACATTGGCATGTCAACATTATCATAGGTAACCTCAGAGAACCTGTGTATTGAGTAAAGAATCAGAAACAAATTGAAGCATTTTTTCGAAGTACACCATACGTAGCAATTACTCTTCCATTTTAATACGTTTCTCAATCCACACAAGCTGCATTAATGGTGCGAAAATGCGAAGCCACACGTCACACTTTGCTTATCACGCATATTGATTTCAGAGTGAACTCCATGCACACAATCTCATTTTTATATGCTGTGAAACTAAAGACAAATGCACGTATTAGAATTTACAATGTGTGTGTACTTCCATATGTTGTTTTTTTTATCAGCCTTTCAAGGAAACAAATTTTGAACTCTGACTAGGGTGGCAAAATTAAAACCTAATATTTAATCATCAATTATTCATGTGAGACAGTGGACACATAAACGAACACATAATTAATTAATTGGCTTAAATATTTGAAATATTTTGCATTTTTATGTATAATTTTTTTTTTCAAAAATTGAATTTAAAAGGAAATTGATGAATAAAGCATTTAACATCTTGTTACTGTACTAACTTGCTCCTGTAGGACTAATCCCAAAGGATTATTCCCTGTTACAATAACAACCATCACTGCAGCCCTAACTGTAAAAGCAATGTGTTTTTCAAACAGGATACAGTGAAAAACATGATGTTTTTATAGCACACTAGCCTCAGACGCTCTAGTAGTCCAGTTTGTGAGATGACAGTAAAGCACACAGGTTCCAGTATTGTTGCACACAGGTTTGTTTTTGTTGTAGCAATGTTTTTACAGTCACCTTCCGCTACATTCCACTCAGAAACGACGGCCTGTGATTGACGGTTTGCAGTGTCAGGCTGGTGGCCTTTTTCTGTAAAATTAGGTGGCTCTTGGCCACATTTATTGATGGAACTTATCAGAAGAGTTGTCGTATAATTATGAATGTGCTGATACTGAATTCACAATAAACCTTTTATCATGGTTTACTTGCAGCTTAACTTTTTTTTTTTTTCTTGCTTGCTATTTTGTTTGGGTTATAAACCAGCAATCAGCAATGGTTTTGGATTTATACCGATTGTACATTTGGTTATTCAGCAGTAGGTTTGTGTGCTGAAAAAAAATGATCTAAAGCATATCTATTTAAAATGGAAGCATTTTTTATTTACTATTAAATTCAGGTATCAAAAACAAGAAAAAAATATAGACTTCTAAAAGTATTAAGCAAAAAAAAAAAAAAACTGGTACACAAAATATTAAGTATAAAACAATGGTTAAAGTATAAAAAACAAGGTTACAAATGTAAAACAAACTTTTAAAAAGTACTAACAAATTCACCTTTTTTGTAATTTTTGTTGTCAAAAATCTGGAATCCTTTTTTTTTGTACCCTTTTTCTGCAAAAATAGCAAGTGAGATTCGATTATAATTATTCATATTTTTCAACTTCTGTATTTATATTTTAATGGTTACTTTTAATGTTGAGGAACGAACAATTCTGAATACTTAATCTTGATGAGGCTTAAATTGCCCAAACAGGCGGAGAGGATGAATCCTGAGCGATTTAACACGTACATTCCAGAGCCAGGCTGACGGGTTTGCTCATGCGTGACTTGATGTCAACATTTAAATGCTATAATGGCTGTTGGCTTTGACATAAATTTATAGCTCATGAGTGTATGGGCAGGTGTAAAAAAAGAAATGTGGCTCTCCCTGTCTCTCTCGCACTGTTTTTTTAATAAGCTGAAGCAATTAAGCCATTAGTAAAAAGAAAGGAGCTGAAAAACAGTCCTCCTCCTGCTCCACCTCTCTCTCTATCTCTTTATCTCGTTCCCTTTCATAAGTGAATAGTGGTGCCCTGGTCTTGGTTCAGTGAAGTGGCAGAGTTCACTGATCCTACTAGCTGTGTTTGTTTTAGCACACACGTTTCCATAGATCTCTCCCTCCAGGCATCAAGAGGCTGCTGGCCCATACGCGAGCTTTTGTTCCTCCTCTCTCTCTCTCTCTCTCTCTCTCTCTCACACACACACTCTCTGTATAAATGAATGTGCTTTTCTGAAGAAGTGTTACTGCACACTTTGTGACATGGTGTACATATTTATTTATTTATATGTAAGTTCTAACATGTTTCCAATTTGGCTTTTATAAGAATAATTCCATGTCAATATACACTCATTGGCCACTTTAATAGGAACACCTGTAGCCCTGCTCATTCACATGCAGTCAATCATGTGGCAGCAGCACAATGCATAAAATCATGCAGATACAGGTCAAGAGCTTCAGTTATTGTTCACGTCAAACATCAGTATGAGGGGGAAAACTCTCTTGGAAAATGTTGATTGGTCTTTTTCCGATCTTTAACTGGTCAGTATTGGTGAGCGTGTGCACACTGTAGCCTCAGATTCTTGTTCTTGGCTGACGGAAGTAGAACCCAGTGTGGTCTTCTGCTGTTGAAGTCCATCCACCTCAATGTTTGACATGTTGTGCTTTATGAGATGCTTTTCTTCACAGCACGGTTGTAAAGAGTGGTTATTTAAGTTATCATAGACCTCCTGTCAGGTCGAATTAGTCTGGCTGTGCTCCTCTGACCTCTCTCATCAACAAGACATTTCTGTCCGCAGAACTGACTCTCACTGGATGTTTTTGTTTTTTAGCCCCACTCTGTGTAAACTCTAGAAAACTCTGAAAATTCCAAACCTCAATACTCATACCAGCCCACCTGGCACCAACCAACATGCCATGGTCAAAGTCACTGAGATTACATTTTTCCCCATTCTGATTTACATTTACCTCATTTGGCTGACGATTTAATCTAAAGTGATGTACACCTGAGACAGGATGCAGTACAACTGAGCAGTTGAGGGTTAAGGGCTTTGCTCAAAGCAGTGGCAGCTTGATGATATATAAGAGTTTCAGTCATCAAGACCAACTTCATATGACTAAATCTTGTTTTATTATATACACATGTTTTATGTAACCCATCCTAAGACCTGTATTATGTCTTTGGAATGCCTTTGGAATCGTCCCAACTTGAAGAAGGTGACATAAATTCCAGTGAGCTACTGTAATGGCACGTTGAAAGGATTCCCTGTATGAGCCGGCAGGCTGAACAATGGGCACCTCCACAAAGGCCAGCGCTGCCTTTGCCTTCAGCTACGCTTCTTACCACTCCTGTTTAAATGCAGACCAGCATTTAGACATTGTTTAGGCATCTGAGAAGTTGTCCTTGAGATTAAGCCTCACAATTGCACACACTCTTCTCATCCCTGCCGCTGTGTGTGGTGGAATGTGTGAGCGAGGTGAAGACTGTGTTTTAGCTTTACAAGCTCTATCTGCGTGCTTTGACACAAACACCTGTGTCCTGGCATGTGAAGGATCTGGAACTACTTGCGTGTGGGAGAACTAGTTCTTCATTTTATGGCTCTATTTTGGCTTGTATTTAAGATTTAAGATAGTTAGTTAAAGTGATACTTGGAACTGTTATTTGTTGAAACACGCATTTTACTGATGTGCCTTGAAATTTCAGTACCTGCCGACGTTCCAGTTTCCGTAGTTATGAACTTATAAAAAGTTTATTAAATCAGGCCTTTCCGTTAGTTAAAGGTCATTGGAATAACGCCAATGACCTTTGGGTGTTACATGCCGAAGCTATACCATATGGGCACAATGAGCTGGTTGTGATCATAATATCCCTTGCAATATAATAAAACAAACTTGTGAACCTATGACAGTTAAAGATGGCCCTCCATTAATTTGACCAAAATAACTTTTGGATTAGGCCTCCAGAAATCATTGGCATATCGTGGGCTTCTGCAATATAAGTCCAAATTTTTTTAAAGATTAGTCCCAGACTCAGATGCTCTGCCTACAGGCCACAGAGCTTGTGAGATATTTTGTACACTTTTCTGGCTACAAGCTTCAGGATCTTGAGGGCTGCATTCTGTTTATCCATGTATATGCACTTCTGTGTACCAGTTTCCAGCAACATTATGACACGATTAGTTTTTCAGATCAAGATGATGATCTGGCTGAACTCAAAAATGTCCACAGAATCCCATCAGTAAATGTTAATAAAAAGTTTTGATTGAAGCAGTTAATGGTGAGTAAACAAGATCATCTCAGGCTATGGGAAAAGACCTGATCAGGCTTCTGTTAAAGTAGGCGGTTCTTGACCACATTTATTGACAAAACATTACCAGACTCTATAGAGAAAGCTAGAAGACTGGCTTGCGAGAACAGATAATGATTATACCTGTTGAAAAACAGCAGTACTACTTTGTCTTAATCAACTAATAAAACTTATATAAATGATTATATGTCATTTGACATAAATTGCGAGCAGGTTCAGTGTTTTAGGTTTGTATGGTTACTATACTGTGAGGGTTTTTTTTTTGTTTGTTTTTTTTTTTTAATTCCCAGTTAGAATACTTATTCATTTTGAATGGGATCAAGGAGACTATAACCCAGTATAGCCTAGTGCAGACTAAAGGTGATGCATTGCTTTGGGCAGTTTTGAAACGTAGGCCCAAAACAGAGGTGTGTTGTTATGGCACTAAAGGTAAAAGGATGACAGAGTGGAAAACAAAAGAGAGGGAGAAAGGAAGGGTGTGTAGCATCTCTTCTGCAGCCATTTCCTTCCTTTTGACTCCATAAAAAGGTCAGCATCCATACTTAGTATGTAGTATGCATTAATGGATTTTCCTATTTGTCCTGATTTTTTTTTTTTTAAATGTTAAAAATCTGTTTCCAACAAGCACACATTGCAGTCACTTTTCTAAGATAATCTCAGAAGCAGTTCTATGTAATGGCCTACATGCATTGTACAACGTAGTCAAGTTTTACCCTAGGTAGTGAGCATATAAAGTGAATAGGAAACCATTTGAGGTTCAGCCTATCTGTGTGTTTGATGGGTTTAACTAAACACAATTAAGATGGATGCCTTTTTTTGTAGTTTTTTAAAACTCCTGACTGTACAATATGCATCCAGATATTGTTGAGTGAGAATACAGATGCCTTCATGTGTTACTTCAGCAGCTGATCCTGACAGCATGTCTGAAGACTCCAATCTGCAAAAAGCAGTGGATTATTCTGCTATATAAATACAGCCCATGTGCTGCACATTCTCGCTTTTTTCAGGAGGCAGAGGGGATCCATCAGCACAAGTATTTAGTCTTGCAGCGATTTATTTATAATAGAGCTTCTTTCATTCTTTCATGCAGGAGGAAGATCCTGACAGAGGGCAGCCCTGCATGCGATGTGGAGAACAGTGTCCTGGTTTACGCATGCACGGCTGGAGGTAAGAGAACGTCTCCTTGAGTGGATAACGACTGTTAAACCTTCCTCTTGTACTTGTACTTAATAATGCATGAGAGTTTTTGAAGGACATGGATAGGTGAAAGCTCAGTGTAAAAATCGCTAGCATGGACAGAGCAGTATGTCTGTTTTAGCTGCATATCAGATGGCGATTTTGTTACAGAGAAAGGAAGGAGTTGTGCAGGCTGTGGGAGAGCAGCTTTTAGCAGTGGGAGTGCTGACTTTTAGTTTTTTAACGATGGCCTTTTATGGCCAGATGCGCATCTGGTTTTGCTAAAACTAGTCTATAAACATTGAAATGGGTAGAGAACAGATGAGAAGTTTCCCCCTGACACCCCAGAACACCACCGCACACCATCATGCCCTGAGTGAACCTACTAGATCTGATCAGCGCGAGTCAATAAGCCATACTGGCGGAGTAGATGGACACACACTCACACACTCCATCCATTCAATACACATTCTGACCAGTTCAGTATAGGGATCTCCTTAGTAATAGTTATTAGTTCGCCATTGGTTCACTCTTAGGGTGAAAAGAGGGCTTCTTAAAAAAGAAAAAAATTTGCAAAAGGCCACAGCTCATTCGGTCCACAGGATGCAGGTTAACCCTAGGTTCATGCTAGCAAGTGAAGAGTTGCTTGTGTCACTTGTAGCTTGTCTCTTGTGGGCATGTAGTGGCCGCACTAATCATTGTGTTGAAATTTATATGTTACGTGCTCGGCTTTGTACTATCTTCGTAGGTAGATTACAAAGCTATCTAACTATACCAGCTACATACACTCACCAGAGGCACCAACAGTCTCTGCTACTTCCTTCCAAGCTTTGTTTTTCTTTGTGACGTCTCTGTATTCTAACGAAAGGTTCTATATGACAGGTTATGATGAAAACACTGTTATATATATTTGCGAAACAGTAACCAGTCACTAATTGCAGGTAGGAACTCAAGTTGTAAATTGGGAACCGAAAAAACATCGGACCATGTGCATCATAGGGTTGGTCTGAGGGATTGTTGCTTTGTCGCTTGTCGTTGATGCTGAAATCAAAGCTCTGTGTCATGCACATACATAGAAAATGAATGGTTGCCTGTCACTTAGGCCTTTTGTTGTATGAACTAGAAAACTTCTTTAAAACATCTACTAATTGAGACCTTGGGATTTTAAAGATTTTAAGGACTGATTGCACAATTCTGTGATGTTAAGATATCGACATAAAGTTTGGATCCTCAATAAGGCCAACGCAGATATGTTTTAACTTCATTTTTAAATATTTTTCATTATTATTTTGGTTTAAAACCTTTGACACATGTTCAGTGGCATGTAAATAACATATTTATATTTTAAAAAGTCCAATTATAATTCTAAGGTTCTGTAATTTTGAATATAAACTGGTTTCACCTCCCATAGCATGTTCAGAAGTGTGTTGCATCCACAGCTTATCAACGACCTTTGTCCAAAACATCTTGTTTCTTTGGAAATGTTATAAACATATAGTATATCTTCATGTCTTTACAATATAGAGAATACATGCAGCGTTATGCATATGGAAGATTGCAGCATTCAGAGACAAGCTCTCATTTTTTGGGTGCAAAAATCAAAGCCTTTTCTACTGACAGTAACACGTGTTCATGAGACAACATTTTCAGCCACTTCATCACCTCGTATCAGCTAATGATACTATTTTTGATGTCAGGTTGTGTTATTCAGATACAGAACGACTAGGAATGAATATTCTGCATGATTCCACTACAGTTAAAGGCCAATGCAATCTGCATATCTTTTTTAATCTTTATCACTTTCGATAATGTTCTTTAATGCCTCAATGCAAATTTTGGTCCGACTTCCTGTTAAGAGTTGAGAACAGGGATATTAACAGGCAAATACAGCACACACACTTGCACAGTGGCATGATGGAGATGTGAACATGGGTATGTCAGTGAAGTAGCCAGGCGCACAATGGACAAAATGCTGCAGGACACATGTGGAATTCCAGAGGGTAAAGAGAGACGTGTGTGTGTGTGCTTGTGTATGTGTGTACTTGTGTGTTTGTGATTAATGAATTAGTGCTGCTAAAAGCCGCCAACCCCCCCCCCCCCCCCCCCCCCCCCCCCCCAGTCATACATCTGTGTCTGTCTTAATCAGATCTCTACTTAATCAGTGTGTCATCTCTCTTTAAATTGACACCATAATGAAAGCATACAAATGTTCAGTCACAGCAGGGCAGCATTGATTAACATCGCACAAAATCCACACAAGAGTAGAATACAATGTATTTTTAAATGGACATTCTCTTAAAGTTTTCTAACATGGTCTGTCAGTGTTCAGTAGGAATGTATCAACATTTAGTCTAGGCATTTTTGATTATTATTTACTTATTTAGTAGCAATCTAATTACCTGTGCTAAGTAAAGGCTAGATAAAAAGTTATTTAAATCCCCAATAGACAGTATTGGATGTATCTAAGTTGCTAAATTGCATTTTGTCAGATAAAAAAACACAATGCCATACAAGCACCCATTACTGTCTTATTTTTCAGCAGTTTCAAATTTGTTAAAAATAAGCCCAACACATCTAAAAGGCTAAAACTTCTAAAGCAGGTCCTTGGAGCATCCAAATTAAAGACAGTTCATCAAACATCAGTTTTACATCTACACCTTGATGGACACAAAGTGATCATTTTAGGCCAGTTTTCAAATCCATTCTACTTGTGTCTGAGACATTTATTAAATCTGCTTAAATCCAAACCTTTATTAATTTATTTACTTAAAAAAATTATTTAAAAAAAAAAAAAAAAAAAAAGCTTAGTCCAGGCTATTTCGGGGGCCAAGCACCCTATTGTAGTTATTGAAATTTGCTTAATTTCACTGACTTTCAATTCCCTACATTTCTTATTTATTCTTTCGTTTTTTTTTTTTTTTGGTTCCCCTGTTCCGTCTTGTCTTTTTTCCCCCCTGTGTCCGTCTGGCCCCTCATTCTGTGTCCTAGTCCAGGCTGTCACACTAATAAGATTAGTCCTTTCAAGGTCTGCTTCTGCTGCCAAGCCTTTAGCAATTGAGTCATCGAGTCTTGACACACTTTGCCTTTGTCTCTCTCTCACTCTCTCTCTTTCACTCTTTATCTCTCTCTCTCTCTCTCCTTATTTATTTGTCTCAGTTTTTATTTACATATCTGTCTCATTAATGCACTCATTAATGCACTAGTCATGACTCTCATTAAGTCCTTGTAAAGGAATACTTAGCTAATGGGCAACACAAAAAAGCCAGCATGAAAATGAAAACTTAGCTTTATAGGGGACAAATCATCCCCCAGTGGGTGAGGAAATACACTAGTTGCAGATGTGTGTTAACCTGAAAGGATGTTGAATGTTTATAAGTGTTTACATTGAGGTAATTTGGTCTTCTGCTGCTGTGGTCATAATGTATCTGGAATAGAGGCCTGGTTCACTTAAATCCCCCCACTAGTCTGCATGGATTAACACTAGTCGCCATACAAAATCCAAAAGTCCTGATACAAACCAGCTGTGTTTCTAAAAGCTCTGAGGCGACTATCTATTTTAGAGTGGCATAGCTTATTTTCCTGGAACTTTCTATCCCAGAAAAAACATACTTGGTCAGCTGATGAGCCAGCTTGGGCTGTTTTGTTAACATGAAAAGTTTTTTTCGGTAAGAAAAGACAATGACAGATGGGGCTTCCCAGACGGGGCGACTCAATTAAGGTCCCCATATCAAATCTTATCTTACTGCTAACACGCCAAATTGGCTGCTCTGGCTAAGGTGCCAAAGGACCAATCCGTCTTGTCACGACCACACATACAGAGTTGGTTTACAGCATATGTCGTAAAGACGGTTGTCCAGCCTGTGAGAGTGTTTTATTGAGTTACACACAACCCCCAAATGTTAAAACACAAAGCTACATAAGACAATTCCACGGTTTATTCAGAAAGTGATTAGTCATTCACTAATGGCTGCCACCACACGCCTCAACCGATTGTCCATCTGTCCACTACATGCTGTTTAGCATAGCTGCTACTCCCACTACCGAGGGGGTACTTACTGACCTGGCTAACTTTTCCTTTCGTTTTCTGAGGGGTCACTAAAGCAATAAGTTTACGCTATTGTTATCTTTGAGGTAAACATCTTTGAGGTAGTTCTGTGAGTAGTTTCATTTTTCTGCATGCTAAAATATCAATATTTCTCTGTTTTTATATTAAATCAGAAATTTGAGGCAACAGTGTAAAGTTGTGGTAAGTAGCATAGCACAATATTTAGCTTCTTCTGTATTTTGTACACTTAGCAGCTACAAGTTTCAAAATCTTGAATACTGCAGTCAGACTGGCTTTTTTTTTCACGTTGGTGTATACACACTTCTGTACACCAGTTACCACTGTGAGAAAACTTTTGAACTCTGTCACACGCTAGAGATTTGGATTTTCCCTGATTTTAATATTTGAATATCTGGAAGAGTTAGTTAATGGATATTTGGTTAACTATGGTTTTATAGACATAATATAGAAAATAATTAACAGGCTTTTTTTTTTTTTTATTTTCACACATTTTCCCCCCAATTTTATCTTGCCAATTCCCACCTACTAGCTAACTACCAGCTACCAACCAGTGAAGGTGAGGGCAAACATGTGCTTCCTCCAAGATACATGAAACCAACCAACTGCATCGTTTTGAACTGCTGCTGATGCTGCATCACAAGGCAATGTAACACACTAGCTACAAAGTGCTATCTGCCCTCTTTTGCATACATGAGCTCATAGATGCCCATGATTGACTAGTGTCACTATGATTAACAAGGGAGAGAGTGTAGGCACAAGAACTTTGGTAAAACATCCCTCTACATGAACAAGTGGACCTAAAATATACAAGCAAAAATAAATGCCTAACAGTGGCCTATGTTTTTTCCTTTAATTTGTCACATTGCTGTAGTGGGATCAGGTGATCCGGTATCACAGTTACAACAGCAGCAATAAGCTGGTTAAGAATTAGAAAGAAAGGGGACAAAAGCTAGCAAGCGAAGAGAGAAACATACAGGATTCCAGCCAACTCTCTTTACTGACAAATGGTGATGGACCGACCGACAGGTTGTTATCTTAAGCCTGACGTTCGGCTTTTATCGCATGCTTTCAAATAGCTTGTTTAGGGTGTTCAATTATTTAAACGCTCCTCTTCATGTCTAGACTGAATTGTATCATCCTGACATCACCATGTCACCAGTAGGCAAAAAAAAAAAATTAAGTTATAAGCCAGGCCTCTTCTTTAATCCCCTTAATACTGGAAGACATGCTACATGAGTGCACATCTATGATATACGTGCCAAGCGCTTCTCTCTATGTGTCATCTTATAGTTAAACACACATCTACCTATCCTCCTGTGTAATCGCACATCCATATTGGAGGGTGGTGAAAGAGTCATGTTGAAACATGGTATGAGCGAGGGAGGAGAGAAAGGACGATAAGAGGGGAAAAATGCAAGGGCTGTAGAGGAGAAGAAGGGAGGGGAGGGGTGATGTTTGCGCAAGTTGAGCGAAGTCACCTATTGTCTGAGCCTCGGTGTAGCTGCCGAGGCCTGGGGGCGCGAAAGGAAGAAAAGGAACCCAGAGAGCGAGGGAGAGGGAAAGCGTCTGGTTTGAGTCAGCGCAACAGGCTCTGACGCTCCTGCTGCCCACTGAAGAATGGCTAGCTCGCTACAGTCATCTCAGGTTTAAGGATTTTAATCACCAGAGTTTTGGACAGCAAAGAATGCATGAGTGGAGTTATGGTGATCTGAGGTAATAATTCCATCACTTGTTGTTTGTGGTTGTCATGATTGTGATGATGTTATTTGTCATTTTGAGTGTTTAATGATAATGTTACATATGTTCTCAGTATGTTTTGAGTGCAGGCATGTTGCCAAGAGAAGTTTATTGATTGTTGTATGATTTAAATTCTTTGTCTCGGGTCATGTTTCAAACAACATTTCAACGTCTGACTTTATAGATTGTTCTTGTTAACAAGACAAAAGAGTTCACTCTCCTTCTGTTAGTTATTATGTACTTGGATGTTGGAATGAATTTAACTGAACCATAACCCAGTAACATTCCCGGGTTTTGTTTTTATTTTTTTGTAAATAATCTAATTAATTAGTTCTCATGATAAGAAAAGAATATCCTGCTAGTATTTATTTGATGCTACGATAATGTAACTCCTGCTTTTTCAGTGGGGATCCAATTGGAGCCATGGTTTAATTTTAGCCAGATTGGTTTCTGTCATTTAATGATTGCAATTAGACACACAGAGACACTGATCTGCTTCCTGTCTCCTCTAGAGAGACTTATGAGACAACATAAAGCCTGACTCTGACCAGGTTTTGAATGCTTTTATAGTAATAACACCTAAGATCATAAGAAAATGCAGTTGTTAAAATGCTGTAGTTGTCACTAGTGATACTATAAGTGTCTTTACTGGAACTGTTTCTGCATTAGTGAGTTGGTTAGTAATTTAGGGCTGGGCTTTAGATTCTCGCCTTGATATAATCATGAGATTACAAGATATATAATGTATGAGATTACAATATAATCATGAGGAACAAGATCCTCCGGTCAGTGTTGTGTTATTGTATTATGGAAGCAAAAAAAGAGACAATAATGGTTTGAATTTCATGGAGGTTAATAGCATATTTCAGTGCATTTCAAAGAATTTAATGGGGTTTAAATTTCATTATTAAGAATCCAAAAGCTTTAAGCATTAAAAAGTCTCCTTTTTTTGCTTCCATATTTGTATTCAGTTGATACCCTTAGCAGTTTGACCACATTCCTCTCTATTTTGCTCCCGTCACCCTGAACGTTCTCCTGACATGCAGGGATTAACAACTACAAATCATTTGTGCTCTGTTGTTTCCACAAATGCAATCACTGACCTCGTGTATCCGAAACCTGCCATGTAATCTGGAGACAAAGTGTCCAGCTGGAGTTGCACTCTAATCTTTACTGAGGTGTGTGTGTGTGTATGTATGAGGCTAATTCACCTAACAAGGCTGTCTAGTTATGCCAAGCTAAATATACCCAGAGAGGTATTCACATTCATGTCAGGGTTGCCATATTGGGAACAGGAAGTCTGAAGTGGTGATTGACATATCAGCTGAGTGTGAGTGTGTGTGTTTGTGTTATAGGGTTATATTAAGGTTGACATAATTGAATTTGACATGCTGTCAAGAAACACATCACCAAATCTGAATGTCTGTGACAGCCGTCAGAAAGTGTGACACATTTGTGACATTTGTCTCTGCAGTTTATTATAAATGTGCCAACTTCAAATAAGTGTGTGTGTGGGGGGAATATTTTTTTTTCTGACAGTTTTGACCTTGTGGGGACATTTTACCGGTCCCCAAAAGGGGAAAAAAAATACTAAAAGTTTTACCAAAAAAACAAAAAGGTTTCCTTTTGGTTTCTGAGGTTAATGTAAGGGTTAGCTTTAGGTGCAGCATGGCATTAATTATCTGTATTAATAATTACATCAATGGATACTGCTCACAAGGATACAAACGTGTGTGTGTGTGTTTGTGTGCGCATACACACTTTGTGTGTGAATGTGTAGCTGCTAAGTGGCATTACTGCCTGCTGCTGTACCACTTGACCAAACACACACCATCCCAAATGCACACAAGCAGAGGTCAGATTGTGTTTGTAGACTGGAGCTCGAGATCTTTTGCCAACACAGCTTAATCTTCACAGCTCTGCTCTGATCCTCAGTGTGTATTCGCACTGAGTATGTCCTAGAGTGTGTTAAATATCGTTTGTTTGTCCGATGTTGGTGGTATCAGAGTTAAATGATCCAGTTATTTGAGTCTCCATTTTGGATTGAGCTTGTGTAAGCCTTTGTGTGTGTGATTAATGTAAAACTGACTCATACATTTTTATCACAAGTGAAATCTGGCCTGTAATACTGACATGACAGCTCCAGTTTGCAGCCAAGTTAATTTACATTCACCCTTTGCTCAACGCTCATTATTCGAGTCACTGATATAGTGTTATAGGATTCTCTGGCACATTTTTGGCCGGTAAGATCTGGTGCAAAGATCTTGTGATTATTTTTCCCTTAAAAGGGCATTTTGAATGCAGAATGAAGCGAACGGACGGGGGGAATGAGTTGCACCGTTAAGAGTGAGAGCCTAATGGGCTGTAGTAATGTAGTAATGTTTGAATAAGCTCAGGCTCAGGCTGTTAAAGCCTCTGACATTGTGAACATTGAGCTTCTCGTGCATCTCCGCTGCTTTACTAATGACTCCCATAATTCTTTAATTCTTACATGATGGATGAACAGCATGGAATAAAGCTGCGAGTGTTGTATACAGCATGGCAAGCGTCTGTCTGCGTGAGAGATATGAAGCACAGAAACAAGGAAAAGGCTATGGCATGACTAAGGCGTGTGTGTGTGTGTGTGTGTGTGTAAAGGGAATGGAAGTGGCAGCTTTCCAGTGGAGGCAGGATTGCCCCTGAGATGGAGACGCCGATGAAAAGCAGCTTGTTGTACTCCCTTGTTGTGCTCAGTGTACACGACACAGACATGTACAGTGCTATATTTAACTAAGGACATAAACTTCCACTTAAATAATGAAAGAACATGTTTAGATTTTCTCCCAATCTATTTGAGGTAAAACGAGATTGTTGAGGTTAACGTTTAGCGCAAATTAAAAAGCACTTTCTGGAAACTGGGGTTCTAAAGACCACAGTCGTGTATATTTGTGTTTCAAGAAAGTTTTAATGACAGAAGTTGATTAAAAAGCTCATTATTTTTAGAACATGCCCAATTGGGGCCATTTTAATCACCTTGGGCTGTATTTGGCAACTTAAGTCCAAAAGCATCAATATTTATGCAGGGAAAGTTTCTTGTGTTCAGACTCAGATTACACACATGCTTAAGTGGAGTTTCAGGGTGCCCCATTCAGATTATGCAAATCATCTGCCAGATTCTTTTTTTCTTGAGTAGAAGTGCCTAAAACATGGTTTTTGAGTTGCATCTAGACCACTGCCTTTAAATTCAAGCTCTTTCCTTTACACCTGAGAGCAATCTGGGATAGAAAATGCGGACCGAAGAAGGAAATGGCTTTTTTTTTTGGTTTGTTTGTTTGTTTGTTTATTTGTTTTTTTGCCGGTGAATGTAATACGATGTAACATAAACAAAAGAGACAATTTAAAAAATGAAAAAATAATCAAGACTAATATGATGATATATGAATGTAAACACGGCAAGCATTGAAATCAGCATCTAATTGACAGCATCTAGTTGTGTATTGCTGCATTAATAGTCCTTGATATAATTATTCCATTAATCATATTGTGGCTATTTTGGGTTTCTGTACATTTTTATGATTTAACATTAATTGTGGCAAAGCTATGTCTAATCGATTTAAATAGTCATTGTGTGTGTTCTGTGTGGTAGTTTTAGCTTATCATTAAGAAGAGTGATATAACTAAGGAGTGTCTCTCACTGTATATCCAACAACAAACCACAGGGTAGCTCAGAGACAGCAGGGTTGAGAGTTCCAACCTCATGACTGTCACATGGTCACTGTTGATCAAGACCCTTAACCTTTCCTGTGACGTCTTACGACGACTGACCTCAACCTCCTTAGACGTTAGAATATGTGAAGAAAGCAATTCGTTGTACATGTATAATGATAAATCAAGTATTTATGGTGCACTGTTTTGGGAGTCCTCCAAGATATTTTGTTTTTCGGACTCAATTGCAGTCGAGAGATCTCTAAATACAGCTCAATAGCTAGTGTTCAGCTAATTCGCTCTGAGGTGTACTGAATGGCAATAATGTGAATGGATAGGTAAAATGGACATAGCTTTTATTTGCCTTAAGTGTCGCATTGAATTTCTTTTTCTGAACACAAAGAAAAATGAGTCGTTTCCAATACGACCGAGGGTTTTTTTTCTTTTCGTTGTTGTTATTGACAAAGCTGTTTGTTTTTATCCTTAAGCAGCTTTTCTAAAGGTGTACTTCCAAGTAGCAGTTTTCCTTTGAAACATGAACTGAATAAATGTCTGGTACATTTAAAGATATTTCTTCATTTTAGTTGAATATTTAGGTATACTGATGGGTTTTTTTTTCTCAGGTGAAAAAAAAGTCAAATGAAACATTGAACTACAAAGTACTTATGGTTCTATTTATCCCACATTTAATGATATTTAAAAATCTCCAGCCCCAGACATAACTTCTAAATTAAATAGGATAAATTACTGGGAATTTAGTTCAGAAGTTCTGTTAATATTTTACACTTTGTGAATTGTGTTGTGCAGGTGCTTAACTTGAATTTCAGGACGGCACATGCAGATTATTGAAATTATCTGTGCAAAGTTCACACCTTGGGGGTTGACAGAGCTTTTCTTGTGTAGCACTCTGTGAGGAGGAGCTTGCCATAGTGACTAGACCACTGCTATCAAGGTTTGATGTTCTGTGCATGCTGAGATGCTTTTCTGCTCACCACGGGTGTAAAGAGTGCTTATATGAGTTCCGATATCCTTCCTGGCAGCACAAAGCAATCTAGACATTTTCCTCTTGACCTCTTTTATCAGCAAAGCATTTTCACCCGAACATTACCCGAAGCTCTTGACCTGCATCTACATGATTTTTTTTGCATTGCGCTGCTGCCACATGATTGGCTGATTAGATAACTACATGACTGTACAGGTGTTCCTAATAAAGTGGATGGTGTTTGTGCAATGCAAATATATATACACATTTTTGTCTGCATGTGTGTGTGTGTGTGTATATATATATATATATATATATATATATATATATATATATATACAAATCCCCAAATTGTTCTCATTCTGTAGAAATATATTTTTTGAGAATGAGTTTTCCGTAACGTCTCCTACACTGTCAGTATTTATCATGTTGTTCTGATAAGCTGAAGGAGACAGTGGCTATGAGGAAAGGCAGCACTCAGTGCCAAAAAAATAATCTAACTACCTAGGCATTGTTCAATGCTGCTTAGCCAAAAATAGATTGTTGCTTTGTTTAGTACTGGTCAGCAACACCATATTCCTCTGTGCATTTGGTAGTCATCGTCTGTGATAAAATTGATAACAAACATGCTAGGAGTAGCAAAAGAGGTAGCGGATTACGCAGCCAAAGGGTTTTCAGTGCCGCTGCATCTCCTGCGCCAAGAAAAGGAGGCTGCTGTTGTACGATTTGGGGCGAGTCCAGAGGGAGGGCGAGGCAGAGATTTTGGTGAGTCGCAGCCGGACACAAAAGGGATGAGAATCGCCATTTTGAAAAAGTCAACTGCGAGGTAACTGTCTGATCATATACCATGACACGGTAACAACCCTACCTGTGAGCCAGCTTGGATGAATGGGTCTCCTAACTGTAAATATTTACACTGATTTTGTGTGATAGATATGTGATTATTGCAGAATGATGAGCAAGTGTATTATAAAAGTGTTTACCTGATGTATTTGGAGCATGGCATCTGTTTGCCATTATTACCTGATGTCCCACTTCTCTCTCTCTCTCTCTCTCTGTGTCTCTCTCTCTCAAATGTAATACTGTAAAAGTGGAAATAGAAATACCACCTCCTCACACTCCTCTCAAAAGGAGGACCGGTCATTTCCTGTTAAAATAGGGTGGAGACTGGATTCATCATTTTAGAGGTGTGTAAGCACATCCACTAATCTTTAGAGCAGCGTTCTTCCTCCCTCCCTCCCTCTCTCTCTGTCTCTCTATCGGTCTGGTGGCGTGTCAGTATGCTACAGCTCTTACAGAGTGGTGGATCTCACCAGGTCACCGGCAGGACAGAGGAGAATTAAATCAGAACAGCATTTCTCCTGACAATCTGATTCTGGAAGCCGCTTTCCGTTCAGTGCGTATATTGTTCTCATGTCCTATTTATGTATCATTGTTGTTTTCCTTTTATATAACTGTTATCCTGTGCTTGTAATTTTGTCAATAATATGAAACCAGTTGATGCTGGCAGTTCTCATCGTACGAGAATGCTGACTGATTGACTGTGTTGTTCTTGTCACTGAAGCGGATAATTTCTCCTGTAAATGTGTGTGTGGTCTGGAGGCTGTGGTATTGATGGTGAAACGTGCCCAACTTGTTCATGTGGTTCATGTCCTCCTGCAGCTGTGTGTATGCACCAGTGGATAACATCTGTGTTAGGTGGAAATGTATCATAGAAAAGGATCATTTCCATCATTCAGTTTTATTTTGTGTGTTATTCATTAATTAATTTTCATTGTGTGTTTCAGAAAATGTATAATTTTTTTTAAAATTTATAAATGAGGTAATGAGATAAATGAGATAAATGAGGTAAATTTATAAATGACCAGTTTATTATTCACTGTGTATTTGTAGGGATATTGTTGAAGGGAATATTAGTGTGCAAAATAGTGTTTGTCATTCCTCTGTAGTTGAGCTGATGACCCAACAGATATGACTCTGTGTGTGTGTGTGTGTGTGTGTGTGTGTGTGTGTGTGTGTGTAAGTGAGTGAATGGTAATGACAGGGTTTAGGAGTCGCAATTGAGTCAGGCAGTGTTGAGGAATGCCGAGGGGGCTTTCGTATGATGTCACGTCTCCACCACAAAGCTAAGACTGCGTGAACACACAAGCGTGAAATTGTGTTTCTGCACTGACAAGATACACACTGATCCAGCTGTTACATGCTTGATTGGGAATCTCCATTTTGTAAAGATAAAGTGGAGGAATCAAAATCTACAGTAATCAGAGCGTTAAAGGAATACTTCGTTGTTTTTCCAACCTAATCTAAAATTTAAGGGCAGTTGTTGGTGTCTTCAGTCAAAAGTATTTATTAATTCTTTGAAACTTTTATCAACGTAAAACTCCTGTCATGTTTGTCATCCAAAGACCTTTATTGTTCCAGTGTAATAGCTGTTTGCTTTGTGTTATGCAGCTTTTGCAGTTTTCAACAAGTGCCCTTAGACTTATAGGTGAATTTGAATTAAACAGGGTTTCTGTTCTTCTTTCAGAACAGGGAAACATGTTGAAATTCTTGTCTGTGGGAATCGCACATATATTACAGATACAGGAGATTAGGGTTAGATTGAAAAATGCTGACGTATTCCTTTAATTTTGTGATTTTCAGTTTAAGTAATACTAGCCCATAACCTTTGGTTCATTATTCCTCCTCCTGCTAGTGAGAATCTTTTTGGAGTCAAGCAAAGCAACATTACTGTCACCCCTTGTGCCAAAAAAGGAGGATTTGCTCTGTCTACAAGCGCATTAGCAGTCTAGCCTGACATGTTTTGACAGATCCCGTGTCTATCCATGGAAAGGCGCACTAATGGAGGCTATACAGATGTGAAAATAGTGTGATATTTGTTCTCGGGTTAGATTAAATAATAACATCCAAACTGTTATTTTTATATTCAATGAAGTCCAAGGTTACCTCTGGGTCACAAGGCTTTTTAATAACTGCAGTACATCCATATAATTACAGCAGCATTAGGTTCTTGTACTTGTACAAATCCCCCTTTTTTGTTGCTCCACACAAAAGTCTGTATTGCACCAAGGACACGCTGTGTGCCATGTCCTCATGAATTCCCTCCTCTGCTTCCTTCCTTCTTCCACAGGAAGATCTGTGTGCACTGTAAGTGTGTGCGTGAAGAGCATGCGGTGCGCTCCGTGCCCGGGCAGCTGGAGAAGATGATGACGAAGCTGGTGTCCGACTTCCAGAGGCACTCCATCTCGGACGACGACTCGGGATGCGCCTCGGAGGAGTACGCCTGGGTGCCGCCTGGTCTCAAGCCCGAACAGGTCAGCAGATGTGCACCAGACAGAGCAAATATTCCCACTTTCAGACTAGTAACTTGTGGCTGAGCTAGCCATGTACCAGAAAAGGCACGGCTGCTTTTCCCAGAATCGACCCGTAATAGAAGTGGAGGTTCATATAGTCGAGTTGCGATTACATCCCTCTGGATGTATTATTCAGAACATAACTAAGTGAATCATTTCATTAAAATACGAGCCTTTTAAAGAATCAATGAGTAAATGATCTTATTATTTTTAAATCAGATCTTGTTATTTTAATCGGAAGTACAGTCCTTGCTTTGTTTATATATTCACTGATAAGGTTTTAGGTGTAGGCCATTTCTCACTCGAGGCTGCTTTACAATGCAGCACACACAAAGCTTCATCTCCTTATGGATGTATTATTTATCACATATCTAAGTGAATAAGTGCAATAAAATAAGACTGCCTTTTTCTTAAATAATTAGATTCAGAATCAGAATATGTTTTATTATTTTTAAAGAATCAAAAGTAATGAAAGATCGTTGTTTATAGATTTAATGCTAATGTTTTAGTTGTAGTCCATTTCCCAAACCTTCACAAAGCATCAAGCATGAAGATTTATCTCTCTGTGTGAATATATTATTTATAATGTATCTACATAAACTGGTGCATTACAATAAACAAGAAAACAACTCTGATGCATTATTTGAAACCTTTTTATTATTTGAAACTTGTTCTGTCATACTGTGTACTTCATATAAACAATGTACAGTTTTAATATTCCATGCATATCTATGGTTAGGACAGTTTATAGTGTACTCTGTGTGCTAGCAGTCTTAAGTCTGTAGTAGGCAAAAACAGTGTAGTGATAGTAACTGAGCCAGCGAGTGTGTATTGTCTATTGTGTGTTGTTCTCGGAGCTCACGTTTCTCTTCACGGAGCCAGTCTGTGTGGACAGAGGCAGAGGACTCATGTTACAGTGTACTGAACATTCCCATTACTCTTCTGCTTACACACTGCCTGTATTGCCCACCATTTAACAATGAAGTGCGTCTATATGTGTGTGTTAGTCGCTATGTGCACCGTTTAATTCTCCTAATGCCTTTGTGTCTGCAGGTGTATCAGTACTTCAGCTGTATTCCTGAGGACAAGGTACCTTATGTCAACAGCCCGGGAGAAAGATATCGCATTAAACAGCTCCTCCATCAGCTCCCAGCTCATGACAGTGAGGTCAGAATCCTCTACACTTCACCCCAAAGCATCACTCTTTACATTCTTGGGTCTAATCCAAGCCCTGATCAAACACCTGCTTCAGCTTCATGTTAATCAGGAGTTTCTGAATATTAATCAGGGCTGATGGGCAAAGATTGAGTTTAATCACTTATATTCTTGCAATGTCAAAGCACTTAGGAGGTGGAATGTTTTTCCCAAATAATCAAATTCAGAATATGAAATTAATTTTGTAATTCATAAGCCACTGTGGCATTTTTCTGACAAATTTAGCACCCAGTTAGCATTTTCACTGATCAGTAAATTGCCATTCCAAATGTACTACACACTCACTGTCCACTTTATTAGGAACACCTTTACACATGTGGTAACAGCACAATGTATGAAATCATGCAGATACAGGTCAAGAGCTTCATTTCATGTTCACATCAAACATTAGAATGAGGAAAAGATGTGATTTCATTGACTATGACTGTGGCATGGTTGTCGGTGCCAGATGAGCTAGTTTCAGAAACTGCTGGTCCCCTGGGATTTTCACACACAACAGTCTCAACTGTCATACAGAATGGTGTGAAAAACAAAAAACATCCTGTGAGCAGGAGTTCTGTGGGAGGAGATGATGAGAGAGGTCAGATGAGAATGGCCAGACTGGTTCGAGCTCACAGGAAGGCTCCTTAAATAATCACTCCTTACAACAGTGGTGAGCAGAAAAGCATCTGAGAATGCACAGTACTGCACTCTGAGGCTACACTGGGCACAGGATCACCAAAACTGGACAGGCGATGTTTTTCCAATCTTCAGCTCTCCAATTCTGCTAAAGCTCTTGGCCTGTATCTGCATGATTTTATGCATGATTGGCTGATGGGATAATTGCATGAATGTACAGGTGTTCTTGTTAAAGGAGATACTCTGTGTATGTTGAGCATACAAACATAGCAAAGAATTCAATAATTATTATTTTATCTCTGCTGTTGGAACAAACATACAGCTGTACATGTACAGAAAACACTGCGTATGTGAACGTACTCAGTTGTCAATCCTGCTTAACTGGATGCCAAATAAGCACCTGTGTGTATATTCAAAGAACAGATAACAGTCTGCTGCTAATGATGATTTTCACGTTATTATTTTCACACCGAAATATTAGCTCATTAGCTGGGTCATGCCCTAGCCACACCACTCGCAACTCGCCTGTCACATTTCTTCTGCCGCTTTTCCTCATTTTCTATCTGTCCTGGTCTCTTCACACCAGCTGTACTGTATATCATTACATAGAGTGATAGAGTGAGGAAAGATTAAATACACTGTATTTTTTAAATCTAACTATGAGATAAGAAGCATTCTACAAGTGGTGTGTGTGTATCTCTATCTATCTATCTATCTATATATATATATATATATATATATATATATATATATATATATATAAAATGTAGGTGATATAATACACTTTTGATCCACACTTTTTAGGATCAATGAGGTCATCCATCATAGTTACTGGTAAATTTGCAGAATTACTGGTCAGTTCCAAATTTTACATAATATGACAAAAAGGAAGAAAAATGAAGCAAAAAAACAATGAAAATTAAACAAATATTCATGCAATGAATAAGCAAATGAAATGTAAAGTAATACAAATAAACACATTCCAACATTCCTTCAGGAAGAGCTTTATCCTGGTTATGATGCATCCGGAGTCTATTCCAGGAACACTGGTCGGAATATACCCTGGAAGGAATGCATACATTCTAACATCAAAATTAAATTAATTTTTAAAAATAAATATTATAATATTTATAGAGATAGCAGTATGATTACATCCCATTATTAAGCCTCTGATGAACTTTATCAGGGGAAAGTATGCAGTATAAAATATACAAAGCTTTATTTTTATTATAGAGTATATTGAATTTGTCCAGCGTCAGTGTGACAAGCATGATTTTTAATACTTGCGGTGTGAACTTTCTGTAACTGTGTGTGTCTTTGTGTAGCCGCAGTACTGTAACTCTCTGGATGAGGAGGAGAAAAAGGAGCTGCGGTTGTTCAGTCAGCAGAGGAAGAGAGAGAACCTAGGCCGTGGCATTGTGCGCCTCTTTCCTGTCACCATGACCGGAGCCATCTGCCAACAGGTACACACACACACACACACACACACACAGCGAGCATACATACACAGGTTGTAACCATAAGATGACTCACCGTCATAGACAGCATGACGACGACATCATTAGCTGACAGAGACCCAAAACTCCTCCAGTGAGCAGGCATGATTGACGACATTAAACCACATACATTCCAACCCTAGCTACAGCATTTGAAGAATCGTGCCACGTTCCATTGCCCTGTGAACGCACCCTCGCTGATGAACTCTTGGCGAGAGGGTGTGCCAGAATCTGGGAGGGACGCTTTGTTTCCTCTGGTCTTGATTTATGGATTTGCCAAACACATGTGGCTTTGCCTGATCTGCACCCAGGTGGAACAAAACAAACCTGAGAGCAGTGCTTGAGTCATTTCAGTGTTCATAAAAGGGGCATTTTGACCTCTTAAGTGTTAGCAGATTTACTGTTTTTTTTCCTTCAGCTTTAAAGTTGACTTGTGATAAGCCTGTGCAGGTGACATTTACAAGGGCACATTGAAAAGGGTGGGAGTGTCGTGTTAAGTATAAGTGAAGTCATTCTGCAGATTATTTACCTCCTTAAGAACATATTTCATCTGTGGTGTGCAGGTTACATTCAGACAGCAGGCTATAGTACTCAAACTGGATTTGATGTTTTTCTTCACATTTGTTGTGTAATATAATTATATAATAAATCTGAGAATGTGTTCACTCATCACGATGTATTAGTGCTGTCAAATTGCTTTAAAAACTTGTCTATGTGAGAAAGACGTACTTAGTACTTAAATGTATTTGAATATAGAAGACCTTTGACATAACAAACAATAGCAGCATCACACAATGTGTTTGTATGACAAACCATGGAAGGTAAAAAATTGTCACTTTGATTAAAAAAAAGAAGACATTTTACATTTGTTATCCTACTGATCCACCTAAACATCTAACTTTTTTAACTCCTTTTTTGTTGTTCAGGCTTGTAACACAAAGTTAGCCAAATCCCAATTGACTTTCTATTCACTATATATTCACTACATATAGAACTCAATAGAAAATCATTCGCAATACAACCAGAGGCAACAAGTAACCACTCTAGGTGTCTGTTGGAAATGACCTCCTTGTATGTAATATCCGGGACATACATTTTATTTGTTTGATCAGAAAATATAATGCATTATTTAAAAAAGGAGAAAGCGTGCCATAAACAACATATTTTTATTTTAGCCCTAAGTGCCACGAGGTAATTTGGCCGCTAGAACCTGGGATTTTAAACATTCACACTTTTTTTTTTTTTTTTTGCCCTTGAAATATAATTATTCTGAAAAATTTAATGAACTGAGAGCTTGTTACTGAAAGCACTGACAGTATTACGCATTGTGTGCTTTTAGGAAGTTCACATTATCCTCTGCGTGCGTATATTCTTTAAAATGTTTTTTAAAAAGCAGTTATGGATTTCATGCCTTTATTTGTTTTCTGTTCCCCCTCAGTGTGGGAGGCAGATTTATGGAGGTGATATAGCCGTGTTTGCCTCCCGTGCGGGTCATGGCACCTGCTGGCACCCTCAGTGCTTCCAGTGTGCCACCTGCAGCGAGCTGCTAGTCGACCTTATCTACTTCTACCAGGACGGCCATATCTACTGCGGACGTCACCACGCCGAGCGCATCAAACCACGCTGCCAGGCCTGTGATGAGGTCAGCCGTAATTCCAACCAAATAATACTCCTAATTCAACTCAGCACTGAATCGAATGTGTTTTATCAAGTGTCCTGAAGTGACTCTAAACTACAAACCCTGCCATTTTCCCTCTCTCCCTCTTGTTTGTGATTAGATCATTCTGGCGGATGAGTGCACGGAAGCAGAGGGACGCCACTGGCACATGAGGCATTTCTGCTGCTTTGAGTGTGAGACGGCACTCGGTGGTCAGCGCTACATCATGAGAGAGAGCCGGCCATACTGCTGTACCTGCTACGAGTCTCTGTATGCTGAGTACTGCGACACCTGCGGAGAGCACATCGGTAAACACGCTGATACACACATGATGAGCTCAAACAGAAAGCCACGGCATTGTATGGGTGATAAAATAATGCAAAAAAAAGATTAAGCTGAAAAGAGATATAATGCTCAATACTAGAGATGGCCAGTCTCATTCCTGGAGATCCACAGCCGTAGAGAGTTTATTTCCCCACACACATGGCTCTAATATTCAGTCTGCCGATGATGAACCATGATGAACCGGATCAGCTGTGTTGGATTAGAGCTGGATTTAAACTCTGTAATGCTGTGGTGCTCCGGGAATGGAAATAACCCCCACCCCCCACCCCCACCCCCACTGTATATAACATTTCAATATGATGGTGTAATGCAGTAAAAAAAAAACCTAAAACGACAGTATTATACCACCAACATTGAAGTATAGCAGTGTAGCAGCTGACATTGGATAAAATTTATATGTGCTGTGAGAATTTATTTCGGATAGTTGTCTTTAAATACAGTCATACTAGGCAAAAACTGTATGTTTTGATAAACTATTGTATGCTAAAAGTCTATTCTGTTTCACTTGCACATTATAGTATACAGTTGTCATATAATAAGGTTATACAGTAACAATATTGGCTAACAGCTACATTGTTAACGTGTCTTATTTACAGGTATAGATCAGGGGCAGATGACGTACGAGGGGCAGCACTGGCACGCGTCCGAGGCGTGTTTTTGCTGTGCCCGCTGTCAGCTGCCCCTGTTGGGCAGACCCTTCCTCCCCCGTGGGGGGCTCATCTTCTGTTCCCGCTCCTGCTCTCTGGGAGAAGACCCCAATAACTCTGACTCCTGTGACTCCGCCCTGCAGTGCAAACCAACCTCACACAAACTCATACATCAACAGCAGAAAGAACGCAGTTCACCTCTGCGGCCACCAGCGGGCAGCAATCTCACCACTGCAACTGCTAAACTTTCTACTGCAAGCACATCAACCCCTTTATCAGAAAGCAGAGGTATGAAATATAACCAGTACTGGTTTATTACTTACGCAAAGAAACATCAGATCTACATTTTAGATTTTTACATTCGTAAAAATCCAAGAATGTTGCCAAGAATGTTAAAGTATTTTGTTTCGTCTTTGTTTTGTCTTGTTTATTAGGCGTGCACACTTCATTTTTCCATTTACAAAATGGCGGCCCTCCACCTCCACCTTATGGACAAACTCACCCTCAAAACTCACATTCTCCTACCTTAGCCAATGGTTGGGGCCCGCTTCCACACGGAGACCAATCAAACACAGATGAACACTCAGAGCAGGAGTACATGGTGGAACTGAACGGATACGCTGAATTCGGGCCTTTTCCACCCAGCTGTACCTCCAGAGGAACCTCGACAGCAAAGGACACTGGGAGACTGGAGAGCAGCTCGGGTAAGTTCAACTCATTTCTAGTCCTACGCACACAAACATTACTGAGTATAAGCAAATAATCAAAACTTACACATTCATACTGTCTCATTTTTCACTACATTATGCTTCTTTTTTTTTTTTTGCTTTCCTTAGGAGTTCTTCCTCAGCCCCACCCATCACCTGAGGTTGACTCCCAAGAAGATGCAGACTTTTTCCCACCACCTCCACCTCCTGTCTTCATCGGCCCCGATGATTTACCAATCCTACCCCAGCCTGATGAGCCCCACCCTTCTCCCCCTCCACCCCAGTTTGGGCGAAGCAGCACAGCCAGGGTCAGCTTCAGGGAGCCAATCAGCTCCAGCTATTCAGTGGAGGAGGATGAGGAGGAGGAGGAGGAGGAGGAAGTGGGGGTTGAACTGGAGAGGAAAGAGGAAGATGAGGTAGAGCAGGAAGAAGAGGAAGATGAAGCTGATGGAGGCTCAGGACACAGACTACACCTTCGAGCTGGAATGCCACCTCAGATGGACCTTTTGGGTAATAAAAATTTATAAAAGTAGTAAAACTTTAAAGCAGACTTTATCAAGTGCTTGGCTGAATTTCTCTAGTAAACATGAAATCCTGTTTTGAAAATCTTTTTGTTTTACAAAATATAGTTGTGTTTGTGGGTTTTTATCCTGAGAGGGGCAAGGTGCAATAAAAATGATGTGAAAAGGAAGTCCACTGCTAAGTAGTGAACAGAGAAAGAGAGACCTTTTTATGCAACTAACAGCTTCTTCTCCTCTTCTTAGACGGCTCGTACCGTCGCAGTTTCCGGCAGGGGTGCACAAGCCCACCTGGCCGAAGCCGCCTGGTCTCGGACTCCCCCCTCCACCTGGGCACAGAGAAACATTTCCGTCGCTCCAGACGCGACAGACCTCGTCTAGATTCTCTGGAGTGGAGAGGAGGAGAGAGAGAGCACACCCCACGCCCACCCTCCATCACCTCCCCTGGGAACGGAAGTTCCCGTTTGACGCTTCACTCCACCCACTACAGACACGAGGACTCCTGTTCAACCTGCTCATCCTCCTCCGACTCTGAAGAAGAGGGCTTCTTCCTTGGCCAGCGGATTCCTCTACCTCCTCAGCTGACGGGGGAGAGAGAGAGGGAGGGAGAGAGAGGAGAGACAGAGGGGAAAAGCAAGAGAGGGAGTCTGAGGAGGAGGAGGAGGACACAAAATCTCAGTGCGAAGGACAAAGACAAGGATAAAAACTGCATTTTGTCTTGAGAGAAAGAATGATGGTGAAATATTGAGATGTGCTGATTCTTGCTTTCATTCAGGAAGTGAACTGACATGTTTCAGGCATTTTGGACGGATACAGGATGCAGTATCAAGTCCGATCTGTGGTCAAAGTTTAAAGTAAATTTCCCTGATTTTCCTGCTCTAACATGTCTGGTTAATATCCTAGTAAAATAGGTGTATACCAAAAAGGCTAGTAATAACCTGATTAATCAGTTATTTAAATCAAGTGCATTTATTACAGATGGAAACTAACACATGCATAATAAAACATAACCTTTAAGGGGTGGTTCAGCAAACAAATTCAATTTACATCACTTCCCCTGTTGTCATGGCTTGTTTGTTGGTGCTATGTGGCAAATGTAGCAGTAAAAGTTAACAGAAATGCAGTGGGGTCCAAACGTCTGAGACCACTAGAGAAAATGCTTCTGTTTTGCATTCTTTTCTAATTTAATGCAAAATTATTCATTACAAATGATGATATCAATATAACAACTTGAGTGAAATGTAGAATCTTAGAAATATTTACTGTACATGAATGTCAGAATTGATTAGCATTTGGTACTTCCCCTTTTTTTGCTTTAATAACAGCATGCACTCGAACTGGCAGGGACTCCACATGTTTGTGGAAAAACAAGATCAAATACATCTGAGTGTCATCTGAACACTTTCTTCATTGGAAGAGGTGAGTCTCAAGGTAAATCTGACCTTTTGTCCAACAAAATTGCTTTTTAAAATGACCAAGATATATTCAAGATATTAAACATTTCCTTTCTTTGTTTGAAAAAGGTCAAAGCATGAATGCTTTCTGTTTATTTCCATATTTAAATGAAAAAAATTCCCAGATTTTCAACCAGCTTTCAGATTTTGAACCCCACTGTATATATCCAAATCTTTATATACTTGCTTGAAAAATCAATCCAGCGCTTTGCTTCTTCTATCCATTCTCTTTACTACAGTGCAACATGAGACTTTCATTTTTTTTTTTTTCCTCTGTAAAATTGTGTTTGCCACACTGATTCCTACTGCACATGTTGAGGTTCGGTGCATGTATTCCAGCAGACACTTGTAGGAACGTATGTGCAAGACACGGAAGTGTTAACTAGATCTTGGCCACACTGTATCCAAGTTTGTGTCACATTAATGAAAAAAATGAGTGTAGTGTAAGATTTTAAGTGAGCTAGACTTCCATTACTGGTTAGTTTTATCAGCTTTATATCTCCGGTCGAAAACTAAAGAAGTAAAGCTCATGTCTTCTGCCAAAATGGTGTGTTTGAGCAGGAAAATCACTTGTGCATAGCATTACACACACTATTAGAAACAGGCTCTGTTGCTCATATGAGTGGAGAAAATGCTGCGATTCACATGTGGGGCTGTAATAATTTAAACGAGGCATATATTCGAGAGAAACGAAAACTATGTAACATCTTTCATTGAAGCACTTTGTTAATTTTTACGCAGATATCTTCCGTTTTTTCTTCGAACTGTGGAATATGTGACATGTTATTTAGGAACAAGCTTCAACCACATGCTTTGAAATACTTCAAGGCAAGCAAATATGTTCACACACCTTGAATCTATTGCTAGTTTGTGTTCATCTGGGTGAAAGATCACGCTAATCCCAACACAATATCACCAGATGAGCTCATTTAGGAGGAAGTCATTCGGGTAAAATGGCTTCATTTCTTAGACAACAGAGAAGATTGTGATCTCGAAGGCCAGGTGCACTGGATTTTGTTCTCCTATGACAAACACATAGTTCTCTAATGCAGAGCAAATGCACAGGGACGCATGGAGAAAAAAAGCTGTCAGGCTTGAAGAACGTTCTGGAAACACACTGTGTGTGTAGGATGCCTGGGTATTGCTCTCCATTTAAGATCTGCATGTTGATTACATGAACATCCAGTAAACATGGAAATGATAACTCTCCTCGGATTTGGTTCTGAGATTGAAAACGCACCCTGAGGCGCTGTGAAACACAAAAACAAAGTAATCAAGATCTTGCTGGTCGACCAAACGCTCTTATTTCTTACAAACAACTTGATAGTATTCAGAAGGTGCTTTGTGGAGACAATAACCCTGTGACTGCAGCTACACAAGAGCTCTCAGTGTTTCAAACAGTTCTTAATGCTGAACTTGGACGATGATACAGAACGGAAACATTTACACTTTCTGAACCTTGCAGTTCGTTCATGCAAATGAGGAAACCAGAAGATGGAACATTGAAAGACACTGTAAATTACAATCGTGCTTGTTATACATGTGCAGGTGATGGTGCCGCTATTATGCTCCTGTGAATATAGCTTTAGATATGTATGTTTTTCTAACAAGACTCATTTTTATCAGAGAATCCAAGTTTATTTCAAGTAACCTTTTTGCATAGGTGAAAATAAACCACTTGAACATTCATCGTGTTTGTGCTTAATTCATTTGTAAATTGAATTAAATTTGTTTCAAGTTTCACTTTATTCAGTCGGAGCCGTTTGTGTGTTTTACAAATTGATACTTGGTGGAAGGTGAAATTGGTGATATGGTGTATCACGTGGGACGTGGTGGCTCAGTGGTTAAGACGTTGGACTTCTGATTGGAAGGTTGAGAGTTCAAATTCCAGCACCACCAAGCTGCCTCTGCTGGGCCCTTGAGCAAGGCCCTTAACCCTCAACTGCTCAGTTGTATAAATGAGATAATTGTAAGTCGCTCTGGTTAAGGGCGTCTGCCAAATGCCGTAAATGTAAATGTGTATAGTCGCAAAGGCCATATCCGTGGTCATTTCTGGAAGAAAAAAAAAGTAGATGTTTCCAAAAAACTCAGGATTTTTTTTTGGAAATGAATTATTTTGATAGAATAATTTCAGCCTCCAGTAAAGCATTACAGTAAAATGATCATACTGAGGTGAGTTAACTAGACAGTATTGACGTGAATTCTGGTTCTTTTTAGTGAGTCAGATCATTTGACTCAGCTCACCAATAAGAGTCACCTCCTTTGGCTCTCAAATGACACATTATTGCCATTTTCATGTCTCACCATTCACGCTAACAACCAGCGCTGAAGCTTTCAGTTGTGTACTTGGGGCACACCACATATTTATGTTCTACAGTTAACACCAGCACTTTCTGAGTCTTTTATCTATATGTTTATGCATCTTTAATTGATGAATTTATCTGTTAAAGATTTAGCTTTCCTTATTTAAATGCTATTCTGTACCTTTTCATTTACTGGGCTTAATCTGTAAACTTAAACTCTAGGTGTTCAAAAACCTTTGACTGGCAGTGTATGTAAAATGGCACACATCCAGTTTCAGTATTGATAGAATTATAATAAAGGCCGTTTATACAATGTTAAACATTCATTTCCATTGAAATAATTCTCTGAGAATTCCTGTAAATTCCCTTTACAGCCATAATGCAGTGCAATTTCCGGTAAAGACGCCTTCATCTCTGCTTTACAGTGCACTAATGGAGTAGTGGTGAGTAGACCATTAACACTCACAATACCACTGTATGGCTCCCTCAGTGTGTACACAGCATTATTCTACAAGGGACGGGAAAAGTTCACCTTCATTAGTTACTAATTAAAGGTTGGGAAGTCTCAGGCTGTGTTTTACCACCATTTGGGCTCAAGGACACACAATGTTGTGTGTACATATTACTCCATCTCACCAATAGGTGGAAGTATGTCTTATAATTTTCAGAAGCACAGGGATTTTCCCAGGTGAGATCAGAGATGGGAAAAAAAAATCAAAGTTAATTCATCTGAGCAAAAACAGTGTGTCCTTTATGCATGTGTAACCATACACTCTAAGAAGTAAAGCCACCAAACTGTACTTTCTGTTCTTTGTTGTGGGTTGGTACCATCAAGGAAATTCCTGGGAAGGTGAATGTGTTGGACCTTTAATTAGCTTTTAGAGTAAAGCTCCACATGTACAGTGGTCTATTTCAGTTCAGTTTTCATAGGTATAAAAGATACATACTACAAACGATGGACAAGGGAAAGTACAGTTTGGCATCTTTATTTCTGATAGTGTAGATAATTTCTGAAATGACTCTCTCCTGCCTCAAAAATAAAGGTAAGGACAATAATAAAGTATGTATGTATGTATATATAAATTTATCTATCTATCCATCTATCTATCTATCTATCTATCTATCTATTTATTTATTTGTTTACTTGCTTATTTTATTTATTTACCTACTCACTTATTCTATTTATTTGTTTGTTTGATTATTTATTTGTTTGTTTATCTGTTTATGTATTTACTTAGTTGCTTGTTTTATTTAATTCATTTTATTTGTTTGTTTATGTATTTACCTGCTTGCTTATTTTTTGTTTATTTATTTACTCACATATTTATTTCTTTGTGTGATTGATTATTTATTTATTAACAGATTGTCTTACGTATTTGTAAGAATTATTTATTCGTTACTTATTTACTTGTTTGTCTCTTTGTTTATATATATACTTGCTGGCTGATTTTCTTTCTTTCTTTCTTTCTTTCTTTGTTCAGTTGCTTATTATTCCTGTATAGATGTACTTATTTGATTATTTATTTGTTTGTCTATTTATGTATTTACTTGCTTATTTGTAACTAATTAATTTTGTTTATGTATTTAGTTACTTGCTTATTTATTTATCTGTTTGTTTATTCATTTAAAGATTTACTTATTTGCTTTTTATTTGTTAGTCTGTTTGTTGATGTATTTACTTACTTGCTTCTTTTTAAATGCAGTTAGTTAATTAGTTAGTTGGTTAGTTTTGGGTAGGTCTATTTTAAGACTATTTTTCATGACCCACCTCTGCTGAGGTGAAAGAGTGGGGAGGTCAAGAGGAGGAGATTTCTCACAGAGGAAGTCTGCAGGCTGGTCATATGACCTGTAATACTTCCTGATGTGGGTGGGAACTTCTGACTGGACACATCCTGCAGGGGCGGGGCAAGTTCAGGACTACAAAGGCAGACAGGTTTGACTAGTTTTGCTTTCTTGCCAGTGCAAGTATACACACATGCTTATATGCACACACACACCTAACAAACACACAAACTTACTTCATAGCAAGAGTGTGAGTTTAGGAGACATTCCTGGATCTGTTACCTTTCAGCCACACACACGTGCACACACACACAGCACACAACAGGTGAGTCTGTATAGGTGTGTATGTGTAATAATATGAATATGTGAGCATGTTGTATCTTTTCTCTGTCTGTCATACCTTTATACAAATAAGATTATCAGAATTCTGTCTTATGTGTGACATATTAATCTTAACAATTCAAATGTAAACTTAGAAACGATATGGGTTATTGTGCTGCTGTTATATCATATGAATGTATGTCCATCTGTCAGTGCCATGTCTTTTACTTTTACTTTAGTATTCACATAAGACTTGTCTCTACATGATCCTATCATTCCGGAGAAATCTGTCCTGTTCTATATTTACTAGCCTTTGCTTCTACTGTAATCATATTACAACTAGAAAGATCCTATCTGTTTAGTAGAAAGGAGGAAGACGGAAAGAGAGAAGATGGTGGATAGGGGGATGGGGCCTCTACAAGGAAGATTAGGTGAGATAATAATATAGAAAGACAGATGAGAGTGATAGCACAGTGTACAGATGGTGGGAGTGGAAGAGAGAAAGCTCATGTTGCCCTTTGTCCTCAGGTGGAGCATTGGCTTGAATGTTAAAGGAATGGCAAACATGCTGACCACGTGTCAGACACTAATAATGTGTAGTAGCGAAGCCTCCTCACTGTACAGAGAAACATTAGCATTTATTAACAAACCCACGCACACTAAGCTCTCAGTTCAGCTGCCAGAGCTCTGTGGCTTGGGATCATGTTACTTCTTTCTGAAACCCACGCTGCATTCCTTCCTGCAACGTAGGTGTAACGTACATGTAGCACTTTACACTCTCAAGTACATCAATTCTGTGGGTTGATGAAAGGCAATTTCTCAGCGTTGCACAGTAGATCTAATCATAAAGTGCATAAATCTGAGTTCACTTTTCAGTTGTGAAGTAATATCAGTGTTATGCAGTCAGTCACCAACAGACAACAGACATCACTGGCCTTGCTTTATTTCTGTATTCCATTAACGTCCACAGAAGTGTGTGTGCGTATATGTCTGTGCGTCTCTGTGCATGTTTGTTTGTGTGTGTGCATCTGTCAGTAGGTGAATCTGTCTCTCTGTGTGTGTGTGTGATTAATGTTCACTCCACTAGGAGTGCTGATTAACATTCTATATTGTTTGTGTGAAATCACATTCTTGCTTTTATAACAGAAGCTCAATGTTTCCATTAAAAAAAGAGATTAAAAGCACATTACAAATGAGCTCAAGTTAGTTAGTGCATCTGATACGCAGATTATTAGAGGACGAGGTGGTACCTGGCAACTTTTAGCTGCAGAACCTGCATGCTAAGGTAGCTAACTTAATTTAGCTCATTTATTGTTTGTGTTTGTGATGAACAAAAAAAAATATTGATAGTAGCATAAATTTGGCTGCAGATAAATAAATCAGAAGACGATGAACCGGATTGATCCTGAAACCCTAATAATGTCTGCCTGTGATAAACATGAGCTTCTAATGTTTAACTAGCCAGCTAGCTATGTGAGCCAGGAGGAGAACATGGCGGTGTTGCATATTTGTGCATGTTCATAGATCCTGACCTTTTTTATTGAGGTTAATGACACAGATATGTTCCTATGCCTTTTTATTACTTTATTGGGCCTTAAAAAAATTGTTTTTCTACATATGTTCTTGTTAATAATTGAATAATCATTGCCAAGCCTGTGATAGAAACTGAAACATAAGTTATTATCTTTTACCACATGTCCATTTCCAAGGAAGGTAACTCTTAAGCTTTGTAATGTTCCGTTATCTATGCAGTTGATGGAAATGACAAGCATATTTTCATCCATAACATTCATTCATTCATCAGTCAGGAAGCTTTTCTTGGGAACACTGAAGGTAAAACACACTGGACAGTTGAATCCAAATATTTTGGAAAAAGGTTAGCCAATCTTCAACTGTCCAGTTTGGGTGAGCCTGTGCCCACTGTGGCCTCAGATTCCTGTTCTTGGCTGATAGGAGCGGAACCTCATATGATCCTCTACTGCTGTAGCCCGCCTGCCTTAACGTTCTAAGTGTTGTGCTCTCTGAGATGCTTTTCTGCTAACCCTGATTGTAAAGAGTGGTTATCTGAGTTACCCAAGCCTTCTTATTAGCTCAAACCAGTTTAACCATTCTCCTCTGTCCTCTCCCATCAACAAGTCATTTCTGCCTGCAGAACTGTCGCTCACTGGATGTTTTTTGTTTTTCACACTATTCTGTGTCAACTCTAGAGACTGTTGTGTGTGAAAATCCCAGATCAGCAGTTTCTAAAAAAAAATTCTAACCAATATACAACATATTATCCCATGCTGTGAAGTGGATTTTCATATAAGAGTGCAGCAGGTGCCCCTTGTGCAAAGGTGATATCACGTTATCTTAAAGCAAACCCTATTGCTGTTTCAGTGTAGTAAGACCATGTTTTAATCGTGATTCAAGCCAACTGCAGGAAGTTACCAACAAAAGAAAAGCTTTTGCAAGTTTGTTTCAAGCGTTGCCTCTTCACACATGTCCCTCAGCAAATGTTCTTTTTTGTGGTCTGGTTGAATTTGTGTAGTGTAAAACCAAATTTGACCAAATATAAAATGATGTGAATAAGTTGGATTAGAATTGGTATAAACTAGTCTCATACCTCCCCTTTATTCTTTTTTTTTTTTAATGCTTCTCACTCTGTTTTTGTTTGTGCAGGTACAGACAAACCACACAGACCTGCATTATCCCATCACTACTGCCTGCAGGCCTTGTTTGCCTGCCTTTATGCAAACCAGTGACAGAAGAAAAGGGGAGCCGTTTGCTGAAAAAACTACCGGTATGTCTGTGGACGCTCTTGGGGTGTCTCAGCGGCGTTTAGCGAGACTGCCTGAAACCTCAGACTCCTCTCAGGGGCAGCGCAAGCCGAGTGCTGTGGAGCGCCTGGAGGCTGACAAGGCAAAGTACGTTAAGAGCCAGCAAGTGGCACTCAACAAGCAGCTGCCAATCATCCGAAAGCCCTTAATGCCATCCAGCAACAATGAGCAGCTACGGCCAGGTGCACCACAACCAACACGCAAAGTGGCTGCTCGCTCCACATCTAAACCTGAGGCCCCGCCTCTTAACCTAGAACACCTGAATAGCCTGATTAATGGCGTCTGTGATACACTTGCACCATCCAATAGTTTGCAAAGGGAAAAGCCTGGAAAAAGTCAAGATTCTGCGGCAGGCAGTGCATCTCAGCTTCCCTTCCCAACTTTGAGTGCAGTCGAAGAGTATTTTGTCAAGTCTGGTTCATCTCCAACACCACAAATGAAAATATTAGGAGACGGCTTTGCAGCTAATGGGTCGTCTTCTTATGCAGTAACAGTACGGCGAGTTGATGTGAGGCCTCAGTTAGCGATACCGCAGATGAGAAAGCCATGCCGAGCACAGCTCCCTGGGCAGCGCGTCCACTCGCAACTTTTGCAGCTGCTCAGGCCGTACACTCAGGCTTCCCCTCCGCCACAGCCTCTTCAACCGATCAAAAGCCGGCATGACATAATAAACATCTCCAATCCCGTGAAATCCCCTGTAAGCCCAGTTCAGACTTCACCGTTCTCTGCCGAACCCCTAACTCCTGCCTTAACTTCCCCTGATAAATCTCCAAAAGAACTAAATAAACAAGTGTCTCCCACGTCAGCCCAAGAACCCCTCCCACCTCCATCTCCTGCTGTCACAAACAAGTCCTCAGTCAGCTCCAGGAAACGACGGTCACTGACACGTTCCAAATCGGATGTGAGTGACCGTTTCTCCCGTGCTGGTGCCGAAGTTGAGCGTTTCTTTAACTACTGTGGCCTTCAACCATCAGACTTTGAAGAGCTGACACCTTGTTCGGACATTGCATCCATCTCACGCCTGCGTAGTGCTAGCGCTCCTGCGTCAGAGTGCACAGCTGACGAGGAGGGAGATGAAGAGGAGGAGGAAGCAGCCAAAGATGACAAGCCCAGCTATGGTGTTTCAGTCATAGAAAGAAATGCGCGAGTGATCAAGTGGTTGTATGGAATGCGCCAAACCAAGGACAGCACAAAAGTGGCTAACATTTAGCTTGGATGATCAAGTGACCCAAGGTTGTGCCTGTAGAGTAAAAGGTTGGGTATGTGGATTTTAATTCAGAACACTTCAGGCAATATTTAGTGAGGTTCTTTTCACATTCCAACATCTCTGGTCTCTGTGACATCTGTAAACCAGCTAAAAAGCAAATCATGTGGACCACCAATATCCAACCAATCAGAACAAGGAGGCGTCTCTTCTTGCCTGTCAATCATGTTGCCTGTCATTGTTCTGGGACTGTGGCTTTGGAGGAAACACTGAAGGGAGGGTCTGTACTTGTTTGGTTTTTAGGTTTCAAAACAGCTAGCTGCAGCTAACTTTTGCTAAAACCACTGACTGCACCTTTAATATCAGGTGCCTTGTAGTTTCTATTACAGGTTTCTATTACATTATCACAGTCTATAGTCAGGACTGTGGAAAAAGGCTCGAGAGCTTTCAGAATCAAGATACATGCCGTGTCTGTGAGTTTTTTTGTGTATTATTCCCTTCAATATGAGAAACTATGATCCTGTAATGTATAAACACCAAAAGTATATATATTTTTTCCATTCAAGTGTTCACATTATCTGTGGTTAACATAGTTTGGATTAGTGTGGCTGGTTCTGCTCAATAACATTTGCAAATAGTCTGTCCTCTGAACTGAGTAGATCTTCACATACAGATGCACAGATTATCCATGTTGACTTATGGCTTGTCATGATTAATATAAATAAAATGAAACAAATATTGGTTGAAAACCAGTTGATGATTGCTGTGTAATTATTGTGACTCAGTTGATTGCTATAAAACATATTGAAAGTTTTCATAGAGGTTTCATTAACACTAACTGGTATGAAAATAGCATGTAGTGGAATTCATCAGGGAACTTTTTTTGTTGTTTCCTGTGATTATGGACAGGAAAAGTAGAGTAGATAGGGTGCATTCTAATGCTAGCTTTTGTTCACTGCGTCCATTAAACAGCAGAGGAACACACCCAGTCCTTTCTTTTCTGTCCTTTCTCTGAATCAACCCTGTCAGCATTGTGCTTAATTTATCTTTACCATTCTAGCCTTATGTACAAGAGAGAAACACAAAATAATTCAACACCTAAAAGAAACTGCATAACTTGTATGCTCCAGTGAAAATCTGATCAAGAGAGGGAATTTTATTATTATATTTTCTGGCTTTTGTAAACCTAGCCCTATGGCAGGACAGGGTATTTGTTGTTGGGCAGAGTTTCAGGGATTAGCAGGTGTGAACAGGTAAGTAGGTTCTTAAATTTCACTCGTCCCAAGAGCTGAACTACAGAAAAACACTTATATGATCGTGGCTCGTGTCAGAAAGTGTGAATGCATCTAGAAATTTCCAAAAGAAGGTTATAGGACACAAATTTCTTTTAAGAAAGGTGGCACCTTTAGTATGACCCTGGCTGAAGAATTACAGGATAAGCTACAGTTGTGGAAAGAAGCGATTTCTTCCTGCACCGTGGCTGAACCAGATGAGAAAAGCAGAAAGGACGAGTCTTATGTAAGTGCCTTGTGTTCTCTGCTTGTTTGGGTATTTCTTCTAGTGTTGGATTTTATCTCTATTTTAAGTGATTTCTCACAATAACAAAGGAGTAATGTATTAGTATTGCAATCAGAGGTAAAAACTGGTAAATCATTTTAACTTCAACAAGCCAGTTTAATTTGTTGTACTGTAGTAGATTGAGTTATCATGAAAATGTGATTTGCAAAGTATCTCAAATATCCCTTGTTTGTCCATTCTGGCATCAAAATGATACTAAAATATCTTCATATTGTTTCGGGCAAAGATACATGACAGGCTAAAGTTTTTAATGATTGAATATACAGTGTATATAGATTTTTGCCTGTTCTGCCCTTTTTCTTGTGGGTTTCCACTGGGTTTTCCAGTTTCCTCCTACTGTCCGAAACCATGCAAGTAGCTGGATTGGGTACATTAAATTGTCCCTAGGTGTGGAGGTGTGTGTGCATGGTGCCCAGCGACTGCAGGATGGACTGGCATCCCATCCAGAGTGTATCCTCCTGTCTTGCAGCCAGTGTTACCGGGACTGGCTCCAGATTCACTGCGACCCTGACGAGGATAAAGCAGATACTAAGGATAAATGAATGAATATACTGTATATATAAATAGTAGATGGCAACTGACCTGACTGAAATGCAGAATTTCAAAATAAGAGAATTTGTATAATCTGTATTAACCATAGCATTATGACCATTATTCCGTCCTATGATTCTCATTTCCATCAAAATTACAGTACCAGAGCTCAGCGTTGTTTGTGTTAATATGCATGGATGTGAGAGCTCTTATCTCTTATCAGAGTTTTACCAGCATGTTTCTTTAATTATATATTTCTTATTTGTATCTAAAAGCCTGTACATATGAAAGCATACAGTAAATCACACTGTAGTCTGAAACTATACTGATCATACTGATGCAAAGTGGAGTGATAATTGTATCTAAACCGTCATGTTAAAGTCACAATGTATACACATTTTTAATAAAATACTGTATATTACATTTTGTAGTCTTACTTGAGTTTTCTGTTTACTTTTTATCCATTCTTTTCATGCTTCCTTATATTCCATGCTTATTTATCTCAAGTATTTTTAATTAATTATGCAAAATTGTTTTTGAAAAAGTTTGTGCACCCCTGAGTTCCAGCCTTCTGGTTGTAATAGTATTCAGTTGCAAACACTGGAAAAGGCTCATATATGTAGAAATGCAAACCAATATCATGGTTTTCAGTGCATCACAGAATCTGCTTTGAACTTCATTTACCACTAAGATGACTTTGATGACCATGTAACACTGCAATGGAAATATTGTTTGGGTTTTTTTTAATAATAGATATGTAGAGAAGCTCTTAGCAGTTAGTTGTCTATTGACACAATATAGTTTTTCCAGGTTTATTTGCAATACTAATATCCTTTCTGTGATAAATTGTCACACCCTGTAGGTTTCTGAATGTGTTAATATACAACATTTATCGTTTACTCTTTTCCCCTTTCTTTTTTAGAACCATGCAGGAATCCCTCTGGCCACAAAGCTATGCTATGCTATTGGGGGAATTCCATATCAGGCAACTAACATTGCCCTGGGCTTCTCCTTCCAGATATTTCTGCTGGATGTAGTGCAAGTAAGAGAAGTATCCTCGCAAACATTGACCCTTCTCAGCATTCTTTTTTTGCTCAAAACACAAAGCCATCCTACGTTCACTTAAGAAGTTTCCTCTCTCATAACACAGCTACATTCTATCTGACTTTCTGTTGCCAATAAATATTTTTCAGATCAGTGCTTCCCAAAATGGCTGAAATGATTTTGCATTTATTATTTATGAACAGCTGCTAAAAGCATTTATTCTACATGATGAAGTCAAACACTGGTGTGGAATATGTGTGGACTGTGGTTTCAGAATCTGAGTCCACTAATACGAGATTTAAAAATACTACAGATACTTCTTCTTTTGATACTGATAATTCAGGAACTCATTCTTTTTGTATGCCTTATTAAATGAGAGAAGTCATAGGAGAAAGCCCAAATAGTTTCGAGCTGACAGGAAGTCTACAGTTACTCATATAACCACTCTTTACAACTGTGGTGAGCAGAAAAGCATCTCAGAACAAACAACATGTCAATCCTTGTGTAGCATATATAAAGCTTGTGATATTGCTTTGGTCTCCTATGCATTATCACTACTTGTTTGAGTATTAAAAAAGAGTTTTTGATTGTGAAGCCTGATGTAATTTTGTCTGACATTTACAGAACTGATTGGTTTACATAAGCAGGGAATAACTTATTTTAATTAGTATAAAATATTTATTTATACTAATTAAAATATTATATCTTGCAATTATATTGAAATCGACATCATACCTTACACATCATTTTTGCAGGAAAATCTATACTATATTCTCACTCTCCACACCAGATTCACTTTTCCAAACCTCCCCAGGTCTCACAGGTGCAATATCTATACCATTTAGCCTCAATACTTCCTCAGACCTGACTCTAAAACATTTATGAGCTCGAGTGTCTGTGCAATTCTTTATCATCCACATGTGGAGAGATGTTGTAGAAATACACAAATACTCATCTAAATATATACCCTGGTAAGGAAAAAAAATAGATTAAATTCTTTACAGTACAAAAGTACAAACATTTAAATTAAAACTACAAGTAAAAAGTATAAAACACAGCCTGCATCTCAAATTACTCATCGATTTTAATTACTGATGGTAAATCATTTGCAAACATGAACTAAAGCTAGCTAGCATACATTAAAGGTTAGCTAGCATGATACAGTAACTGACAGTATAATAATGTGCCCCTAATGGCTAGCTGTTATGATACAAACTGGTTAAATAAATACAAAATATAGAGAATTTTTGTTGAATTCCTGAACGTGAAGTGAACAACCACATTTTAAACATGACCGCTACAACAAGGAGTCGTTCAAACGCCAGTTGTTGTCACATCCATTAGAGTTTACTTACGAATTTTAGTCAGCTGCTTGAAGCCATCTTTCAAACATGCTTTCCAAAATTTGTATAGTAAAAGCCAAGTCTTAAGTAAAAGAAAAAGAAAAGGAAAGTACAAATAATTTATAATTATTCTTGTTGAAGTGCTGCTGGTGTTGGAAAAGGAATCCAATTTAAACCTCACTCATATTGGACTGTACTAGACAAATGTAGATGGAGTTAAATTGATCAGAATCTTGACCCTAATGTGTGACTGGCATTACCAAGACAATGTACCTTTTCCGTATATTTTGGACCTGTCTTTCATTATATTCTTAGGAATATTCTTAAACAAATATACACTGGAGCTTACCATGGCTCTTAGCCCCGATTTCAGAAATAGGATAAGATTTTATGACGCACCATGCTGTTGTATTCATTTTTTTTTAAAGTTTGTAATGGACAAACGTATCCAGGACTTTTATTCTTTATTCTCTTTGTCTGTGTCTTCTGTAGATGGAGGCATTCTTTGTCTCTCTGATCTTGTTCGTCACTCGGGTGTGGGACGCAGTAACTGACCCTCTGGTTGGGTACCTGGTGAGCAGGAGTGGGCGGACCCCAATAGGCAAGCTCCTCCCTTGGTGGGTGGGGAGGTAGATCAAGCGTTTTCAACAAATTTGTGTTGGAAAAATGCATTCATGGAACCTACTATTAGACTTTCATGCAGAAGAATTGGCGTCCGTGTTAGCTTTTGTATTAGTAGTATGTAGGCTGTGTTCATGTTATACCAGTCTCTTGTGTTTCTCAGGTCAGTTTTGTCCATGCCACTGGGCATTCTGTCTTACGTTCTCCTCTGGTTCATCCCACACGCTGCACACAGCTCCTCAGTTGGTGTGCCCTGGTACCTCATCATCAGCTGTCTCTTCCAGACTCTAATGAGTGTATGACCTTCTCTATATCACTTTATCAGTTTAATCCTTAGTATCGTTAATGAACATGGAAAGTGAAACAGAATAAAGAAAGTGGTACAGGTGACTGGCCTTTGTAAATATTTTATTCCCTGCTACATTCCCTCTATCTTTTCTTTTACCCTTGCTCCTGACAACAGGAGGGTCCCCATTCATGTAAAGGGGTTTTGTGTGTCCATTTCCTCAAATATAAGATATACTAGAATATTATGGTATTGCTATAAAATTAAAAAGAATGGCCTTTTGGGTCATGGGACATGATTGTAATAGAAGTACTGAATTGAACATGAGGATTGTAATTAATAATTTAATCTGAGTGTTACAAAGAGCTTATGCTAGACACTCCTTCCAAAAGAGTCTCCAGCTTGTTCTCCCTGGGGAAACCCCTTTTAGATATTTAGCAATGTTGGAAGGAGTCTCCAGTGTCAGTACTTTGTAACAGTCAAAGGTAAAGCTATAACTTTAACTTTCCTTCAATGAGGAAGTTCATCTGGGCAGAGGGCTTTGAGATTTCTTGGTAACCTAGTAAGCTGTATTTTTTAAATTACCTTCAAGAGAGAAAAAGCAAGAGAGGCTGCGCTGGGGGAATTTGGTTGACCATATCACACCAATCCATCATTGATTAGTTTCCTATAATCCTATAACAGTATGTTCGGTCTGGTTTTAATCCTCATCCGCAATCTAAACTTTTACTTCTAGCATCCTGACCACTGATTGCTCTTATAATCAAATCCCATTGTCTCCACAGTGCTATCATGTCCCGTACATGTCGCTTAATATGTTTCTGGGAGGAAGCGAGAGGGACAGAGATTCAGCCACGGCCTACAGTGAGAGCATTTCCTACATCGTGTGGTACTGTTCTGGGTTTGAGGTTGGGGTTACAAGATAACTGATAACAGATGGAATGAAATGGTTAATAGAGGAGCGATTTTCCATAGTTTATCGGCTTGCATCTCTCTCTTTCTCTCTCTCCCTCTCTCGCTCTCTCTCTCACAGGAATGAGTGCGGAGGTGTTGTCGATGCTGCTGGCTGCTGTGATGCAGGGGCAGGTGTTGAGAGTGTACAACAGAGAAAGAGAGGACTCCTGCACGGACACGGACAATAATGACGAGCTCACATTCAGCACCCCATCTCCCTCCATTGCTTCTCTACAGAACACTGTATAACTACTTACACACAATCACACCATGGAGCATACAATAAGCAGATTAGACTTCAATAAAACATGTCATTCACATAACTAGACTATTGTAATATCACATATCACATAGTGCAGTTGCATTTGTTATCAGAGACCATCTGTTGCTATGTAAAATTTGCCACTGTAGACTCACCAGATTTCACTGTATAATTTGGGTGGTAGTTTTATTTTCACAGCCTTTCCCCTTGATCCATAATGGCAGCATTTGTTATGTGGCTCAGGTTGCTCTACTCTCACAATTAGTGCCAGTGTCTATCTTTAGTTTTCTGCTAATTGATGTGGTTTCACTAGTAGCAACATTAGTGTGATATCTACTGTACATACCCTTCATACCTAACTATAGAATGTAAAAACTAGGTCCTAGGCCTTTTCGTTTTTGTATACAAATCAAACATTCCTGCTGCAAATAAAAAATCACAGGGAGATTGTGAGTTACACACCTGTGTAAAAAAAAAAAAAAAAAAAAGTGTTAAATCGAGAACCCTTAAGGGCTCTGCAGGTTCTCCACTGGCAAAATCCTTAAAGGTTACATGTAGAGCCCAGAGGTTTTCCTTTTCAGACAGGATCCCAAGTAGAGCCACACTATTCAGGAGCTGAGAAGACTCAGCTCTTCAAAAAACCCTTGAAGATCCATTTTTGTCAGGCCACATCCCACCATTCTGTCCCTGATTATTTTACTGTAACAGTGAATTCCGAAGAGTTTCATTTTCTCTGCTTATAGTTACCTTTAATGTTGTGGAACTTCCACAGAAGAATTTAGTTCCTCTTATTACCTGGGTTATAGCAGCTATAAACAGTTCTTCCCTCAACAGCATCCCTTTTTTTCCTCTTAAGAAAACAATAACATTGCAGCTTGTATTACTGAGAAACTGCAAAGCCATTCGATCTTCGACTTTGTTGTCTTAGAAAACTTGGTTACGGTTTTATCTCTGATTGTTACAGCACTGACACTGGAGAGAAAAAATATCTCCTCACAACAGGCTTCACCATATTAACAATTCACACATTTTTAAATCCGTTTAGCATCTGTCATACAAGTCCCTGTGTAAGTTCTTACTATAGAACCAATAACCTATTAGAAGAGCATATTAGTATAAACCTTGCAGTCAGACCTACTGTCAGAGCTGCTGCTTGCAGAAAATAAATCAACACCTTCTTACCAATCAGAATTGATTTGCATTCGAAAGTGCTGTGGTATAAGAGACTATAGCTCAACTTTTTCATGCAGAGTGTTTACTAACCGTGATTCATCAGTGGTCAGCACTGCTGTAGGAAGGATATTTTTAGTGGACTGTATCTCAACCTGCAGTGACATTAAGGTGTTTTAAAACCCCCAGCATTGCTGATGTGCTAACATGTCAGTATCACTGCTGTGCTGTCAATCAATCACCACCCAAGTAATATGTATCTCTCCAGTGGTACAGGGTTCTATGGTGGTCCACGCATGGACATATTGTGCATAGCAATAGATGGACTACCAAGTTATTTGTAGACATATATTTACGTCTATGTAGTCAATTTAGCTGCCTAATAAAGCAACAGCTCAGTGTATAGTAAGTGCATGTGTGTATTCCTCGTCAGCGAGCTGCCTTCATGACTTCGGCTCTGCTCCTGGGTGCTCTTTTCTTCCTCTGCTGTATGGTGCTCTTTCTGGGAGTGAGAGAACAAAGTGGTGAGTGTGCTATTCATAGCATCGAGGTATTTCACGTTACTCAATCTGACAATGACTCGCAGGTAATTCTTTCATGTGGTCACGTGAACTAACCAGACCAGCTCCTTAATCTTCCTGCAGTGGGTGCAGTTTCGGTCTGGGTTAAAGGTGGATGCTTGTTTTGCCTGTGTAAACTCTGCTCCTTTAGGGCCTGCAAGCATTCAGATAGAGAGGCACTCGTCATACCTTGCTGATCTGAAGAAGCTGATTAGCCACGTCTCATACCAGCGCCTGGTGCTCGGCTTCCTATTCACCTCTCTTGCTTTCCAGGTCAGGATATTCGCACAAGCGGATCAGAGTAGTAGTGTAGCAGTTCATTACATATGAATTACATATGCTGTTCAGTGATAAGATTATAAGATGTAATAAGTAAAGCCTTGCAACAGTTTTACTGATGTTTGCGTTTAAGAATAAGAGCATAATACCATGACACCAAATTACTCAAATTAATACACATCGGATTCAATAGGAATAGCTACATAGTAGCTAACAAGTCTACAGCACTTCATTTATATACATTTTCTCCTCAATTTGGTCACCTGCCAATTCCCACCCACCAGCTCTTCCCTATCACACGATAGCTACCAACCGGGCAGGGTGAATGCCAACACATACGTTATCCATGAGATACAAGCCAGGAAAGTGCTATCCACCCTCTTCCACATACATGAGCTCACAGACGCCCTCTATTGGCTAGTGTCTGTGATTGACATGGGAGAGTAATGCCATCCCTCCCACCCAGAGAGCAAGGCCAATTTTGCCAAACCTGCAATCTCCTGATGATAGAATGAATGCTTTTCTGTTGCGCCACTCAGGAGCCCTGTTTTTAGAGCCTTTTGTTTAAAATTGTTTTTTTTTCAAGAAATGAGAGTGAGAATTTCTTTACCCAGATTTTCTTTTCATTATTACTTTTAATAATAACTACATTATTACACATAACAGATACCTCATATAAGAATTTGTTTTAATTTTTACTGGAACTGTCACCTTTCAGATGGCTTTAGGCAATTTTGCTTTGTTCTGCATCCATGTGGCAGGATTGGGAGCTCAGTTCCAATATCTTATATTGGCTATACTGGTGAGTGTCAATGAACATCTCTTAGTTTAGTATAGGCCTTAACCTTAATATAATCTCTCCAACCAGTTATATACCTACCCTTTTTGCTCACTTATTGGCCATTTTATCACATACCATGTAGGTCACATTGTAAGTATATACTGTCATTACTGAATGCAGCCCACTTTTTGCAGTTTGTCAGCTGCATAACTGGAAAAGGGACCACCATAGAACCACCACTGAGCAGATATTGTTTGGGTGATGGATCTTTCTTAGCAGTGACATACCATAGTGTGTGTTGCACTGAAAGGAATGTATCAGGCACAAAAGTGGTACTGGGATTTTAAACAACTCAGTGAAGCTGCTGAGTTGAGAAGGTTTTCCCTTTCTGACAGGGTTCCAAGCAGAACCCATCTGTTAGGGAGTGGAGAACTGTTAAACTTGGAAAACCTAATGAAAACATAATGTTCTAGGAAAGAAATATATCCAGCCAACAACAGTCCTGTTGTCAGTTACATTATAAAGGGCAGTTGTATACATCAGAAACATTTTATTGCCTATGACTTGTGTTCACAGGAATTGTTTTTGGTTTGGTGCCAGTGTGCAACATTAAACAGTACGTCAAGCATACAGTGCAGAAACAACAACAGACAGTGCAACAAACAGTGCAGGAGACACAAATTATACATTAGACAGGCAAAGACAATAGACATTGCAACAGCATTTATGAATGCACAGAGACAGGACATGAGACAAGACGATATAAGATATGGTGTCAGTGTGTGCAAACTGCAATACAAAAAAATTTTGAGGTGGTTCAGTAAGAGTTGCCATGGACAGGGACGGTTGAGTAACTGGATAGCGTCCGGAAACAAACTGTGAAGGTGGTGTGTAGTTCAGGAGATGATGGACCTGTAGTGCCTCTGTGATGACATGAAGTCTGCATTAAAAATGTCCCAACTGTCCAATTGTATTTCATCCCAGAAATCCATACAACTGTGGGTGATGTCTTAATTAAGACTAATGAATAATTACATATCAAAATTAATTATTTCCATATTGAATAGTTGTCTATAGTCTTTTGTTAATTACATTTAAAGGATATACAAATACTTTGAACTGAAGCAACTGATGCAGTGCTTACAATTGAGTTAACATTAGCGAAATATAAATTGTAAACATTGTTATGTGATATATTTTGTGCTGTCTAGGTTTCAGCTACGGTATCAGTGCCCTTGTGGCAGATGATTTTATTGAAGTTGGGAAAGAAGAGTACTCTCTTTATCGGCCTACCTGTGAGTTCAAACTCTTTGGTTATGATGATGATGTGGAAGAGTTGTATTTTGTTAATTGTAGTAATGACAGATTGATGAAGAATGTGGAATTATCATTAAAAAGAGGAGAGATGGTTAAAATCAGTGCTGCTGTTAACATTATTATTATTATTATTATTATGCATTTATTATACTTTTATTGTCTTGTTTCATGTATTCATTCCTGTTTGGCTTGACATATGCCTGTACCTAATTTCTTTGTCTTTCACAGATCTTTATTCCTGTTATGATAGTCCTAGCATCTGTCTCAGAGAACTTCCCCGTCTACATGATCATGTGCATTCTGGTTGGCACCAGCGTAGCTACACTCTTCTTGTTACCATGGTGTGTAAAGCCAAAGCCTAGATCTGTCTACTTTAGTCAATTTTATTCATCTCTTTTAACCAGAGCAGTGAGCTACTCAGCAGCAGTGCGTCATGTCCATCATTTACCACTTCTATTCGGGCCTTGTTGAATGGATTGAATGGATCTTGCCTTGACTTAATAAAAATGTAGTTTGGATATTAGAGAATCATCCAGTTAAGCATTCTTAATGCTTGGTACAAACCTGAAGCTGGAGGCCATGTGTTCTATGTTTTAAGCAGAACAGTACTCAAATAATAACTACTGAATTAATTAGTGTTTATCTTGTAGTTGAAGACTGAAGTATGAGCATGCAGTTAGACACAGTTTAACAGAAAACTGTTTTATTATCTGATAATAGCATTCTGAATATGAATCATGTGTATGTTTGCAAGGTCCATGTTGCCAGACGTGGTGGATGAGTTCATGGTTGCAAACCCTTGCTGCAGGGCGATGGAGCCGCTGTTTTTCTCCTGCTACTGCTTCTGCAACAAGCTCGGAGGAGGTCTATCTGCTGGCATCTCCACCATGACACTACAGTGAGTCACCTCACACACACACACGCACACACTCTGCAGCACTGTAGCAGGCTCCTTTAAAGGGACAGTTAGGCACTTTTTCCATTTAGTGAGGCTCAAGTAAGTGTTCCAGTGTTTCTCAGTTCCTTCATAATGTTATAATCATCAAGGCAAGGCAAATAAACTCCCTCCTATCCAATGAATGGGAACATGATGTCTTCCAGGTTGTGTGGTTTTTTTTTTAACACAATTACCAAACTATCCTTGTAGGTAATGGAAATCTACATGAGTTGTCTGCATGAGTGGGTCCATATAAACACTACAACAGTACATTTCACATTCTGATCCTCAAAGCCTGACAGGTTATAAAACAGGAGCATGCAGCCACAGCGGAGGAGTTGTCTTGGCATTACGCCTGCTTTTGGCACCGATTCCCATCATCCTACTGCTGGTGGGTCTGGTCTTCTTCTATCTCTACCCCATCAATGAAATGCAGCGGCGGCGGATCCAACAAGACCAGGAACAAACAAGGTAAGATAGGTTATGGTTATGCTTCAACATCACAGAGGGTTTGGAGGTAAATGCTCAAATACTGGTCCAGAGATACAGACTTCACACAGATGTTAGACAACCAAGGACTCTACAAGTACACAAAAGTCTCTATGATGGACAGAACAGAAATACAGCTAGGTATCAACACACACAATGTAGTGAAAACAGGATTTGTGGTTGCTCCAGAGACACATATCTTGTTTATGAGAAATCCAGTACAGTTATAATGAAAGCTAACTGCATGTCTTGTAGCTTAGCTAAACATTTCATTACTCATGGTTAAAATTAGCCAGCTACTGTAAATTAACATTTATGCTGCCAAGGCTACCTTTAATCAGTTCACAGTTTGATATCAGAAAGAATTGTATCTTTAAAGGTGCACGTCAGATTTTTTCCAACCTAATCTCAATCTACTATAGTATGTGTAGTATATGTGTAATTACACCACACAAGGATTTTAACACAGTTACTTGAAACTCGTTTATAATGGAAGTCTACTAAGGGAAGTTGATGAATTATGACAAAAAATGTTTCAAATATGTGACTATATAACACAAATTTAAAACTACAGCTTTTAACAATAAAGGTCTTAGGATGAGACTAGCACGAGAGGAAATCTTACCAAAACTGCTCTTATGGAGTTTTGACAACTTTCCAACACTTGAGCACTACAAAAACAATTGTGGTTACTGGTAACAAATAAGCAGCAATTTGTCTGGAAAAAAAAATAGTCCCATGTCTGTAAAGGAAGAATTACACAATTTTAGAGCTAACAAATGTGTGTGATTGAAGAATTCATTCACTCGTTTCACATAAACGTTTATTGACTGCCTCAACAACTACCCTAAGATTTCCATTAGAGCTGACTTTTCACTAAACAGGTTTTATAAACTTTTTTTATTTAGTGAAGAGTCTAAATTCCAATCAGTGTTAACTGCACATATGATACAGATGTGGTGGATAGGGATTAGATTTCTTCTTAAAAATGCTGGAGTATTTCTTTAATCATATTTTAATACCTAGGTGTGCCTTGATTTAAGCTGAAAAGCTGGGTTCTTAGTGGTTGTGAGTGTTTTCTCTTCATGTCTATGCAGAGTCAAGTCCCAGATGCTTCCAAATAAAGAAGACGTCAAACTACAGCAATGCACGTCTAAGAGGAGCAGCTTTCGATCAAAGACTAGCACAATATCTTCTTCATCCAGAGTGAAAAATTCTTCTTCCCAGCTGAGATGTTTTCCTTCACCTTCTGTGCAAAAGCACTGCGTTGCAAGCACAAGCCCTCCCGATCGTAACGCTAGCTTAGACTGCACTGCTGAGCCGCCATTTTATAAACCAAAATGGAGGTCAAAAAGCAACTTACCTGTATCTCAGATTAGTACACCTCAGTCTTCACTGAAGAGTAATGAGACACGCTCTAAGAGAGCAGTTGTTACATGGGTGTAAATAAATCGGATGTTGACAGGAAGGTGGGCTTTTTGTGAGCTTACACTGGCTAATCATGTTCAAAATTAGACTGGCCTTCTAGTTCGAATGGGTATGATGAATGCGTAGTATGAATGGGTTGGGTTGGTTGAATTCAATCAGAATTATATTTAGCCTCCATTTATTATAATATGTATATGAATGCAACATTTTTTAAAAAATTGTATATACACTCACTGGCTACTTTAGTAGGAACACCTATACACCTGCTCAATCATGCAATTATCCAAGCAGCCAGCCATGTGGCAGACCAGGCAATGTTTTTCCAATCTTTAACTGTCCACTTTTGGTGAGCCTGTGCCCAGTGTAGCCTCAGATTCCTGTTCTTGGCTGACAGAACCCAGTGTTATATTTTGCTCTTGCTGTTGTGCGTTGGCATGGCAACACGCAGCACTCTATCCAGCTGTGGCTTCTCTGGGAACTATTTTCGTTGATGGAGTAAAAATAAACAAAATATTTGTCTATATTGTGCTTGAAATGTCAGTTACTAAATATTAATTTCTTGGTTATAGAACTGTTTTATAAAAACATTATAACACTTGCAATCGTGTTGTACTGAATATCAGCACGGCTGTGATTCGGCTGTAGGTAATCACTCTCGCTTGTGCAGTATTGCTTAAGTACCAATTAATTCACAGGAACTTGTATGGCAAACACTCCACATAATCTAAGGTTAATAATTAATAGATTAAAAACATGTTGCTACTTTAGAAAGAAAGAGTATATTTTTAAGTTTTCTGTAAGGAGATGTTTATTTAACATTTATGGAAGGAGTCTCCAGTTTCAGCACTTTGTATTGGTCAGTAAGTTTTTTTGGTTACAGATGCAACTGTAATGAACATTGGCTATGTCCCAAACCACATGTGACTGCAGGGTAAACGGTATGGCCTTAACAGTATGCCACCTATGGGAGTTATAGATAGATAGATAGATAGATAGATAGATAGATAGATAGATATGGCCAAAAGTTTGTGGACACCTGACCATCACACCCACATGTGGTTCTTTCCAAACTATTGCCACGAAATTGGAAGCATGCAATTGTATAGGATTTCTTTGTATCCTTTAGAATTACAATTTCCCTTCACTGGAACTAAGAGGCCTAACATGTTCCAGTATGCCCCTGTGCACAAAGCGAGCTCCATGAAGACATAGTTTGCCAAAGTTGGAGTGAAAGAACTCGAGTGTCCTGCACAGAGCCCTGACCTCACCCCCACTGAACACCTTTGGGATGAACTGGAGCACTTACTGCACCCCAGACCTCAGTGCCTGACCTCACTAATGCTGTTGTGGCTGAATGAGCAGAAATTCCCACAGCCATGCACCAAAATCTAGTGGAAAGCCTTCCAGAAGAGTGGAGGTTATTGTAACAGCAAAGTGGAATAAATCTGGAGTGGGATGTTTAAAAACACAAATGGGTGAAGGCCAGGTGTCCATATACTTTTGGCCATGTTAGACAGACAGACAGACAGACACACAGACGGATGGATGGATGGATTTTATTGATCCCAAGGGGATTTTTTATTTTTTTTATTTTTGTCTTAGATTTCACACACTCTGGCAGGTCAGCAGGTGAAGTGCTCTTTCTGCACTTTGATAAGCCCTGGGGTAGGGTACTATTGTTGACACTGTTTAATACAGTTGTATCTGATTTGGCATTAATCCTTTTTTCCCTCCTCTTCTGTGAGCTTGGAAAGGAAGGGCAGTAATTAAATCAAGGCGTGTGACTGCACATTTATTGTTTTGTTTACTGGTTATTTTAATGGGGAATGCAGTTCCCCACTGTGGCCACTAGGGGCGGTAGAGGGCTGTAAGTGAGAGGGGACCTTTATAGCTCGAGTCTTTATCACAGAGCGCATTTTGTGCCCAGAGTCGAGACCAATAAACACCGCGCCAGGATGGGAGTCGAGGTCGAGACGATAACACCCGGAGACGGTAAAAACAACCATAAACACGTCCTCATTACTGTTCAGACCGCATAACACACGTACGCTTCATTAGCTACACATATTTTAATTCGTATATTTCGGTCCTGTGAGGGTTTTTTTCCACCTCAGCTGGTTTAGCATTAGCCGAATGGCTAACGCCTAGCTAACGCCTAGCTAACGCTAGCTAGCAAGCACAGACAGGAATTAGCGCAGAGACTAATTTTTCTTCTTTCCATCCTTTTTTCCAGGAAGCACTTTCCCCAAGAAAGGACAGACATGCGTTGTGCACTATGTTGGTAAGTAAAAGGGAAAAAAAAAAAAAAAAAAAAAAAAAGGTAAAAGACACCTCAGTGGTGTCAAATCTCGCGAAACGTGAACTTTTAGCGAAATTCCGTTAGCCTCCTTGCTAATCCTAGACAGGATGCTGCATTAACAATAGGCCATTTTTTTGCAGGGTATGAAAATGGATAAGGATGGCACGGAGGATTGAGCGCGGTATCGGGTTACAGTTAGAGTTTATTGTAATGAAGGCAGAAATCTGATCTCAGATCATTTGTTTACTAGCTACAACACGCCTTTTTCAGGTTAAACGGTTTTTTTTTCGACGGAGAATAAGCGCTGACTTACGAGTTGCTGGTATAAAAGGAGAATGCTGATGGCTCGAGCAGTCGTCATTTAAAAAAAAAAAAATGTGTAAAATGTCTGTGTGTGTGTGTGTGTGTGTGTGTGTGGAACCGCCCAGGGTCAGTTACTAGCGCTTCCTCTGACATGTTTCAGTCTCGCGCTCCGTCCGTGCGCCGTCATGGCGCGTCTTTGTGGCACGCGCTGTGGTTTCCGACTAGGAATAAGGACGATTTATTTATTTATTTATTCATATTTTTTTTTTCTTTGCACATCAGGATCTCTGACGAACGGCCGCACGTTTGACTCCTCTCGGGACCGAGGCAAGCCCTTCAAATTCAAGATCGGCAAGCAGGAAGTTATCCGCGGCTGGGATGAAGGAGTGGCTCAGGTACCGGCGATTAAACATCAACATGGACCTTCAGCCATGTTTTGATCGCAGCATTGCTTTATAGTCCTACTGATCAAATTGCATACAGAGCACTTGGCCTAAGAGGAGATATTTCCTTGTTCTTTGCACATATGCATTATTGTCATTCAGTCATTCCTGAGGGGAAAACAGAAAACCACCTCTGAGCACTTCATGTTTTGCAGATGAGTGTAGGCCAGCGTGCGAAGCTGACTTGCACCCCTGACTTTGCCTACGGGAGCAAAGGCCACCCTGGCATCATCCCTCCCAACGCCACCCTCATATTCGACGTGGAGCTTCTGAGCTTGGAGTAACAGCGCTGCAGTTCTTCTCAGGTTTTTCCCTATTCGTATTTTCAGGGTGAGTTTGAGACCACCTAGTAATGTATTGCAACATTTATTTATTTTTTAAGTGATGTTGCAAAACTGGTGGTCTGTTTCTTTTTGTATAGTCAGTATCAGATGAAATTCATGTAGAGAATAGAGAAAAAGTAGCACTTATAGGTGGTCTGCTTTGGCTTGCATTGTGCCGGTTAGCTCCTCTGAATGCAGAGATCATTTTGATTCGTTTATCTGAGCGTTAATCCACGAGAGAGATTACTCTTCTCTTGCGTCTTAACCAAGCTTTAGCGTTTACTTTAATAGGCTCTTGGATTAGACTGTCTAATCTTTAATGATGCGTTTTCTAAAACCGCCCCTTGCGTCCATCCTTTCTTTTGCAGGTCAACCTTTTTTGGGGAACATGGCCTCCTGCACGTGATCCTTGAAAGGGGCTAGTGTTGTTAGCTACACCACTTAGCTTAGCTCTGTCATCCATTTGTATATTTTGTTACCTTTTTATTCCTTTCCTGTTGAACATGTTCATCAATATGCTCTCACCCACTGGATGCTCACTATAAACCTCCCACTTTTTCCTTTTCTCTTGTCTTTTTTTTTTTTTTTTTTTGTATTTGATTTCTGTAAACACGTTCACTTCAACAGGGCTTTGGCTGAGCTGGTAGTCTGTACTCTGGTGGGGAAATTTGGCTAATTATGAAATGTTAAAGTACTTGAAAATAAACATTGTTTATAAAAAGACAGAACGGCTCTGTTTGAGTTCATTAAATGCGAAAGACACTTTGCCTTTCTTTATTATTGTGATCTGCACGCCATGTTGAGTTTGGCAGCATGTTTGAGCAGCACAGGTTACGCATTCCGACAGCTGGTGTTGATTTGTGGACAAGAAAAGTCTCCATTGGTTGTTTAAAGTCACGTTTTATTTTCAAATCATGTTTATTTACAGAACAGAATGCAGGCTTTTTCCAAAAACCCTTTCAAGGCTATGTACTTGATATTGTCTACAATTATGAAGGATGTTCCACTGCAGATACAGGAAATGCTATTGCTAATGCAGTGACATTTATTAAAATAGATGTGGATCGTTAGTCTTGTCTAGTGGAAAATCTGAGCTAACTTGCACTCTACCCAGACTTCATGGAGCTCTTGCGTTGGTCTCTGACATCCCTGATTCAGATTCATTGCTCGAGTGCATGGCTTTGATATAACACAATTATAAACTGTTAAAATGCATAATTTCATATCAAGTACATTTAATTACCTGAACACATGCAACACAACCCTGAATTTCAGTTAATGCTCTGCTATAAAGTGCTAAACTGAGAAGAAAGATTTTACAGGCGATTTAAGGTGGAGAAACGGCAAAGAGGAAAAGTTTGTTTGAACAAGTGCACTACACCCAAATCTACTATATGTACTGAGCTGAGCTGTATGATGGAACGGATGTACTCCAAAATTAAACAGTATTTCAATAAACTTTTAAAGCTTGCCGACCCATTGCTGGGGTCTTTTTTCAAATTACACATATTATCTATACCTAGAGTCAGAATTCAGCCTGAGATTGCCTCTTATTATACAAATAATTAAAAATAAAAGCTTTCTTGAGCATACAATGAGCACGCTACATTATTAAAAACCGTAGGGCATTCTTTCATCCAAGCAAGCAAGCACATTCTTACACAAGCCTCCCTCTTTTTTATTTTCCCCTCAAATCAAAACAGTGGTATTGGGTTTCATGCTTGGATGAACAAGCTCATATGAATGAGGAATAGCCAGATACAGTGCAGGCTAAAAACATCAAACCAATGACCTGCTACACACTGCACTTCAGGAGCCTTGTTTCATATTTAAACATCAGAGATGAGGTACTGTTTATATCCCAGTGTTCTTGCCAGCTCGCTGCCATTTTGGATCTGCGCTTTCTTCTCGGACTCGAAGGCTGGAACAGGAGCAGACGGAGTGGAGAGGAGGAGAGAAACCACTGAGAGGAAAGAAGGAAACCTGACAATTGGTGGAAATGAGTAAGAGAGCAAGAGCCCTGAAACAAAGGCTATGGCAATGAAATTAAAAAGGATCAAGGTTTTATAGGATAAATATGGAATGAGAATTGTGCTGCTATAATATGAATTTAAAATGTACAAATGGCTTTATTTGAGTTTGTAAGTAAAGGTTTGTAGTTGAATTAGATTAAATTGAAATTGTATTCCACCACAATTTGACTTGAATTTGTGTACAAGGCTTCACATTCAATTTTAGGTGTGGAAAATTCAAATTAAATTTTTCATAACACAACCCATTTCAAATTCAGTTCTTCAAATTTAGATTAAAATTTTCAGACCACTACATATTTAGCTTGTTGCCTGAAATGGTGGTGATGGAATCGTTCCTTAAGTCCCCCGATTAGTGTTTTTAACATTTATATCTGAATTAAGAATCGGATAAAAATTCAAACGTGAGGGCTCCTGAATGGCGTAACTGAAAATTGTTCACCCTATCATCCGGAGATCTCAATTTCAAATCCTGACAATGACACAGCCATCTGTGGCTGGGCTTCTCTGGGTGTGTGGGATGGCATACTGTCAATCACAAAGATACTAGCCAATCCTGGGCGTTTGTGAGCTCATGTATGCGGAAGAGGGTGGATAGCGTGTTCCGCCGAGAGTGTTATGCTGCCATGTGACACAGCAGGAGCAGCAGTTTGAAGAGTTGTGATTGGCTGGCTTCACGTGTCTCAGACACCCTCCCCAGTTGCTAGTTTTCGTATAACGGGAACACTGGCTGGTGGGTGGGCATTGGCCAAATTAGGGAAAAAATGTTGGGGGGGGATAATTTAATAACTTTGAAATTCAGATTGTAGTGGGACATTTCTCCTTCCATAGATAAAGCCTGTTGCAAACATATTTTGCTTCAGTTCATTCGAAGCTTAAATAATTAGTTTGTCTATTAAACATGATGTAGGATTTGACTGAAAAAGAAACACACCAGGGCGAAGTCTAGGGCAGATATTTAGATTGCTGTCGCGTCCTCTGTCCCAGATGGCCCTCGGCTACGAGTGCTGCCAACACGTCTTAGTGAATGAAGTGCTACGGCGCAACAGCCGCGCAGCAGGGAGCCCATGTGGTACGCTGGCATGACGTCATGCTGCCGTCCTCGACAAAGCCACGCCAATGTTGGTGCAATCGGGACCGCCACGGCTAGCAGATCAACAAGGAAGTAGCGACTCCAGTGACAGTTGGATGGATCTTGTTCTTGCCCCTCCTCTTCCTCAGTAGCTCCAGCAGCTCCATCGTCTTCTTTGATCTGTGGTGGCTGCTCAGGTGATGGAGGCGACCGAAGACTGGGCTGCTGGATTTGTGGCATAGTCAACACCGTTTGTGAAGCTGTTTTTGAGGAGAGTGACTGAATGAGGTTGTCTGGCGGTAAAGGCTTAGCGAGGTAAGATTTTTGTGTAGACAATATGGAGGAGGAAGACATTGAAATTGTTTGTGGTTCAGCAAGAGTGATGTCTGGCGCTGTTGTGGCTAAAGTGATGACGCTCAGTTCTTCACCTTCACCCTCTTCCTCCTTTTCCTCTGGTGAGATCCAGGTGATGGTCGGGCTGCAGGCTTGTGATCTGAATCCGGGCTTATCGCTCACCTCAGATGCACTAGGTGGCGCTGGTGGTGGAGTAGGAGGCAGGGGAGGTGGAACTTCCTGCTGAGGAAGATGCAAAAAAAGATGGTGATGAGGGAGGCAGGCATGCAGTGCACAGCTGCAGTTGTTGTTAACCATATGGCAGGGTCGGCCTACAGGCACAACTGTCTCCCCACTACACAGTTTCTCATAGGTGGGCGAGCGTGAAAGGGTGGAGCACAGCATTGTGGGTGGGGCCTGCTCAGATAGAAGGGCCGCCTCCAGGATGAGACGAGGGCGTCCATCACCTCTTGGTAAAGTCGCAGCCCCTCGATTGGCGGGAATGGGGTGAATGCGGTGCTCGGAAGTAACATTTCCATTGCGGTCGATGCCAGGCAATGTTTCACTGCTCAGCCTAGTAAAGGTGGCACTGCGACCGATGGTGTGTGCTGGAGAGCAGCCACATGACTTCGAGGCTCCAGGTCGCGACTGCAGCCTGACTCCACTCGCTCCATCTGACTTACAGTCATGCAGATCCGAGTCATGGTGGCCCAGGTTGGATCGGACGGCTTCCACAGCCTGCTGGAGATGCCGGATCTCTTTTCTAGCTTCTTTCAGTGCCAGCTGGGCCTCAATGCGATGACACTCCTCCTCGATCCAGTCCTCCTGCATGCGCGTCAACTGCATGCGCAACTCCCCGATCTCTGAGTCCCTGCAGTAATGCGCAATGAAATTATAAAGCAAAGAAGGCATATAAATGTGAGAATGAGAAATTTGTGGTAACAAAGATAAGTAGTGTATTTGATTTATAGCACAGCGCAGTTAAATTCTCAAATCTTAAACATCAGAAGGTGTTGATTAATTTTCTATAACAGCAGCTCTGAAAGTAGTTCTGGCTGCTAAGCAAATCACAGGTTTATATTAATGCACTCATTCTAATAAGTTGTTGTTTCTACAGGAATATAGTACTGCAGACATGTCGCATAATCTAATAATAAATGGATTAAAAATGTGTTTTTTAAAAAAATCTGGTTTTTGATATGGTGAAGATTTCTGTAAGGAGATGCTTATTTAACGTTTATTGAAGGAGTCTCCAGTGTCAGTGCTTTGTAATGGTCACTAGGTTTTCCACCCTGGGAAAGTCTTCAGGACGAGAAGTCTTCAGGATTTACGGTTACTTATGGAATAAGTTTATAAGTTTATAGTTGCTATAGTATATGTGATAACAGGAACATGTTTTTTGCAGATGTTCCACAACATTAAATGTAACTATAAGCAATTTAAAAGTATGACATGTTCTTGAATAAATTAAAAATTGTAATTATTGACAAATTGACGTGGTATAAGAGGAATAAAACACTTCAGGATGTGATGTTATAGTGTGTTCCCCAAGTGTTTTATTCCTTACACATCATACAAATTCCTGAAGAAACAGAGAGGTTGCAAAGACATGACTGTATAGCTTCTATTCAGCATGTTACAAAAACCATGTCTGGTGTCCCTGCAAGATTAATAAGCATTGATCTTTATTATTCATCATAATATTCACTAGGTAGAAAGCTGAATGCTAGTATGGTTTCTGAAAAATACAGTTTTGATACTTATATATGGGGTATTTTGTAATATCAGAAGTATATTGTTTGTGTATCAATTGTGTATTTGTATTGTATGTATTTTTGCCCATCAATGCATGGTAAAAGTTTGAGCCACAGAAATTTCATATAAAACATCACAGACAAAATTGATTTAGTGGAATAAAACCTAAGCCAATTTTCAGGACACTGAAAGTGTCATGGAATGATTATTTCTTTGCAACCTAGAGTGAAGGTCTAATCTAGCAGAAGTACAACAGGCTCACAGGGCAGCAGAGCAGGAAACACGTTTGTTCTGCCACTGACCTGTCCTGCAATCTCTCCACATTTTCCTTCAGCCGGGCGCGCAAGTGACGGATACACACTTCCTTCTGCTGCAGTGGGGTGAGATACTGCTCGGGAGCAGGAGGACGGATCCCGTGATTCTCACTACAGCCTCCGTACTTCGCCTGCCGTCTGGGCCGAGAAAAGAGAGACTCAGAGAGGAGAAAAGTTCAGTGAACAAGCCAAGCCTCAAAGCTCTTTACTGCAGTGTGTACAGTGTGCAATGAATTTTGTACTTGCGTGTTTGCTTATTTATGGTTATATGGTAATATATTGTATGGTTAACCATAAGCATAAATACTGACTCCTTATCAACATCAAAGTTAATTACAGTACATGATATTAACTTAACATTCACATACAAATGGCAATATTAATTTATATTGTATATTGTAACTCGCCTAATTCAGAATAGACACTATAAATACACTGGTATAGGAACAGTGTGATGGCATGCTGTAGCTACCAACCCCAGTTATTTTCCAATAACTGCACAACCTGAAAGGTTTTATACCTCTTTACACCACAACAGTTCGACAACTCACATTTTTTATTCATTAAAGAACGACATAAAAAGTCATAATTTTTATCCATTTAATGTTAATCTAATGTTGTGGAATTTACTTTATAACAGCTAGAAAGAGCTGGTCCCTCATCTGACTCTCTTTTTTCTCTCTCAAAGTTAATAAGATAAAAAGCAGCTTGTCATGTTCCTAACGTGTTGGAGAACTTAAAGTCACAGCTTTAGCTCTGATTGTTACAAAGTGCTGACACTGGAGACTCCTTCCATAAACTCCTTCCATAAACCATATCAATGCTTGTATGTTTTTTTTAATTTGCTTATTATTAGGCTTGGATTATGTACGTGTCTGTCATACAAGTCCTGTGATTTAGCTGTTACTATAGAAATGATAATTATTATTAGAACGAATGTATTAATATAAACCACCGACTGGCATGACTGATTGCCTAATTGGCAGAGGCTAGCTACCCGTGATTATTAGCAACATCAGCACTCTCGTATCAGTCTTTGGAGTCAGTCAGTGTTGACAGTATGAGCTAAACCTCTTGTGCAAAAATTGAGTCATGACACCCTACAGTTCAATATACTTTAATTTCAATGAGCATTATAATTTGCTCTCTATCAGTGATTACAATTGATTTATGATGTTTTTTAAAACCTAAAATGCTACGTGATCGACTTGTGATTTAAATTATTTTTCTTGTACAGGGGACTCTGTTGAACTAATTTTGCCAAGGCACAAAGTAGATCTCGCACATAAAATCTATTTTTGGGCCACACGTGTTCAAAATCTGGAACAAACCCCAAACAGAGGACATTTGTTATATCACAGTGTAAGACACTCTCTCTCTCTCTTTCTCTCTCTCTCTGTGTGTGTGTGTGTGTGCATGTGCATGTGTGAGTGTGTGCGTTTGTGTCTTACCGAGGTGTAGCTGGGTGTGACCGTGGTTTGCTACTGATTTCTGCGCCTTTGCAAGACGATGCTGAGCAAGTGCTGCTGATGGAGGAATCTGCATGTGCGTGAGGCTGTCGGCTACTGGCTGTACCAGCAGGCCGTCTACAGCACACGCGCGCACACACACACACACACACACACACACATGTAATCTTTTAAACACTACTTAGTTTAAATGATTGGGCATGCTGACGTCTCTTTCGATTTTATAGCAGTACAGTTTTAAAATGTACTTTAAAGTAGTCACTAGCCAATATATATGATATGTTATCTGGTATACAGTTCAGTGCAAAAGTTTGCACCCCCATGGTTGTTGCATGGAAAAAAAGGAAATGTATCTCTACCTTATAATTCATCTACAGCTACAAAAATGTATGATTCCAAAGGAAATGTGGATGCATCCTCCAACAATATAATAATATTATATTATTATTATATTATTTTTTGCCATTACCTGATCTGAAGAAGGTAGTGTATTATTACATCTGGCAGTTACATGTTAAGGAGAATATGTGTGTGTTTATATCACATTTAGAAAGGGAGATGCAAACTTTTGAACTGATATCAGTTTTTGTCCCCACTATTAATGTCCTAACATCACATCCTTAAAACCTAAAAAAAAGAAGAGGAAATGTCTTCTCGATTTAGTCCAGGGGGTGTACAAACTTTTGCACTTTGTCTGTCAAAAATATTTATGGAAATGATCACACATTTAAAAAAAGCAATCAGCCAAAGAGAATCTGAGTGTGATCGGAGGATGCACTGGTACCTGCGGGTTCCAGCAGACGGCCTTCTGTTAGCTGAGAAAGACATAGGCAAGGAGTCTTTCACCATCTGCCTCAGTACACAATGTTCTGGGTAAGACACATACACACACACACACACACACACACATTACAGCAACAGTAAAACACTTATCAAGAGGTACGGTGTCAGGTTCTCCTGTAACTAAGTTACTCTATACAGATTCTATATAAGGAATAAAACACTTGGGGGTGTGGTGTTATTGGAAAATAATCAGTGATGGAGAAGTGTGATGCAGCCAGTGTGAAGCGTGGATGTGAAGAGTTACCACAGTGAAGTTGATTATTTTACAATAACAGCACATCATATGTGCTTTATTCCTCTTATACCACAGCATTTTGGCAAAGATTACAATTTTTTTAATTTACTAACCAATGTCACATTGTAGTATTTTATCCATTTATTGTTACAGCGTTTAATATTGTGGAACACCCGCAAGACAAGCCTGTTTCTGGTGTAACTTACATTATAGCAGCTAGAAACACTCGTTCTCTAAGCAGCCTCTCTTTCGTCTCTCTTTAAGTTACTTAAAGATAAAATAATGCAGCTTGTCATGTTACTGAGAAACTGGAAGGTGCAAACTCCTCTGTCCTGAAGACTTTCCTACGGTGGAAAACATACTGACTGTTACAAAGCGCTGACACTGGACACTCCTTCCACAGAAGTTAAATAAACATCTCATGTGCTAGTGACCAGAAGGTTGTGAGTTCAAATCTAAGAGCTGCAAGACAGCCAGTGTTGGGCAAGACCCTTAATCCTATGCTTGGACTGGATTCTGCTGCCAATAGTATAAAAAGTAATACGTTAAAAGTGAGCTTTAATGGTGTGAAATCTTACAGGCACTCATTCACATTAGTCAGAGAACACACACACAAACTGTTGAGTCATGCTCTCTTTCACAGCTTTATGTAACAAGCAATTGTGTCAGGACACTTAAGTCCTTTTTAACAAAACGCAGGTCACGGGTGACGCAAGCAAGCCGATACGGAGCAGAGTTAAAATACAGTACAGACCAAAACAGGGTTTCTGTAAAGGTCTCATAACAACTACACAATGTCTATTTTTTTCTTTTTTTCTTTTTTTTTTTTTTACATACTTTACATGTTCAGGTAATCAGATAAGGGATATATTGTTATCGTAGTCACTTCAACATATCTGATCTACCCCTGCTTTCCACTACAGAAGAAGTTTTCTGCTCCTGATATCAAGTCTCTTCAGCTTGGAAGGGACAGCTGTCTTTCTTTCTTATTTTGGACAAATTTCAACATCATCACATGTCCTTTTTTCGGAAAAGGCAATATCAGTATGATAATACTGCTCATGAGACGAGAATTCCATGAAGATTTGAAAAACATGGCAGCAAAACTGATGTACCTACTGAAGAATGTGTACAAGATATTTTTTCCTTTTTAATCTTTTAAAGCTAGTCCTTACAATCTAAACAGTAACATAAATTATAATTAATATTGCCTACTTGTGACTGACGGTGGATAAAGTTGGCCACATATACTCCAACATCCTCTGCAGGTTATATAAGAAAACAAACCTGAGCACAGATAAACCAGCACAGATCTGGGAACCGTTGTGATCATGCACGGTTGCTTAGTAACCCAGCATCCGGGTCGGCCTGATTGCAAAATCAAATATGAAAAACTGCCAGGAGTAATAAGATTATCAGATATGAGCAACAGGATAGGAAATGCAATGCAGAGAGAACAGTTTGGGCTGACTGAGCTGAAGCCAGAATAGAAAATAAAAAATAAAACATAATGAGCAGGCACACTCACATTCACACACAGTAGAGTGATGGTCTCATCCAGTCTGGAAGGATTGTACAGTGAATCAGGCATATCAACATGGCAGAAATGAGAGCAGGTGCTTAATTGTGTCAACCTTTAGGGAGTATTGCTGTGGGCTTTAGGGGTCCTAACTGAAACCCTACTTACCCCAAGATTGACTACAAGGTTGCCCATTTGGTTCATACACACACACACACACACACACACATATATATATATAGACAATCATGTGGCAGCAGCGCAATACATAAATTCATGGAGATACAGGACAAGAGCTTCAGTCTGTGGCATAGCTGTTGGTGCCAGACAGCTTGTTTTGAGTATTTCAGAAACTGCTGATCTTCTGGGATTTTCACACACAACAGTCTCTAGAGTTTACACAGAACTGTGCAAAAAAACAAAAACCATTCACTGAGCATCAGTTCTGAGGGCAGAAATGGCGTGTCAATGACAGAGGTCAGAGGAGAATGGCCAGACTGGTTCAAGGTGACAGGAAACCTACAGTAACTAAAATAACCACTCTTTACAACCGTGATGAGCCAAAAGGCATCTCAGAACACACAACATGTCAACCCTTTATGCAGATGGGTTACAACAGCAGAAAATCACACCAGGTTCCACTCCAAGAACAGGAATCTGAGGCTACCATGGGCAGGTTCACTGATACTAGACAACTGAGGATTGGAAAAACATCGCCTGGAGGATTGGGGGCTCTAAATGACTGCTTATACTAGAAACAGTCCTCGTGGCAACCGATAAAAATAAAAGGAGGCAGGATTTAGTGCAACTTCAGTTTTTACATACCATTTATATTTGGTTTTTTCAAGCATTCAGTATCAGGAGTGCGTACATGTGTAAACAGGGTCTTTGAAATTAGATTTAAAATGAGATTAAAATCAGATTATGTGAAAACACAATTAGTTTTGTGATTTTCTTAATATTTAATAAAGGCAGCAAATTTTCATATTTCATAAAGAGACAAAGTTTTCAGAGCTGAGGCAAATGAAATTCCTCATATTTCACAAATGCTTACTCATTTACTCACTGGTTTATTATCACGCATAAATCAATATTTACAACCAAATATCCATCCACTCCTACTACACTGATCATGCAACCCTTGCCTCATCCCTCAACATTTATGCTGTATAATTTTTCAGTCGTACAGATCAATAGATCTATAAACCTTCATGTCTAGACAAAGCTATCACAGGCATTTTATAACAGGATTTCCAGCATTGGCCATAGTGCTGCAGTCTGTTAATGCAGAATGAACATAATAAGGAGGCATCGTGGAAACTCGGAAACCTTCACAGAAAGTTGATATGTGAAGCTGTAATGACATTTTTGAGAAGTCTAAATCTAGATTTAGAGCTGCAGTTGAACTGAAGAAGGATCACCAATTCTTCATACCCATTGCTACAGTGAAGAGGACATTTATTTAACATTTCTGGAAGGAGTCTCCAGTGTCAGAGCTTTGTTACTGTTAGACGTAAAGCTGTAAATTTAAGGATTCCACTACAGGAAAGTCTTCAGAGAGTCTCGGTAATTAAAAAAAAATACAAAAATCTGTTTACAGCTGTTATAACATAAGTGATAACAGGAACTAACTTGTATCACAGACATTCCACACCATTAAATGTGACTGTAAATGTTTAAAGAGTACATTTATTAAAATCACTAATAAGTAATAATATATATATATATACACACACAGACACATATATACATACATATTATATAAATATATGTACTCTTTAAACATTTACAGTATATGTATATATATATACAAATTTACACATATAATATCTTTTGACTTTGTACTTATAAATATGAATAAAACATTTATGTATTCATAAGCATAAACAAGACACTTTTTAAAAAACAAAATTGATAGGGGGAAAATGTCTTCTGACACCGCAAATGAACATTAGTACTTTGTTGACGATTACAGCTTTAAGATGTCTAGAGTAAGCGGTAATTAGCTTTTTGCAGCATTGTGGTTCAATTTCAGCCCATTCCTCTCATCTTCAATTTCCCAAGTTTATGAGGGTCTCTCTGATGGACTGGCAATTTCAAAATCCTCTATAAAGCATCAATGGGATTCGAGTCAGGAGATTGGCTAGGCCATGCAAGACCTCCTTAAGTTATTTTGGCTGTATGTTTGCTGTCTTGCTAAGGCATCCATCTTCTCCTCAGATACAGTTTCTTGGCCAATGACATTAATTCTCCTCTAATATGTCCTGGGACATCCCTCCATTCATGTTTCCTCTGATGATGTGTAATGTGCCAGTATAGTTTGCAGAGAAACGGCTCCATATGAAAGCAGAGGAGTTTTGTGTGGGATGCAGTTCATTGCTTATTGTTCTCTGTGTAACTGTTGTTCCTGCTGCTTTCAGATCGTCCTGCAACTCTGGTTTGAGTGACTGATGGCTTCTCTCTTCCCTTAGCCTGAGAGTGCGTTGTGAAATCTTGCATGCCGCACCTGTCCGGGGACGATTAGTTGTGGTTCCATGAACTTTCCAACTTATTTGTAGTGACAGGGATGTTTAAGGTCTTTGCTCTTTGCCATGGCTCTGTAGCTTTTCCCATTCGAGTGCTGTATAATAATGTTGTTCTTCACTTTCTCCATGACTGCTACTTGTTGTGTGGAATCTTCCCAACCAATGGCAACATCTTTTATAATGACGCCGGGTGAAGTTTGCAAGAGATTTTTTTTTTTTTTTTTTGCAGCATTTATATCTAGAACTTGATTTTTTTTTTTTATGTAATCTTGACACATATTTTTTAATATAGTGTTGAAATACCTTTTCCCCTATCAGTTTTATTTTTTAAATATATTCTGTTTATGCTTATAAATACATACGTTTTTGTCCATATTTATTAGTACACAGTCAAAGGACATGTGTGGATATTTGAAGTGGATATATGCACTGGAAATATGTTAAATAACAAAAACAAAAGTATCTGCATACTTATTTCCCCTCACTGTAGATTGTTAAATGAATGCCCTCTGGCATGTAACAAATTACAGCCAAATTTTTTGCATTATTCTCCTTATCTTACACTTTGTTTATAGGCTGAGTTTGAAAAAAAAATGAAATTATAAGACAATAAATTAATATTTTGTCATGACAGCATGCGTGAGTAGTCATTGTTAATACCCTCTGTCCTGTAGTTGCACCACTGTGGCACAGGACACTCGACCTTTTGTTGTAACCTCATGTTTATTCATGTTTATGATGTTCCTGTCAGTCACAGCATCTTGCTTTGCCCTACTTAGCCCCTCCCCCTGTTGATGCTGCAGCATAAACCCACACTATAACCCAGACCTGAAAAAAACTTACACTAAACTGCACAGTTTCCGGTGCCTCCTCTGCGCGCGACTCGTCCTCCATCACAGGTGACCTGAGTGAACTGCTCTGTGTTTTTTTTAATTTGTGGGTGACCTGGAGCAGATGTCCTGCAGCGCCCTTTCCCTGCTGCTTTGATGGAGGTGGATGAATGACGCTGCTGAGAGCGCGAGCGCCGCGCACTGACGCCGCAAAAGCACAGTGACGTAATGGTGCGGCGCTTCTTAAAGGGGCATGAGCACCATAATAAAATAACCGGCGGCGTCCAAAAAGTAGTGTACTGAAATCATGTGTGTCTTGGTGGTTCATCAAGGAAAATGGCCCGAAGGATATCATTTTAGGGGCTGAATCATTCTTGCCACAGCAGTGGACACGCTGTCATGCTGGTGTGTATGTGCTACTGGTGGAGTGTTTTAAAGGAATAGTGCACTCTGAAACACCTTTAGATTGAAATATTTGTGATGTGTTTAGTAATACTGATGCCAAAGTGTTGGTTGGTGCTGTATTTTTGTTATTCCTGAGAGAAATTAGTGGTTGTGTGCTGTGCTGACGTCATAGAGGGACATTGCTAGCGCAGTTACAATGGCATTTAATAGGAGAAAAATTAAACAATCTTAAACATAAGGGATAACTGTACAGTTTTACTGATGGCTCTTAAAAGCAAAAGAGCAAGAGCTTCTTTTCCCACTGACTGTTTTCCAGCAACCTTCAATTTTGCATTAATGAGAAAGCCAATGTAGAAGCAGTGAAGACGGTGCAAACGTTGGACTCAAATTTCCAGAATGCAATGCAGCTCAATAACACAGTTGTGCTGAATTATGGAAGAGACTCGGTTTGGCTACTTAGCGTGTTATGAGACGATGAGTGTGATGGCGTTGATGGTGGTATTAGTATGAAAGTTGTGGCTTTGGAAGCTGATCTGTTTGAGCAGAGTGCACAGATGAGAAGGTGAGAGAGCTGGACAGACTAAAGCACTAAAGCGCTGCTGCATCACTCTCTATAGGTGGAGATGAAGGAAGGCTAAATCCCACTCGCACCACTTTCAGCAGCTAGTCGAAAGGCATTGTGGGTAATGTAGGACACCATTGTAATGCAGTTAACCAAAGTGAAAATAGACCAACATGTCAATGAATGAAGTTTAAACTTAAAAAAAAATTGGACTCAGTATTTCATTATAATATAAATATAATCATTGAAGATCACATGTTAATTATAAAGATTAATATGCAAGTTGTTCAGGGTGGACCTCTCACTATGAGACTCCCCAAACAGTCAATAGTCAAGACTGACAATTTTTTTTTTAGATCTGGTATTAAGAAATGTATTCCTCATTTTGTTAGTATCAAATCGAATTACTCAGTATTAACGTAACACAATAACCATAAATAAATGAGCAATTTCATGGAATGTCAAACAATACTGCCAAATTTACATTTACACACGTCATAAATATATCAACTAACCATACAAAAAAAGTTAACTTGGTTTCCTTAAAATAAGAACATTAGATTACATAGATAAACAAAACAAGGATGTGGAATATAACCCAGAACTACAGGTCAGAAGCAACCTGACAGAACAAACCCAACTTTTAACTGGTCACAACGCACACAAACACTCACACACACACAAACAACTGTGTGACTTACTTTTTGGATACTTAATCCACTAAACGTACTGAAACTCAAAACCTGTGAACAAAACCTGTCCATTTTGTTTTGTGTCAGGAAGATTCTAGTAAATTATGTTCTGCAAGTCGGAGATCAGATTGGATGGCAGAACAGTGAGAGAAACAGTGCAAGTGCTTTTCTTAAAATGGCGAGCACTTTTTGCTTTATGTTGTTTAACTGACCCGTTAATTTGCTCCTTAAAATTCCAGCTCCTTAAAATACTCAGGCGGACAAAGTGGCACAAGGGGCTCTTCTTTAATCTCTCTGTCCTAAAGCTTCTGAAAAAGTGGACCAGGAGTGATGATAATGTCACTGTAGGGGGCACTCTGGTGCAAGCCTATGGCCCGCTGTTTCTTCAGCACCAGCAGACAGAAGAACATGGCCGCTGCATTGGATCGACTGCAATTCTCACACATTTCATGAAGGCTGAATGTGGCATCGGGGCTGCTGTTCTGCTTCTGTTACGACACATATATCATTAATACAGATGTTGATCCATACACAAAAGCATACACAAATATGCACAGACACATATGGAGAATCAAGTGTGCCAAAAAAACTTTCAGTAAGGCTATTGTTTCAATATATAATCAAAGTTATATGCTGAACAGTAATCAATATGTGGCATTTCTGCCCTCAAGCTTTACCAGGTCTCAGGACCTTTTGAGTGGCTGCAACATGCTTAAAGGAAAACTCCACTCCAGAAAGAATTATATATGTTTAGATTTAAATATTTAGATTTAGATATTTGTTGCTAATTTGTTGGTTGGTGCTGTATTTTCTTATTCCCATAAGAAGTTAGTGGTAATGCAATGTTTCTTTTTTCACGTACCATTTTCCGGCAACGTTCAAGGTCACATTAATGAGAAATACAACCCAGAAATAGTGGAGTCCTTGGTGCAAATGCTAGACTCAGAGTTCCAGAATGCAATGCAGCTATACAACAGTGTTGCGCTAAGCTACACAGAGACTCGGCTTGGCTATTTAGTGATCTCTGAGATGATAAACACCATAGCGTTGATGCTGGAACCTGATCAGTTTGAGCAGAGTGTACCGATGAGAAGGTGAGAGAGCTGGACAGACTAAAGGCCTAAAGCGCTGCTGCATCACTTGCGTTAGGTATAGATGAAGCAAATCCCATTGCCGTTAACCAAAGTGAAAATAGACTGACACGTCGATGAATGAAACTTACACTAATAAAGTCAACTCAGAATTTCATTACAAAATAATCTTGGATGCCACTGAAGATCACATGTTCATTATAAAGATTAATATGCAAATTATTCAGGGTGAAAGGGAAGGGTTTCCTTTAAGGCTAACCAGCTTCATACAATGAGGGGTGTGTTCTTCCAAGAGCATATGATACGATACTTGATCAGTGAGATACAACATAATTCAGTTTTGAGGAGTGAGATGCCACACCTTTACTGGAATTAGCAGACAGACGCCTTGTCTTGTAAGTTAGAAAAATATTGGACATGCCTACATGCCTTTCATTTTTTTTTTGTTACAATATGTGCTTATTTAATTTAGTATCCTGTTTATTTATGTATGGGATAACTGGTGCTCTATGTGATCATCCAATTTACTCCTCCAGGCCCCGTGCCAAAAAGGTTTTTGCTTCATTGCATTGGAAAAGATGGCCACAGAGGCCCTTTCTACTGGGACTGACAAGCCCAGAAATGCTTAAAGGGAAAGAGAGGAAGAGTAAGAAACACAGTGCAAAAGGAAATTCATTTGATAACGTTAAATAATTACACTAATTAAAAAAAAAGTAATCAGACTTTAAAATGTTCTCCTAATTGATGCAAATGTAAGTAACTTGTTCATCAGTCTATCAGAAGAATGACTGTCACTGAATCCTCAGTTCTGTCCATTTTAACTCTCTGGCGCTTAAACAGTAGCATAGCCAGTGTGTGTGTGTGTGTGTGTGTGGCTGCGCATAGAAGTATATGACCTCTAGTATGCTCATGTAGATCATTTCATTTCCCTCCTTCTCTTAATCCTAAATTCTTCATCCCTAAACATTTTCCCTCAGCCACTCTGCAAGTCACATCTCGCCTGTATCAGAAACAGACCATGGAGAAGAATCCATGTGGGCAGAGTTTGGAATATCTTACTCTGATGGCCTGGAGGAGGTCCTGTGCTCGACTAGTCATTCTCTTCTCCTCCATGTTCTGGCTGTTCAGGGCAGAGTGCTGAAATGAAAAATGAAGAAATGGTATAATTGATTACTGTAATATTGCATGGTGTTTCAAAGAAGAATGAGCATGTGTGTGTGAGAGAGGGAGAGAAAAGGAGACAAGAGTGTCCTCTCGTGGACACAATAAAGGCAAGTTCTGGTTCACATCAGTATCAAAGTGTGTGTGTGCGTGTGTATGCGAGAGGATGTTTTGCACTACTTGTGTCTGCGTGTGCATTTGTGGTGTTTCACTGTTCACTCCAGATGGATGGACCAGCATTGACTCCTCAGAGAGTGGCTCTGGATGTGACACCTCCAGCCTGCTTTCCTGTAGGAGAGTGAGAAGCGGAAGGTGAGAGTACAGACGAGGAAGAGGTGGGGGAATATAAGCAGTGGGTGAACTGCGTATGACAGCATATTACAGGGCGAAAGACAACAAGTCTCATTTTCAAACAGATTCTGATTAAGGCTTTCAGAATTTTTAATCAAGAAGCCAAAAATCTACATAAAATCCCATGTATATAACGTGTCCTTAATATTTGGGCATATATTATTTTTTATAAAAATTGGTTAATCATGTGTCAGTTTGCTTATTAAATTCAAAGCAAACAAAAAGTAGATAATTTTTTTAAACAAGTATTACCAGAGTGATTTTTAATTCTATCTCAGATAGCACTGTAGTAGGTATGTAAAGCACTATCTAACTTACACAATACCATTAAGTTATACCCCACGTAGTGGGCATGAAGCCATTTGGCAATTGGCCTCACAGCACATGAAAAAAAAAAATTATGCATGAGAGGAGTTGAATATGTCAGATTTTTACATGGATCCCAGGTCATCTCTCAAAAAACATGCCAGTAGGTGGACTGGCTACTCTAAATTGCCCCTAGGTGTGAATGAGTGGGTGCATGGTGCCTTGCGATTTCTCCCTTAAGCCTAGAGTTCCCAGGATGGGCTCCGGATACTCAACTCCCCTGACCAGGATAAAGAGCCTACTGAAGATGAATGAATATACAGTATGTAAGCATATAATGATCATGTAAACATTAATGAGAAAATTATGATACTGCCCCCTAGTGCTTAAGAATTATTATTTTTAAAAATAAATAAAAATTTAAATCTAATCTTAATGAAATTTGACAACTCAACAAAACCTGTACCCTACACATATTTATAGTAATATGTTTGGAGAGACTGCTTAGTTTGAGTGTTTGCACATTTCTAACATTGGATTCTGGAGGCTCTGTATGTATGAAAGATGGTTCGATAAAGCTGGATGCCTCTGCTGCTCTGTTTTGTTCCACAGTCTCTTGCAGTAAGCTCATCTCCTCCATCATAGGCACAGCAGTGCTCTCACTCTCAGCTACACATACACACACAAGAGAAAAGCACCTTTATTAGCAGTCTATAATTACACTTCAGTGGCTACGTGGCTGCTGTAATGGCCTTGTGTGTGTATGTGTGTGTGTGTGTGTGTGTATGTGTTTGTTGGTGTATAGGTCTTTGCATTACCCTCTCTCGCCTGCTCCCTTGTCTCCTTGGGGTCACTTTCATCTTCAGCTTTGCTGTTTGGCCCCATTTTCCCAGCTAACACATCTCTAGGGAAGAGCTGGATGAGAAAAGGAAGGACATTTAGCCAGGGTGCATTGCTTCAGTGCAGAACTGACAGAGTAATTACCCAGAATCCACCACTTTGACAGAATAATAATAGCTAAGAGCCTTTTCTTGCATGCTCACTGGGATGATGGATAAACCAGACCAAACATATAGACATGAATGGCTGTACATCTTGCTCTGTCAGTGTGATATGGCCAATACCTCAGGTTTTTCACATTTAATACAGACTTTACACAAAATCTGCATAGCTTCCTTAAGACCTCCTTTTACAGAAACATGACATACATCTACAATATTTGCTTATAATTCAGCATCCCTGAGTTTATTATTCAAAAATCCTAAAAGGTGAACTAAGAAGCTGCACTGCTAAATATCAACTTCAACTCACAGGGAAATATACTGCCCTCTGCTGAACTGTGAGTTCAGACCCTGAGCTACTGAGTGTGTTCTTGCATGTAGTAATTATGGAGAACACAGAATAAAATGTGGGAGGCCAGACATGTGGGCAGACACTGATTAGTGCTCGGACTGCATTACAATGACCACCTGTCGCCAACATGACACAACGAAACTATGGGGGTGTTCAAGCATCTGCGAGGGAAATGCAAATCTGTAAATATTTTCTGATGAAATCTCCAGAAATCCATAAAGCCTGTGTTTGTGTGTGTATGTGAGAACATATGTGTGTGCTACCTTCTGCAAGTCATTGTCCATGACAGGAGTGCAGAAATGTGAAAACAGATAATCCACGCCTCCATTTTCCTTCCAGTCCATGAGTTTCCGTGTGGGTGGAGCTATGTCAAGTGGGGTCAGAAGGTCAGAGTAGTCGGCTAGCTGGGCTTTGATGGCTTCGTTAGAAAGCTCCTTAGACTGATCTACCACCAGCTTCCTTTTCCTGCTCCCTTTCTTCCTCTCTGAAGATGCTGAGAATAATAATCAAGATGTGACTAAATAACTGTGTCTCAAAGGATCAAGATGTCTTTGCTATGGACTGAAAAATAGCCAGGGTGTTTCCTCCAGGGCTTGTCTTAAACTGAATGCCATCGCTTGGTGTTGGCATCGCAAAACATAATTTTTTTTGCTCTTAATGCAAATGCCAGCATGCATCCTGTGTGCATCGGTGCATCCACAAAGGCTGCTGAACCACAACTTCATTAATGCACATAGTTTAATAAAATTTCCAAAATTACACTGTAGGATATTTTACAGATATGGCTCATATAGTCAGGATTCACATCACAAGCTAACCAGCTTTACACCTAATTCATATTACTAACATTGTAAGGTCTGAACTGAAGGCTTGGTGCACACAGATGATGCTGCAGATCAATGGAGCTGAACTCCCAAGACATCTTGCACCGTAAACCAGATTCCTCTGTATACAACTATCTGTGATTATTACATCCTTGGACTAGAGACATACGTGTAACAGCCACAGGTTCAAGAGCAAAGCCTTCCTCTGCATTCTCCAGCAGTGTGGTCTCATTCAGTGTGGGAGTCTCTGGCAAGGCCTCTGAAGTAGCTATGGAAGACTCTGGAGCTGGAGAAGCACAAAAGAGAAATCACATTGTGAGCCAAATCACATTCTTCTTTTAAACTTGGGCCATTTAACCCATATTTTGTTATCCCTTGACTTCATATTTTCAGGATTATGAACTGGATTATGAACTGAAATTGGACTAAGAGTACTTTGTGATCCATTTTTGCTATGTCCTGAAGCAGGGTTGAGACACAAATGAGCCAAGGCTGAAGTAAGGACAATTAATAACTGAATCATTCTTCATGAGTGTAATACACATATTTACCACAGAGGGGCGCACAATAACACTGTTTATAGAAAACCACACAACCAAGACTTGTTAAGGTCTCATACACAATTAATATAAATTAATAAAGGGTAAATATAAATCTTAAATTGATGTGTGGATCTTAAAAAAGGACTTATGACAACATGAAAGAAATGCAAAACAGAATAAAAAAATATCCAGTAGCCAATAATCACCTGTAGGATTAATAGCAGTTGGTGGGGGTGTTGCAGGGACCTTGGAATCACCATAGGAACCAGTCAGCAGCGCATTCTCATTAGCATTTGCTATTAAATCTGCACAGACACAAGAAACTTTGTCTTTAGAACCGACTCCCAGAACAGCACAGATCAAGAAGTACATTTGGCTTTAAGAGGTTGAGGCAGAATATAAAATTGCACATTTTTTCTATATTTCATTTGGTCTGTTTTACATTAAAATAAATTTTAATTACATTTTAAAAATGTAAAATAAATTTCTCTACATATTCCAAGATAGTGCATTAGCTATACCAAATCTATGAGAGTACACATGTAGATACATACTAGTGCTTTATGAAATCAAGCTAAGAATATATACCTACATATATTTATACATAAATTAGAGATACTGATATAAACAATTTCAATGTGAATGGTGATGTGCAAAGAAGTTCACTACCAACAAGATCAAAAGCCATGCCCTCATCACCAAATCCATCACCATTTGCAGCGAGACTTTGGAAACTTGTATCAAATAGTCCCTGATGAGACTGGGTTTCATCTCCTGTTTAAAAAAAAAAGAAAGAAAGAAAAAAAAGAAATGAAACAATAAAACCTAGATATGTGCCAATGCATGCAGTTACTTCTGGAATTTTCCGTTAGATTAGGCTCTAGCGAGACTTATAAACCCTTACCCAAGTCGTCCATGGAGAGAAAACTGTTTCCAAAGTTTTCCTTCATAGTGATTTCCTCTGTGCGGCTCTGGTTCAGTGAGAAGTGATCTACCACATCAATAGTGCTGGAAGAGAAACACAACCACGTCAAAATCACTTTATTGTAACAATGAGCAGAATGGTGGATAAAAATTCAAGACAAGAAATGTCTTGTCTATGAGGTGGATGGAAAACGCTGTACTTGAGATCAGGCAGCTGTGACTCGAAGTCAGTGAAATCCTCAGGCAGTGTAATGGCTTTAACCATGGCTTCCATCCCTTCCTCAGGCAGATCCAACTGTCCTGTTATGACAAAGCAAACACATGACAATGATTTAAAGTTCATGCTCAGTTGTGTTTTTCCCCTGCTTCCCAGCATTTCTGTGACAATACTACAGATAATACTAAGGAATAAACATATCTACCTGTTTGACATGACATGCCTAAGCAACCTTGAGGAATGTGGATCAAAAAATATTAGAAAGTACACAAAAACATTTTCCAGCTTTGATATGATTTTAAATGAAATAGAAACATTTTGTCACCCTTTTACAGATGCAGCATTTAGTCTGCTTGACTCTGATGTGTTTACAGGGTTTGGGGTCGCTTCCAGACTAACATTTCAGAACATGATACAACTCTGATTCAACCCGACTGCAGGAAGTAACCAGTGAATCAAAGGCTTTGGCATGTACATTTCTAGTCCTCCCCTTCTCACACACCCCAGCGTTTATTCACCCAGTTTATAAAATCTGTACAATGTGAAACTGAATTGGACCATACTAACCAAAATGATCAATTTCTCACTGATTTCAAGCAGGTAAATATATTGGTAGGTGAGAACGTGATCTAGGAGAAGTGTATTCAACAAATCGTTTATTCCCACTAACCACATTAAGTACCAAGTAAGTTATCAGCCACTTGGCTCATCTATTGTCATAATTCTTTCAGCATTCTGTTACCAACACAAATCCTACCTCTTTCTAATTATTTTTTCTTCATTCTGGTTCTTCCAGATCAGACTGAGTTTAAATGCCTCCATACTTATATCATCTTCCTGTATACTACTCATATGTAATCATACATATCAAATACAGAAAGGTAAACACGTGATGTTGAAAATCAAATCAGTTTGTTTTGGGGGGAAAACAGCAACATCACAATTAGGAGTCATGAGCTGCATCACATTTGTTCAAAAACTGTCACCTGATAGACCTCTTTGAGTGTGATGGCTAGATGATACTGATTCAGAAACAACATGCTTGGACTTTGTGTGGAACAATAAGGTTACGCAAAATGCAGGATCTGGGATCACCTGGTCGGAAAGCCACTTTGATTTTAACCACAGCATCATTGCAGTCTGCAAGGAGATACTTGGCTTTCCTAGAGTAGATCCGCACCACGCCCAAGAGCAGGTGACCTGAAGTCCGCAGCCCAATCTTTATCTGGAATTGAACATAGACACACAAGTTATGCTGTCAGTGTGTTTTCAACACTGACACAACATTGCAGTCCTGACTTCAAATGGGTCCTGACTTCAGTAAGGAACATATAGAGTACCTGAGGAGAAATAATATCCTCTATCGTCGCCTCTAGGTTACATTCAAACACATGGGCTTTGGTTATCTTCTTTTCCCAGTGGGCTGCAAGCCAGATCCTGGCCAGAGGTCCACGTTTAGAGGTGAAGAGTTGTGTGAAGAAGACCATCTTCAGTAGTTTTCATTCAGTCAGCGTTCTCAGTCCCAGCTATTCTCCAATCCAGATAAGACACCTGTTAACAAGAAGACAGATGGATGACAACTCTCTGTTAAATCAATCTTCAATGAATGACGTGTTAGCCGCTTGGCTTGTTAGTTTACCTCCAAAATACCCTCATTTAACAATCAAGTAGATACAGAATGATGTTCTGAAAATGTAAATAAACCAAATAATTCGTGTATTTATTCAAATGTCAACGCATCCAAGGGCGCGCGACATTTAAGCTAGCTAGTATGCTAACACTAGTATGTTTGGTTAGTTAGCTGGCTAATTCTGGTGTTTATACTATATTAAAATTAATACGTGGGATTATAACTAAATATCTGTGTCATTGTAGGTGGTTTAGTTCACCAATTAACAACATCTTACCTTTGAAGTTTGTGTGTATTTTCCTAAAAGTTATTTTATTGACAGGTTGATATTAAAGCTGCCTCTGAAATGAAAAAAAAAAGCTCGCGCATCTATTATTAAAAAGTTAAACTGGTATGGAGTGAAAGAAAAAAAAAATCAAAATTCAGTTATTTTATCTTTATCTAACGTTACTTGCTTTCTGTTAGTTCTTTATTATAACGTGATGTGATGTGAAGTGATGGTCCTGCTTTATTTTAATGACCGCTGTTCTGTAAATTACAATATAATAAAATGGTCAGTAGTTGTGATGCACAAATTAGTGGAGCTGCTCTGTAAACTCGGAGAAACAGTAGGAGACACTCTGTCAATCACTCCGTGTATCAGCCAATCATAAACGGGTAGGGTTACGGCTAGCCAATCACATCACAGATACTGACTGTCAATCACAAATCTGATTGGCCAATCAGAATGTGATGTACGTAGCTATCATATTATGCGTCAGTCTTAATAAACCTTAAAATAGGCATTATATATATAGTACAACAGTAAACAGAGGTCTAAAGATTAATTAATGAATAGAATTATTTAATTAATTAGTTTATCAGAAATGTAACCATTTGCATTATATAGTACTCCAGCAAACAGAAGTTTAAATATTAGTTTGTTTGTTTGTTAGTTTATCAAAATGTAAACATTTGCATTATATAGTACTCCAGCAAACAGAAGTTTAAATAGTTGTTTGTTTGTTTGTTTATCAGAAATGTAACCATTTGCATTATATAGTACTCCAGCAAACAGAAGTTTAAATAGTTGTTTATTTGTTTGTTAGTTTATCAAAATGTAACCATTTGCATTATATAGTACTCCAGCAAACAGAAGTTTAAATAGTTGTTTATTTGTTTGTTTGTTTATCAGAAATGTAACCATTTGCATTATATAGTACTCCAACAAACAGAAGTTTAAATATTAGTTTGTTTGTTTGTTAGTTTATCAAAATGTAAACATTTGCATTATATAGTACTCCAGCAAACAGAAGTTTAAATAGTTGTTTATTTGTTTGTTAGTTTATCAGAAATGTAAACATTTGCATTATATAGTACTCCAGCAAACAGAAGTTTAAATAGTTGTTTGTTTGTTTGTTTTTTTGTTTATCAGAAATGTAACCATTTGAATTATATAGTACTCCAACAAACAGAAGTTTAAATATTAGTTTGTTTGTTTATCAAAAATGTGAAAATATGCATTATATACTCTAGCAATCAGAATCCTAAAGATCGAGCTATCTATCAAAATGTATGTAAAAAAAAAAAAAAGCATCATTATGTAGTACAGCATCAAACAGAAATCTAAAGGGTTTATTTATTTATCTATCTATTTATTTATTTATTTATTTATTTAATTCTTTCATTCATCTTCAGTATTTATTCTGGTCAGGGTCACGGTGGATCTGGACCCTATCTCTGGAATACATGGCACAAAGCAGGAGAATCCATTTACCCACACATTCACACACTCACTAACACCTAGGGGCAATCTGGAGTCGCCAGTCCACCTGCATGCATGTTTCTGGACAGAAGGAGGAAACCAGAGAACCCAGAGGAAACCCATGTGGGCACAGGGGAAAACATGAGAAACTCCACACAGACAGTAACCTGAGACAGGTAGCAACTGTTGAATGAACACCTTTAGTATTAGTCTAACTTTGACTGTGTTAAAAAAAACAGTTCATTGTACTGAATTAACAGTGAGTGTTAACTCAGAATTAACACCCACAGTGATAAATTACACTTACACTTACACAAACCCTCATAGAATTTGTAATGGTTTTAATGGTTCTAATGGTTTTAATGGAAACTGTAATGGTCCCTGTGGGTCTCTACTGGTAATTTGTTTGCCTTATATTGGTGGCATGTTATGTCTAATGGATACCATTAAGAACTAGTAATGGAAACCATTTGTTAATGGTTTTAATGGTTAACAGCTGATGGTTTGTAATGGTATTTGTAGTGGAATCCATTAGAATTTCTGTGATGGTTTCTGTTGTTGTTGTTGTTTTTTTTCCAGCAGGATGGGCTTAAACACTAGTGCCACAATTCAACATTGTAAGTGTTAATTCACCACAAGGTTAATTAAACACTCATTGTAAATTGAAGACTTATTTCAATACTATTAGTGTTAATTCAGCTCTGAATGTTCACTCAGTAGTGTTTTCACCTGTGCCTGAGTAGCTCTACACATATTTGACTAAGTGCTGCTTAACATTTATCTTGTTTACTTAGCGCGAGTTAAGATTGCGTGCTCGCGCCGTGCTGAGTAAACGTCAGCGGTGTCGCGAGCGCGCAAGGTGTGCTCACTGGAATCTGAAGGAAACTTGTCCGGGAGTGCAGAAAGTTTTAAAAAGATCCTAACAGCCACTCAGTCGCTAAGTCGTTTCTGACAGCTGACGGTTACATCTTTGGCTTTGTTTCCGGGAAGTAAGCATGTCTTAAAGAAAGTTTCGCACCTGTGCATGGGATTTTGCCTCAGAGAGGAGAGCGTGCGCTTGATGGAGTCCGGCGCGTGCGATGAAGAGAGTCTCCGCGCGCTCTTCCGCGCGTGCGATGTCGACAATTCGGGCGTCATTGAGAAATGGGAGTTTGAGCAGATGTGCTCGGAGCTCCGCGTGCGACCGGCGGATATCGACGACATATTCACGAAGCTGGACACGAACGAGGACGGAGCGATAAACATGGACGAGTTTATCCGCGGATTTCAGACCGCGTCCAGCCTGTCGAGTGAAGAGAGAGAGCTGAGCGAGCGAGTGAACGGTGCAGAGGACTTCGCATTGGCCTGGGAGGACTTCACGAGCCGGCTCGGGGAACAGACCAAGTTAATCCCGCGGTGAGGAAAAACACCTCAGAGACACTCCTGCAACAGTTATCCACTGAAGTGTTAAAGAGTCACATTCAGTGAGAAATTCACTGTAATCATGTGCAGTTCTGTCGAACACGACCCTACTGGGGGCAAAAAACCCAAAACAAAACAATAGAAACCCTCATAGAATTTGTAACGGTTATAATGGGAATTGTATTGGTTTTAATGGAAACTGTAATGGTCCCTGTGGGTCTCTACTGGTAATTTATTTGCCTTGTATTGGTGGCATGTTATGTCTAGTGGATACCATTAAGAACTAGTAATGGTAATGGTAATTTGTTGCCTTCTGGTGGTGGCATGTTATGTCTAGTGGATACCATAAAGGACTAGTAATGGTAATGGTTTTAATGGTTATACTGGGAATTGTATTGGTTTTAATGGAAACTCTAATGGTCCCTGTGGGTCTGTACTGATAATTTGTTGCCTTCTATTGGTGGCATGTTATATCTAGTGGATACCATTAAGGACCAGTAATGGTGATGGTTTTAATGGTTAGCTGGTGGTTTGTAATGGTATTTGTAGTGGAAACCATTAGAATTTCTGTGATTGTTTCTTTTTTTCAGCAGGGGACGTATCCAAAAACCCATTAGTTCAACACTTAGGGCTGAGTAAACACTGTTAACTCAACATAGGAATATTTAAGTTTACCCTTAAACCCTTAGGTTCAGTAATGAGTGAATTCATCTCTTTAGGTTGGAATTCAATCCTGTAGGTAAATTTCTGTTAGACAAGTTGGGAAAAAAGGAATTGTGTTCAACCATCACCCCTTTAGTGCTGAACACCTGCAGTCCTGAATTCACGTTAACAGTTTATATCTGACCAATTAAAGGGATGTAAAAAACTTAGTAGGAGTTAATTTAACACAGAGGACATTACTTCAACACTGTAGATGTTAATTCACTTTAATAATTATTTGTTCAGTTATTCAACATTATAAGAGTTATTTGAACACTGTAGGTGTTATTCAACATTATAAGAGTTATTTGAACACTGCAGGTGTTATTCAACATTATAAGCCTTAATTAAACACTGTAGGTGTTATGCTGTTGGACAGACTATATGTTTCGAGTAACAAGTAATTATTTTGTGTAAAAAAAATTGTGTATCAGTAGTAGTAGAAATTATTTGAATGACTGAACAACTATGCTTCTTAACATTTTTAATTAACATTAATTTCACCAGGATAGTCCTGTTGAAATCTAAATTATAAAATGATAAATTAGAAATGGTAATGACAGCAGCTGTAGTTCCACAACAATTTTATCTGACGATTTCTTTTTTTATTCCATTGAGAATCGGAAAAATAATACATTTAGTAAGGGTGTGATAAATTATGTAATAACTTCATAAGAAACACTTTGTAATGAAACACACCTGTATGTAAACTCATCGTGACCTGTTTGCTGAATGAGTCAGTAAATTTAGCCAGCCAAATACTTTGATAAAAATGTTTACTTTTTATTTATGGGATGTAGGTTGTTTTAGAATAAGTTATGCTAAAGATTCAACTTTTGGTTTTACTTTTCCTTAATGCAAAAGGACTTCTTGGTGCTTTTTCTGTCACTCACTTCATCTTTACTTGCTCAGTTCTTGTTGAGTGGCCCAACAGAAAAGTGGTTAAAGTATGCCATTCATTAATACATTTTTAAAAAATTATAATTGTTGGTAAATTGCTGTGGTATGAGAGGAATAAAACACTTTGGAATATGCTGTTTTAGGAAAATAATCAACTTAAGGGTGGAAACAATATCTTTGCATCTGTGTCAGGCCACATAACACCACCCCATTGTTGATTACTTCGACTATAACAGTGCAGCCCAAAGTGTTTTATTCCTTATCTGACTCAAGTTTGTATGCTTGATTTGATATAAACTGTTCATTCTGTATGTTTTATGATGTAGTCATAAATTGTAGGCAATCAATCAGGGATTCTAAAAATGCCTTAAGCCTGGAGCTGAGCTAAATCTGCATCAAGGCAATTAGCATAACTCACCATTAGTCTAATGCACATCTTTGTCTTATTACTTTTGGCTAAACTGAAACTTTTAGAGTCTTTATAGAGATGAGAATTTGGTAGATATGTACTCTACTGTGTCCTTATTAAAATTAATAAGATGATTTAATGCGATGTTACGAAACAACATGTTTTCATGTGTTTCTTCTAAACCAACAATTGTGGGGTTCTTTTCCAGGTGACTGGTGATAGTCACGAAAATACTATTAATATATAACTCTGCAATCTTATTCTTTTATTATATTTACTCATTCTAAAATAATTAATTATTTTCAGTGAAGTCAGTAGTTATTTCTAAACTACTGCAACTATTTTGGGGACATTTTTTTATTCACTTCATGACAGCTCTGTTTATCCACCACGTTTATGATTTGCTTTAAAATGTTCATTGTGTAAGAGTTAGGGCAGGTCACACATGTGTACACAGGTGTACTAATGTATTCCAGTGACTCCATGAGAGATTATACCCAGAGCTCTGCTCGTCTGTTGGAAATTCTTTCCCAGTTTAATCTGTATCTAGTAAAACAACAGCGTATTGCAGTATTATAATGGATATAGACAGTGGAAAACAGAGGACAGGAAAGCACCATAAGGATGATAGTGTTAGGCACCAGTACAGAGTTCATGTACAGTTCATGCTGGTTCTTTTTTTTTTGGGGGGGGATAAAGCGTGCTCTCAAGGTTACTTTGTGACATGGAGTACAGTATAACACATTCACTTCATTTGTGATTAGAGTTGACTAATGGTTCACTTTAGAACCATTATTTTCTCTTAAAAAATATTTTTTCCACATCTTCAGTAGACTACAGAGCTGTAAGAGTGGAACGATGTCATATAATATTATTCACTTTCTTTGATCAATGTGTGTGCAGAATTGATCAGGCTTTAACTCTGTACCAGAACATCAGTCTGACCGAGACCAGGATGATTCCTCAGTATGAGAAAGTCCTTCTAAACTTCATCAGAGAGATCAAACTCCAGAGTAAAGAGATGGAGCGCCTGGCGCTGGCTGCCAAAAGGTATGCATAGTCATACACATAAAAATATCACGACAGTTAGCTAATTAGGTAAAACTTGAACATATACAAATGTTATATTATATTGATATACATGTATAACCCTAGTACCAAAGGAATGTAACAAGAAGATGTTATGTGGGCTAACAGTGTTAGTAACTAATGTATTATCTGGGGTAAATAATGCTAGTCAAGGCCACAGTTGTACAGTGATGTGTGTACAGTGAGCTATTATAATAAATATTTCTCAGACAAAATTACATAATTGTTTTTATGTAATTTAAAACAATCAAATTTATTTGAGTTTAACTTAAATATATTATGTCATAACAATATTTTTTTAAATAAGGCAACTATGCTGTGAACAGATATTCAGATGTTTAATGGGGCAAAAAATACCAGGCTTAATATAAATCTTGCAGCCAGCAATATTGTCAGAGCTGCTGTTATAGAAATTTAATCAACACCTTCTGACCAATCAGATTTGACAGTTCAGCAGTGCTGAGGTATAATTGTGTGTAACATGTGTTTGCAGGGCTCAGGACCAGACTGCCATTCAGCTGAGTGCGATGGAGGAGGAGATGGACCAGCGTATTCACATAACTGAGAGAAACACACGCATGGAGGTCGGTACTGCATCACCATCACTTCTAAAAATCCAAGCTTTAGTGTGTTTAGGTTCATTTACTGTGCTCATGTGCTGCAGTTTGCTCAAACCTGAGGACAAGAAGCTCAGAGTTGTTCTTTTGATATATTTCTATCCTAAAAAAAACAAGTGATTAGAGAACGTTCTAGCTTTCCCTCAGACCAAACCAGCTATCATCAGCCGATAACAATGAGGCTGAAAATACGTCACACAAATACAAAAAGTTTCCCTTTCACATATCTGTGCAGAAATTGTATATATTTGCTAAAGACAAATTAGTATAGCATTGTGAATAGGTAAACATTTTATTCAGGTAATGATCCTGTTCTGATCTGTGTTTTTACATTGATATAACTTTATAATATGATTACTTTTTGTGCTGTTTCCATGGATCCTGTATTTGGCATGTTATATAACATAACAGCTAAATGAGCACAGGTGAATTCATGCTGCTCTGGTAAGGTAAATACTTATGTCATGTGAGTCTTCTGGATGGGCTCCAGATCTTTATTTATCTACGGCGTAGCAGTTTTCAGGGCTGAGAAACCTGGGTAGTGTTGCGTCTGCTCGCGTCCTTAACCCTGTTTCTAATCTTTAACTTCTGTTCCTGGCCCATCACTTATCAGCTGACCCATGTTTATTTAATTTATAACTTACTTAGAACTGTACAGTACCTGCTTATTTTCCTACAGCTTGTACTTGAGGCAGTATGTACTACAGTTATTATTTCAGTGCATTATTAAACAAAGGAATGAGTGTTAGCGTACAGTTTTTTTGGGGGGTGAAAGTTTCAACATGTGGGCTTTTAATCTTGTAAAACGTATTCCATGCTTTATAGTGAACCGGTAACATTGAGTACAGTACGTCATGGGAAAAAGTTAAAACAAACAGCTGATAATGTGATATTTATATCATGAGCAATGTTCCAGCAGTGCGAGTAGTTTTCTTTTCTCCGAATTTCTAGCTAAATTTATGGAAATGTAATGTATGAAAACGCGTTCCTCATAATTTCTTTTTTTTTTTTTTTTTTTTTTTTTTTTTTTTTTTTTTTTTTTTTTTTTACATCAGTCATGTCCTTCACACATTTTTCTTGGGAACAGATCAGGTCAAACATTTGCACTGAAGCAACCCCACTCTGTTACAGCCACACAATTCCAGTTTAGTGTAATTTTTTTTTTTTTTTGTGAAAAATATGATAAAGGTTAAACATAGAGAGAAAAGATTTTTGAATTTGAAGTGTGAATTTTCATAGTCTCTCTGTTTTTCTGTTTCCTTCAGGAGTTTAAGAAGGCAGAGGCAGCACTGAGCATTATGAAAGAGCAGTACGAATCTCAGCTGAGTGAGTTACGGCAGAAGGTCCTCACCCTGCAGATGGTGAGAGTTTGTTTCATGACCATCAATAAATTCAGTTTATACACCAGCACTGCTGAATGCTCGATTCTGATTGGTCAGAAGTTGTTGATTAATTTTCTATAACAGCTTTAAAAGTAGCTTTCTATTAATGTGCTTATTCTAATATATTATTGTTTCTATAGTAACAACTTACACATGGCAGACGGTCCACATTTTAAAAACGTGTAATCGAGACATTTATTTAGCATTTTTGAGTCTCCACTGTCAGCACTTTGTAACAGTCAGAGGTTTTCAGACAAGCAGCTTTTTGTTTTATTAACTAAAAGAGAAAGATGAGAGTGGCTGGTGAGTGAAGGACTATTTATAGCTTTAAGTGATAACAGAGCTTACTTCTACTAGGGACGTTCCACAACGTTAAATGTATCTATAAATGAATAAATATTATAATGTATCATTTTTGATAAATAAAATATTGCAAGATGCAAATTGCTCTGGAATAAGAGGATTAAAACACATAGGGATATGCTGCTATAAGACAATAATCAACTTCATAGTGATAACAGGAACTCTGCTTCATGTCGGGCAGCATTACACCACCATGTCTTTGACTATTTTCCTACGACAGCAAGCCCTAAATGTTTTATTCCTTTCTTAATGGGGAACCACTATTTCACTGTAGCACGTTATTTAGTTACTACTTGGAATGCAACTCTATATCAAACCACAAGGCTGTGTACAAAAAAATGATCATACAAAATGTTTAGCATGGATTTGTGTTTACTATATTTAGACTTTTTCACAATATTTTACAGATACACAATAGTTTAACAACATGCATCATCATTACACAGTTATCATTTTTGCTAATAAAGCTGTACTAACAGCATGCTGATGGCATGCCATATTGAATGTCATAAACAAGCAACTGGCTGAAGTTTGATCTCTTTCACAGTTTGAAGACCAGAACAAGAGCACCAGCCTCAAAGAAGAAAACATAGCACTGAAGCGAAAGAATAATGAGCTGACCCTGGTATGACAAGATTATTTAATTTACTTGGAAATCAGATTGCAGTAATTAAAGCCAGAGGGGTTTTTCTTTCATTGTGGACATGGGATCCTCCTTGCACTACATGTTTTAGAGCAGTATTTACTAAAGGAAGTGCAGCCATTTTGCACAGGTTAAGCAATCTAAAAAGAATGTGCATAAAAATGGACACAGGCTCACCTTGCCTTATAACCAATGGTGAAAATGCCTTTATTACAATGAAGTCTGTAAAAAAATGATCACCCATACATGAACATTTGGGACCCTTTCTGTCTGGTGTGGTCCATTTTCCTCTACTCCATTTCCCACCCTATAATTTGCATAGTTTCTAGGCCTGAGTGTAAACATGATACCAGACATGAGGACTCTCCTTTGTGTTATGGCTCATTCAGCTTCCCTGTTGAAGAGGTGTGGGCTTTCCAGATCACACCAGGTCTTAATCCACTTTTCTTACAGCGTGTTCTTGTTGTTCAGCGGCTCTGATTAGGAACTGAATACATTTGGACACTGCAATGAGGAAAAATCCATGTTTAATGTCATTGCATGGTTTTGATTTCTTCCAATAAATTCACATTAATGTGACTTGACAGGCAATATGATTGAAATAATATTTTATATTTTATTGGTCATTGTGTAAAAATGAACTCATGTTTAATATCAGGTTTAATATTTACTATCTTTGTGAACACGCTGTTTGTGTAGACCTCCATGACTTAGCCGACTTTGCACCAAAAGTAACACCAGTTTTCATGAGTGTTAAATATCACGTGAAGTCAGTAATTACTATCAGATCTAAAAAAAAAAAAATATATGACTGAGTGGTTCATTACAACAATCTCCACTCAATGATTTGCACCTTGAGAAGGAAACGTCCCCAAACAACTGTCTATGTTATAGGAAAATAATGAACGTTGGGAGTATCTTCACTTCTTATCAGGCTGCAGCACACCACCCTGTTGTTGATTGTTTTATTCCGTACTTAAACCATGCAGTGTAGTGGGACTACAGAACCAGGATTGGGATACAAAAAAAGTGTTTGGTTTTTTTTTTTTTTTGTCTGTCACAGCAAAGCCAGAAGCTCAAGCAGGAACTGCTGGAGTCACACACCAACATAGCGTTTCTGCAGAGTGAGCTGGACTCCCTCAAGAGTGATCTCACTGACCAGAGCATCAATCTTGAGCGGTGAGAGCTCATTTTGAGATATCTGTCAATTTCTAGCTGATTGCTGATTATTGATATATGTGCAGTGCATAAAATCATGCAGATACAGGTCAAGAGCTTCAATAAATGTACATCAAACATCAGAATGGGGAAAAATTGTGGTCTCAGTGCCTTTGACCTTGGCATGGTTTTTTGATGCCAGATAGTATTTCAGAAATTTTAGCTGATCTCCTGGGATTTTCACACACAGCAGTCTCTAGAGTTTGCACAGAATGATGCAAAAAACAAAACAAAAAAAAAAAAAAAACAGCACATAGTGAGTGGTAGTTCTGTGGGTGGAAATGCCTTTTTTGATGAGAGAGGTCAGGGGAGAATGGCCAGACTGATTCAAGCTGACAGGAAGGCTACAGTAACTCAAATAATCACTCTTTATAACCGTGATAAGCAGGAAAGCATCTCAGAATGCACAGCACATCCAACTTTGAGGTGGATGGGCTACAACAACAGAAGCCCACATCACATTCCAAAGTCACAGCGATCACATTTTCCCCATTCTGGTGTTTGATGTGAACATTAACTGAAGCTCTTGACCTGTTTCTGAATGATTTTCTACACTATGCTGCTGCCACATGATTGGCTGATTGGATAGTTGCACGAATGGGCAGGTATACCAGCTTATTAAAGTATAGATATAGAATGTCATACGTGAAGTTACTGAAGTGAAAAGTGCATTAACAGATTCAGGTAAAAAAAATTGTATTAAAAAAAAGTGATACAAAGTTGTAACAGGGGTTAGAGAAGAGTGTAAAGGTGGTGTTGTGTTACTATAGAAGTACTAGTTCTTAGGTAAACTCTGAGGGATGGGCGAATTTCAGTGAGTCACACACACACATACAGACTGTGATCCTTTTGTGCGCTATCAGTGTCTGGCCACTCCCACTGCTGTTTGCTGTTCTAGCATCATAAGAGCAGGATATCCTGGAGTGACGCCACACACCTAAGGAATTTGGTGACCTTGTTGCTCAGCAACCAAGTCCGAGACCTATTTGAATGCCTGCTTCAGTGGGTCTGTGGTGTTCACGGTTTCTGTGTGTTACTATTTAAGGAATATTACAGTGTTTTTACTACATCTGTAGTGTATATGTAGTTACCATGGACAAGAATTTTACTGTAAACTCTACTATTTACTCTAAACCTAGTATTAATGTAAATATAAAGGCAAGCTGGCTTAGCAAAATGGACATAAGCCTAATCAGTTCAGTTTGTAATCAGATACCAGCTCCTACATTTGGAATTAAGTTTTAAAATTTCATTACAATATATAGTAGAAAACATTAAAATTTCACCATGTGAAAGGTTTTCCCTGACTGCCACACACATAACATAATATTATAGTCTAAAAACAAATATCTTAGTATGACAGACATGAGAGAAAGCCTTTTTATGTAGTTTAATCCACCTTTCCACCACTGGCATAACTCAGACTAAAAGGTCATTCTGGTTACTTCCTCTTTCCTAATAAAGGTTTTGCTTTATTCATGTGCAGTCAGATGGAAACTTCTATGTTGACCAAATTCTTCCCTCTAAAATGGCAAATTATACACATTTAGAGCTTACTTTACAAATACCTTTCCCACTAAACATTTATTAAATCTCCCAGCAGACTTTCCAGTAAACTGGTTTTCCGTTCTTTTGTCAGTACAAGGAAACTTGTCGAAATTCTTGTCCATGGTTATTAAATATAGGCTACTGATGCAGTGAATAGAGATTAGAGATTAGTGATTTAAAAACACAGGCGTATTCCTTTAGGTGTAATATTCTTGATTCTAGCTGCAATCTTACTATGCAAATATTAGCTGTAATTATATCTAAATATTGAATGGGTTTTGGATAATAATTAAAACAGTGAAAGAGTGTTGCTAGTATTACAATATCATTCATAATCTACTAATGACAATCATTTTAATATTTGTTTGTGCAGAGATGAAGCCCTAATGAGGTCTTTTTCTGAGGAGAGGGACAACCTGGAGAGGCAGATTGAGATGCTTCAGTAAGTATGAGACATATGAACTTTACAACTTACAGATGACAGATCGATTCATAGGAGATTTTGTAGTTTGTTCTAGCATAGAATATAAGGCACACTTTATTTCATTTATTCTCTGTTCTGGCCTTTAGTTTAGCAAACAGGAAGCTTCACGACACCAACGATGGTCTACGTATGACTCTGGAGAACAGCCAGAGCAAAAACAAGAATCAGGTAAATCCTTGAATATGATCATTTGATCTCTGTACACAAAGTTGTGCATAAGCAGAAACTAAAGTTCCGTTTGAAGATGGATTACGATTACACTCGAACAATGACCCATCCTAATCTCACTGAGGAGGTCGGGATTAGTGTGACAGCGAGTTGGAGTGTGTGTGTGTGTTTTTCAAACTGACAGTGTAACTATGCAGTCTCCTAAAAGCAGACTAAAATGTCAAAAAAATTATGTTTGCAGAGAGGTAGTGGACTGTCTCCTGCAAGTACCATCGATAGGACAAAGAGCATGTGCACCCCTTATTTTGAAAGGTATGTCTGGAGCATGAGTTTGTATCTATGGCACGGTATATAAAATGTTATATGTGAGTATAACATTTGTTATACTCATATAATGTTTAAAGTACAAAACATTATAGAAAATGTTGATATTACACTGAAATATTACCATTGTGGTCACTTTAAATAGCACATTTATTGTTACTGGTACCACCACAAAGTTGATGGTTTTCCAATAAAAGCATGCCCCAAAGTGTTTAAGAACAGCACATCATACTTTATTTATCCATTTATCATTACAGAACATCCATGAGACAAGTCATATCCTGTTATCACTCACGTTATAGCAGATATAAAGTCCTTACCTCACCAGCCTTCTCTTTTTTTTCTCTCTCATGAAGTTTATGAGACAGAAAATGCAGCTTGTCGTGTTACAGAGAAACCGGAAATCGAAAAAATCCCTCAGTCTTGACAACTGTGTTATGTCAGAAAACTTAAAGTGACAGCTTTACCTCTGAGTCTTACAAAGTGCCAACACTGGAGATGTTAAATAACCAACTCCTGACAGAAAACATCACCGTATAAAAGATACATTTTCTTTGTTAAATAACATCACATTTTAAAATTCATTTAAATACGTTATGTACGCGTACACCAAACAAGTCCCTGTGAATGAGTTGCTACTATAGAAATGATAACGTATTTAATATTTAACGTATTTTGAATTTGATATTAAACCTATGATTTGAATTGCAGATGAAGTACCGTCAGAGCTGCTGTTACAGAAAATTAATCAACTCCTTTTGACCAATCAGATTCAAGAATATGGGAATGTTTGGGAATGTCAGTAGTGGGTGTTAATGATATAACAATATCACACAATATTAGTGCATGTTAATATAGTGCTATGTGTATATGCGATGTACTAGCTACTAATATTTCATAACACTAAACATGTTTATGCCAAACACCTAGTTGAGAAATGTGTTATAACACACACAGTATTGCTATCAAAAATATTGTCAGCACCACTGCAGGAATTGGCTGCTTAGGTAGGTATCACGTTTTGGGCAGCTGTTATACTCCTAAGATGTACAAATTCACATGATTTTCACTATGTAGTTCATTAGTTGGGGAGTTTTGCATGTAATAGAGCATTGTGTAGAATATTCAGCACACTCCTGAAATCTCACAATAGATTGCAGAACAAAACCGCATGATGCAGGACACCCATAATGCCCTTGTAGGGAATAGCAAGTAACCATATGGATACATGAAAAGTATAAATGGTTGTGTTTTTTGTGTTACTGAAGTATTTCTGTGGCTCTTCAGGTGCTGTAAGGTCTACACAGATGATGATTACGAGCAGCTGCAGATAGCGGAGTGCCTGCGAACGCAGAACAGTGAGTCTTTGGCTCTGGCGCTGTGTGATCCCATGCGCAGACAGAGCAGCTGTGAGGTGGACAGCCTAGACGAGAGCTGCGTGGACAGCGGCATGTCCACTCTGCGCTCCAACAACGGTTATGACTCAGAGCAGGAGAGCATGGTTCGAAGCGCAGTTCGCATGACTGCCTTCAGCTGCTCAGGAGACACCTCAGACACGGAGGTGAGAGAACACACACAGATGGGGAAATGTTTACACTACAAAGGACTATTAACTCAAACAGAGTTGCTTATGTGATTTCTGATACAATATGACACACAGGTATGTTAACAGACAAAAAAGACAAGTCTCGAACCTAAAAAAAAACAGTTGCAGTCACCTTGAAGCCAGAATCTCGACTTCATGGTGAGGGAGAGGATGCTGAGGGAATGGTTGTTTATAGCTGCTATAACATAAATGATAGCAGGAACTAGGAAATTAATCAGTGGTGATAGTAACTCCATTTCGTGTTGCGCATCACCCCACATCACATCATTTATTATTTTACTATAACAGCATGTCCCATTGTCATTTACTCCTTAGTTACTACAGACATATTCTGCTATTTTATTAACCTGTGGCATTACTGAGCAAAATAATGTCATTTTTAAGACATTATAATAATTTAGACACGCAATCTGCGCACGGTTAACTAGACCCTAGAAGCTTCCCTTATTTGTTAACAACATTAGCACTGTAGCTTTAGTACAAACTGAAGAAGCAAACTTTATACACCATCATGTAATGGACGTAGTAAAACACTATAAAAAGTGTTTGTTATAGAAAAAAAAAAGTTGCACTTGTGTTCACTTACAGGCACATTATTGCAAGTTAGCCTTGGCATTTCATGATCAGAACCTCCTGACCCTCCTGACCTGAATTTATTCTGTGTGTGTGTGTGTTTGTATTTCAAGGTGCCAGAAGTACGAGACGAGACAGGGTGCGAATCAGACAGCGAGTCTGTCCTGAACATGACTTCAAATCCAGTCGACACAAAAGACATCACTGCTTCAGGGAAGAAATGTCTTTCACCCATCTTCAGCGAGGTACCAGTGAGCTTAAACAGACAACGTAGACCTTAAACACTAAAATCACAACACTCAAGGTTAAACATTTAATTAAACAGTACACTTTATCCAGCCATTGAATGTGAGGGAAATCATACATAGTCAGGAACCTTAGAATCAACAGCATTGGAATTCTGAGGCTGATAAAATAAAAAATAGAATAAATAGCCAGGCTTATACCTCTATTCTCGATGCTGATTGGGCAGAAGGTATTAATTCATTTTCTGTAACAGCAGCTCTGACTGTAGTCCCAAGGCAAAATCACAGGTTTTTATTAATGTGCTCACTGTAATATATTAGCATATTTCTGGTAACAACAGATTTAATGGTTTCTTGGTAACATGGCAGAAGAGAGGGAAAATGTGTCATGTGTGATGTGTCATACTTAAATAAATTGTTAGTTCAATAAAATTGTTAGTTTTGCAAGGGATAAGAGGAAAAAAATTGTTTTGGGAGAGTAAATCCTCTTCACATCAGGCTGCCTCATACCACCCCATTGTTAATTATTTTCCTATAAGAGCATGTCCCCAAGTGTTTTATTTCTTACACCACACCACCTCAGTAAACCCTTTTTTCATTTTACATTTGCTGTACTGTCCAATGAAGTACATAACTTCTCAGATAAGATATTACAAACAAAACATTTTGTCAGTAAGGCGTTCTGTTCAAGGTAAATGGTTTTCCTACAGAAACTGAAGGGTGAGACAGCAGTGATGGCTCAGGCATCTGACAAAACGTACAAGATTGTGTTAGCAGGTGATGCGGCAGTGGGCAAGTCCAGCTTCCTCCTACGCCTCTGTAAAAACGAGTTTAAGGGTGTGACCAGCACCACTCTGGGTAAGCACAACTGAGCCCTGAACATGACATTGTGAGCAACTCATTTACATTTCATGTCCTTTTTATTACTCAGCAGTGGAAGTCATATCGACCCAGACATTATGTTATAGTGATACGATTGTAAAACTTATTTTAAAAGCATTTTGGTATTTAAATTGAAATTTTTGTCAGAACATTAGGTTCATAAATATATACATAGTATATTTAAACATATACACATATACATCAGTATTACTGTTAGGAGACCTGAGGCGATGATACGATACCAAATACCAAATGCCAGCTGTGTTTGTTTTCATTAAGGAGTTGATTTCCAAATGAAGACTCTTGTGGTAGATGGAGTGCCGACAGTGCTGCAGCTTTGGGATACAGCAGGTCAGGAGAGGTGAGAAGCTGAAGCATGGTCAGTTAAACCCTAACACCAAATCCAATAACACATTGTAGCCCAAAATATTCCACTGTACATGGATCCTAGCATGGCTCAAACACTTCTTTAGTCCATACCCTGAAGCTACAACACATCCTAAACAGATTATTTTGAATCACTATTAACTTAAAGTTAGTTTAACTGAGTCATGTGTTGTTTTTACTGGGTTGGTTGCAGAAATGTGAATTAGTATGGTTCCTTCTCAACAGGTTCAAAAGCATTGCAAAATCCTACTTCAGACGGGCCGATGGCGTTCTCCTGCTCTATGATGTAACCTGTGAAAAGAGTTTTCTAAATGTGAGAGAATGGGTCGACACCATAGAGGTATTTCTGATATTTTATCCCTTAAAGGAATAGCTTGGCGTTTTTAACCTCTGTGAATCCGATGTGTGTGATTTTACGATAGTGCGCTTATACACTACAATATGGAGATTTAAAAAATGAATACATCAAGGAAGTGGATCCAGCAGCAAGGAAGTTCAATAGCGATCTTATTTGTATGTTATTTTTACGTATGGAATTTGTTTTCAGTAACTACAGCAATTTCAGATTTCAGACACCCAGAAGAGTGAAACTGAAACTGAAACTCAAGTATAACAGCGAATAAAGGTGGAAAACTGTTCAAAATACAATATGAGCATTAGTTGTTGACTTACGCTCCCTTCATCTCCAGGATGTGTCCCAGTATAAAATCCCTATTATGCTGGTAGGGAATAAGACAGATCTGCGGCAGCAGGCTCTTCAAGGTGGTGTCAAATGTATCTCAACAAGCTGCGGAGAGAAACTGGCCAGGGTGAGAGGATTCATTATGATAAATACTTTCCTGTGTGTATGTGTATAATATGTGTGTCACTAGGGTGAAATCTTTAACAAAATGCCAGAGTTTGAGGTACATACCTATGTGAACTTTGTGTGCTTGGTTCTTGACAGACTTACAGCTCCCTCTTCTGTGAGACAAGTGCAAAGGATGGTTCAAACATCATCGAGGCAGTGCTCCATTTAGCACGGTGAGTCACTCATAGTGCATGAAGTGAGGAACATAGTAACCAGCCACACTTAACCCCCAAATTAAAACCTAGTTTAACATGTCAGAAATACTTTAATGTATATTACATCAGAACAAAAATATGAACTCCTTGTGTTCATAGACAAATCTGGACACGCTATATTAAAGTGCTTTCACTTATACAGCACATGAGGGCAGCAGATCTGCTTAAAATTATGTCTGCTTGTGAGCATCAGGAATAAATTCATTGTGCTGTCTTGTATCGAACTTCACTGCATTTTCATTTTGACATTGTCATCAGGTTTTGAATAAACTTTCAACAAGACAAATTATTTTGGATGCAGACTTCACCTGTTTAAATCAAATAACCTTAATGACATATATGTGTGGCGGTCAGGGAAAACCCATAGGATGCTGCTGAGACTGATTTTTGGAAGACAGCCAAAAATGACCAAAATTGTGTTTTTCTGTCAATAACAATATTTTGACACTACTATTACAGAATTATATGCTAAATTAATTATATAGAATAATATTACAAAATTATATACTGTTGCTGGAATCAAATTTACACCCTTTACACCTTTGGGATTAACTAGAGATTAAATTGCAAGAACTTTACCTGTGGTTGAGGTATGTGCAAAAGAAAAAACACGTTTTCAGTTCAGGAAGGTTTCAGAAGTGTATATAGTAGAAAATGTCAAATTTCACCACTCCTGACTGGCACAACAACAAAGCGATCAGGTTCGAATCCCGGTGATGCCATGTGGCTAGAAGTCAACAGGGCAAAATTGGCCGTGCTCTCTGGGTGAGAGGGATGGTATACTCTCTCCCCTGTCAATCGCAGCGACACTAGCCAATCATGAACATCTGTGAGCTCATGTATGCGGAAGAAGGTAGATAGTGCTTTCCTCCTAATGTGTTGGTGAGACCAAATTGGAGAGAAAATGACAGAAAATAAAAAAATAAAAAAAACTTGAAGGGTTTTCCATGCTGCCACACATACATTAGTAGTTGTCACATATTAAATTTTTTCTTTTTTTTCACAGAGAGGTTATCAAACATGCACATGAACGCAAGGACACAACACTGGGGCCAAACCTCTCTGGGAGCCCCAACACAAAGATCACCAGCTCAAAGTGCTGCAGGGTCTAATGCATGTTCTTTATCATACTAAACACACCTGCAGTGTGTGTTATAATACTTGTTTCAGAAAGATGGCACCTGTGTATTGGACTGTATGAGGCCTTACATTTCTATGCATGTCTATATTGCAGCCTACCTCTGATTGCGCAGCTCGAACTTTACTTTAAAGAGTTTCATGTTTTACACATAGGGTGCTGCATATAGAATATTCACTCTGTTCCGTCATACCCGGGGAAGTGCACTATACAGTGAGTAGGGATGCAAATAGAGTTTGTAAGAGTTCAGTGAGGGTTTCCTCATGGTGGTAGACTAAGGCCCTGATATTAAGATCCCAGATAAGTCATTTACATGTGCAATGAACTAGTAGGCATGTTGTGAGTTATTTACAAAAATAATTTTGTGAATAACATCATGTGCAAAGTAGGGGTAGAAAATACTATTTTTACGTATGGAATTTGTTTTCAGTTTTCAATTTCAGATTTCAGACACCCAGAAGAGTGAAACTGAAACTGAAACTCAAGTATAACAGCGAATAAAGGTGGAAAACTGTTCAAAATACAATATGAGCATTAAAACAAAAGTATATAGAAATAAGAGTGTTCTATAATTGATTTAAATGTAAAGGTTCGGTTTAGATGCTGTCAGCATCCGTGATGTGAACAGGGGATGAATATCTAATCTAAAACCAACTTTACCATGACAATAATATCTCATCATTCTGAGAAACCTTCTGACTGTTTGGAGACACCAAGACATAATTTAGATAAAAATTACTCATTGTTCAGACTATACCATTGAGTTAACTAGGTGTCATTTTGTCTTCACTAATGGAAACAGGCTTACACAAAATTTAACACCTGCCCTATGGTTGTACTGATTTGCTCACGCAGTTACTGTCCTTGAAGTGATTTTCATGTTTAGTAATTCACATTGCAGGTTCAAAAAGATTTAATTTGCATAAACACTACACTGTATTTGCCACCTTAGAATAGAAACGTCCCAAATTCGATGTTCATTAATGCAAGCATACCAAACAGACACAAGCTATTTTGCACATATGAAAGACGCAATCCTTCCTTGACATGTTAGTAAATCAGGTGTTAGTAAAAATTGCAAACCTTTAATAAGTTAGTGTCTTATGGCCTAAGTACTTTTGCAATCTGTCACATGTCAAATCATGCCTGAAGTAGAATAGCTAGGAGTAAAAGTTGTATTTATGATAATTAACTCTAATCATTACATGAAATGATTGCGTAGAATATCAGGATGCATATGGCACATTTATTTTCCTTTCTTTTTGAACCACATTCATGGGAGATTCTTTTCTGTTTGTTATTCAGTAAAATGTAGCATGCATATATTCTATATTATGTATTTATATAAAATGGTTTCTCAGACTCAATTTAAGCAACAAGAATTTAGCTTACCTGAAGGGTTTAGAATTCTGTTTTGTTGTTTAACTGAAAAACTACTTTATTCAAGCATTACAAAATACAACTTTCATTATTATAATTTATTTAGTTAGGACAGTGAAATAACCTGACAGTCATTACTTACATATTTTTGAACATTTCCTTTATATAATGTTCTGATTCTAACGATGTTTGCATGTAATCTTGATTTACTGATATAGTAGCTAACTATGGCTACAGTTTTAGAACAAAGTGCAGGACATTTCAATATGATATTGATTTTCATACAAAACAACCAAATTCCATCCCTGACACACCTGTGATACTACCACATGAACAGGTAGCAACACTACAATGTAATGAGCAAGTTTTCTTAGCAATTTCAGACCCAGATCTGAATTTTATTTTAGGAGATTCAAACTAGCTACATCAATTTAAACTAGCTACATTCTACAAATTACAGACCACACGAATATACAGAAAGTGGGATATAATATACAGGTATGGTAGTATAATGTTAAATAAACACTGAACATTTTCAGGTTCAGAGAACCTGTAAGATTTTTAAAACAGGGTTTTTACTAAGAATTAATACACTAAAAATCAGGGTATATTCTGCAATATTCTAGCAGTTTTACTAACCAAAGAACGGCACTGCCACTGCGCATTCAAAGCAACTGTGAGACGTTTTCCATAAAACTTTTTAAACCAAGTGCCAGCTTAACATTGTTCAACTTGTTTATTCATCCTTACCATCATTAAATTCCACTGCTTTGCTTACATTGTCTTACTTTTTTTTGCTAATGAAACTGAACTTTTTCATATATAGTATATTATAAATTCTTGTATATTCTACATATTTAATATATTGTGCATCTTACTTGCAATGATCAACACAGTGTTTTTTGTAACTTATGTGTTATGGAATTCCTTTTATGCTTAATTGCATAAAATGTGAAAAATTGCATTATTAAATTAAGATAATTCAAATGTTATAATTTTTTTTATAAATGCAATCATTTATATGTTTTCAATTATGTAGTCATTTTCTAATTGAATTATTGTATGATTGATTTCAAATCCACTATTTTCTAAAGTTGGTTTTTATTTCATTAAATTTTATTGCCTTTTACTGTTTTTATTTCATAATGCTAATTTTCAAGTGTATTGTGAAACAGCTAGCTAGGTTGTTAATAATGGAAATGTCTAATGTTAAAGTTTTACTCAGAAGCTATTTGTTAGTTAGTGAGCTACAAGTTAAAACTGTTGTTACCTTTTTTAAAATAACTTGATTAGCCACAAATGCATACATAAATTCCATAATGTGTATGCTGCTGCTCAGGTTTATGTATTTCTGTTGTCACAGGGATACCTACGCAGTAATTACATAAGAAATATATATTAAAACAAGTGTAATGTTTAAATTTGGGAATTTTATTGTGGCAATACTAACATATAAAACAATCCATAATTGAACATAGAAACAATCAAAATTGACATTACAAACTTCATAAGGCTTTGAGTCCCAGTGTTCCACAAACTGGGCATTTTTTTTAATCTTGGTATTCCCAGAGTTGCATTGTAGAACTGACAAAGACCAAAGTAAAAACGTGGAAAAGTGTGTTGTTAGCCATGCAAAGAAAAATTGTCTTTTCAAACACATCTGGCAAATGAGGGAAAATAAGAAAGCAACTCTTGCTGAAACAAACAAAAAAATTGCATATACCAACACAGTAAAGATGTTTTCCAAAGTTGCATATTTTCATTTTATCACACTCTGTGATTTATGAATGACCAAAAGGGAAATGTGTTGCTTTACTTGCAAGGCCAATTAGTCTATTTGTTTGACCTGCATCATTGTAACAGTGACACAAACGAAGAATAAAATGTCAATGAACAGCAGTTTGGGCTCATTATACACTAGTGACACAATCATACAATTCTGAATTTAAATTTCATCCAATTTGATTCAATTCTCAGACATTTGCAGAATTTATTCATTTTGACAAGTGTGCATTTTCTAGTATTCAGAAGTCTTACACAATTTCTCTGCAAACAAAATAAATCAGGCTTTCTCTACTTTGAGCAAATTCCCATCAGATTTTAAACAAGAGAAATGTTCAGTTTGTGAGTTGTGAGTTAAATCTACACTAAGTACAATGTCTGTTAAAATCTTCAATATTTAGAGTAGATTTCAGCATATTTGGATAGGTGAATATTATGAAATGGTAATATGTAAAATGTGTATGGAATGATACATAGCAATATGCAACTTACATACCCAACACAAAGAAATATTTACTGTATACTTAATATATATTAATTTCAATTAAGCATTGTTGTTGTTTTTTTTTCATATCAATTTTTTGACAATACTGTTAAAAAAAAAAAGCTGTGTTTACATTTAGGTGACCACTAGCAATATATTTTGTAGCCCTATGGGTTAGATTTTGGTCATTTCATCATTTTTAATAATCTAACTCATTTAGATCCATCTAGAAAAGGACAAACAGGACGACACCCCAAACTGTTATTATTCTGACAATAATCTGTGTGTGTGCCGTCATGTAATAAGAGGTTATAAGAACAACAAATAATACAAATAAAAATGATGTGTGTAATGTTTGTTTATGGTTACATATTTCACTAGTTTTGATTGGTGGTAATATGACTGACTAAAACAGCTTTTGCCTCACTACAATCTCGAGAAGCTTCAACATTTTTCAACCAATGTATTACACATTGCCATGAAACCTCTGTCAGCTAAGCATGTGTAGAATTTTTTTTTACACTATATAGACCTGTATTTGTGAATATGGAATGCGAGTATGACTTATGGAAGGGGTGGACAAATCAGTAGAGAGTAGTTCTTTATTCGTAATTGCCTGGTGGACAAGTAGAGAATCAAAGAAAAAAAACCCTACTCTTTATTCTCGCAACACAAAACCTTTCATTTGGTATGTCTAACCACTCATCAGTCATTTTAATAGGAACACCTGCTCATTCATGGAATTATCCAATCAGCCAATCACGTGGCAGCATCGCAATGCATAATATCGTGCAGATGCAGGTCAAGAACTTCAGTTAATTTTTTACACGTCAAACAGAAAAAAGTGGGGGAAAAAAGTGATCTCAGTGTTTGTGTTTCAGAAACTGCTAGTCTCCTGGGCACAGCCGTCTACTGACTTTACACAGAATGGTGCGGGAAAACAAAAAACATCCAGTGAGCAGCAGTTCTGTGGTCGGAAATACCTTGATGAAAGAGGTCAGAGGCTAGACTGGTTTGAGCTGACAAGAAGGCTACGGTAACTCAAATAACTACTCTTTACAACCGTGGTGAGCAAAAAAGCATCTCAGAATGCACAACATGTCGAAACCTGAGGTGGTTGGGCTACAACAGCAGCAAGTTCTACGCAAAGCTGTCATATAACCCTCCTGCTAGCGCAACACACAGTCACCTTATGGTTTACAGAAACTGAAGACGCTAGCGAGGAGAGAACACAAGAGCTCACGGCTGAAAAGCTGGCTAATGACTTGCTGACTTTTTGTTGAGGTCACAAAAGTGATGTACTACGTTATAGAAAGGATTATATAAAGTATAATAACCACAAACTTGTTCATTTTTCTTAGTCTGTATTAATGTAACTTAACTAGCAAACTAGCTCGCCATACGTTATTACACTGCGTTAGCTACCACTTCTTAGCCGAGTCAGTTTTTTCCGGGCAACCAAAACATAAGTCTGGGGAGGACACTGGAGCTTTTACTTGTCCAGTGAGTTAGTTAATAAATTTATGATTTGTCCACCCCTGTATGGAATAAGAGTGTTTTAGCTACAGTATAACTAACATGACTGTTAGGTTTAGCCCTAAGTTGTCTGGTTTCGCTGGTCATGAGGTAACACACAAAAACACGAGCATAGGATTCACTGCCTACATTACTACTGCTACTACTGCTTTTTTTTTTTTTTTTATAAGAATGAAGAGCAGCAATCATAAGATCATGACCTTTTTTTTTTTTTTTACAAGAATGAAGAGCAGCAATCACAAGATCATGACTGAATGAGACTTTAAGCATCATGTGATCTTAAGATGATCTTTTCCTAAATCTACAAACAAACATCTGAGATCAGAGTTAATCCGATCCAAGCTAAATCCAAAACCCAAATGGAAAGACTCACAATCTGAGGTACGTCAAGAGCCACTTCTGCTGCTCATGTACAAATGGCATGCAAATACTTACACTGATGATTACACAAGTTCTAAGACACGTTGCATGATTATGGTGTGTATTTTTTTCCACAGTATTTACAGACAGGAGCATGCGGTCAACTCAATAGTTCAATACACAACTAGCAAAATGAAGGCGTTTGAATGCGCGCACATTAAGTCAGGATATGTGTCTGAAAGAAACCAAATATCATCTATTGTCACAGTAATTTATGCTGGAGAACTGATCATTTACACTTATAATCACAATAAATATGAAGTGATCTGATTAATGCTTGAAGCATTTATATGTACATTAATGGCTTATCCACCACTGATGAGCTGTAAATGACATAGCCATGAATAAGATACTTATTTTAACACAATGCGTATGTGCATGTTTATGTTTGCTGCAATAAAGTATACACTAGGCTGTGTGCAGATCCTTCAGTAAGTCTCATGCAGTCCTGAGAATGCCGTTCAGCGCTGTATAATTCACACATACATGTGATCAAGGGTAGAACTTCTCTATCGCAGTATGATGTCGACTATTAGGAATATGTCTTTAGCCCTTGTGTTACCCTCTCCTCTATTCTGAATCACTTTACATTAAGGTGTCCAAAAACTGAATGACTAACTGTAATAAATACAATAATATTTTTTATTCGTTTCAATTTTTTTTACTGGCCTATTTAAATCTTTTACAGCTGTCTTCTGGAGCAAAATGGATTGAGTGTTTTAGACAAAGTGTTTACTCAGCAGGAACTGGATAGACATACAACAGGAGTGGACAAATCAGTGCCCAGGGCACCCAGGATAAACAGATTTCAGGTCCGGGCTATTTGTTTTTTATTCATAAAAAACTCTACTCTTTAGGATTGCATTTGGTGTGTAGCTAGTATGTTTAAATAGAATGCAACAATAGCACATATTTGTCATTCCAAATCCCAACGCCTGCACTGCAAAAAATGTCGTCTTACCAAGTGAAAATATCTTAAATATAGTCAAGTTTTTCTAGTATTTTCTAATATAAGATGGCAATAAACCAAATATGATTATTAAACCTATTTCTAGATATTTTTTGACTCATTTCAAGCTATATATCTTTATAAATTATATTATATCTTTAAATCGTCTTATTCTATTGGCAGATAATTTGGCTTATTTCTAGAAATAAAGGCTAAAAATTAGCAAAATTATCTGCCAAAAGAACAAGACTATTTCAAACTTGAAATTAGTACAAAAATGGGCTTAATAATCTTATATTTGGATTATTGTAATCTTATAAAAGAAATTAGTAGCTAAATCTAACTATATTCAAGGTATTTCCACTTGCTAAGATGTCATTTTTAAGACGTCAGTGTGCCGCACCACACACATCTGGCCAATCTGGTTGATGGTAGAATGATTTTTACTAGGCGGATTAGTTAGCACGAACAGATTACAGGCGATCTTTTACAGGCGATCTTGCAGTTAAACATTTAGAAAATAAAGACACAACCCAGATACAGATGAGGGAGGGTGAAGGCTAACACGTGCTTCCTCTGAGACACATGAAGCCCGCTGACTGTATCTTTTCACACTGCTGTTCATGCTGCGTCAGAGTAACACACTTGGACAAAAACGCTATCCGCCCTCTTCCACATACATGAGCTCACAGACGCCCATGATTGGCTAGTGTCGCTGTGATTGACAGGGGAGAAAGTTGTTGAACTTGTAATCTCCCGATCTTGGTCAAGGTTGCAAACATAATGTGTTACATTACAAACTTTGTTAGAAGAGAATCAATATCATATGCCACGCAAACTAGCTTGTCATACATTATTACATTACATCAGCCACCATTTTTTAGCCTAGTCAGTTATTAATCAAAACACAGGACTGGGCAGCACAGCGGAGCTTTTTCTTGAATGGTGGACGAACGAATGAATTTATGATTTGTCCACCCCTGTATAGTATATATATTTCAGTCTGATTTAAGCATAATGTATAGTGATCCATCTTTGAACTAATTCTACATCCTACATACACCTGAAAGGCATATGGACTGGCATTGACCTCTTGTAACCTGATATTTATTCTGTCCTGTACAAACTTCCTCTCATTCCTCGCCATGCAATATCTGCTCATGACATCACATAATCTGAAAAAATGTCTTTTTTTAAAATATTGTGCTATTCTGTATAAGAAAAATCCACAGCGATATCATGTAATTGTCAGTAAAAATATTTCACTTTTCTTCCACTGCCCGGCCTGATTAAATCTGTTTAAATAAGATAACTTAGTAATTTTTTTTTTTTTGCTGAAAAATAGCACTAAAAGTAAGCTTTACATAAAAATGTATAAAATGTTTAAAAACAGATTTGAAGTTTTAGCGCATCTCTCTTGTCCTTACTCTATTTTTTAAATATACAGAAGAGTCGAAATGCTGTGGCTTTAAGGAAGGAGGAAGGGAAGGTTTGTCTCAGGCTCGTCTCGAGAGCCAAATACTCTGTTATGAACAAAGCTGTTGATTATTACAGTAACCTTAAGAGCGAACCAAATAATCCGATATGAGGGTTATGTGTGTTTGCTACAAAAGAGTAATTGAATGCTTATGAAATGTGCTAATTCATCCTAACATGGATTTTTATACTGCGAGCTACAGGTTTAATTAGAACCAGAACAGATGTTTAATTAACAGGATACTGCCATGCTGAGATGATTTTAATGCATCAGACAAAGATCTGCTTCAACAACACTAAATAAGAGATGCACCGATCCAATACTGAGTATCAGACTGATTCTGACCTGAAACAATTTGGCTTTTTTAAACCTTCACCCGAACCAAACCTGCACCAACTGGACGCCAAATAAAACCCTACACAACATTCACATCAGATCAATAAACAAAACTGAGATTAATAATTAATATCAGTCAAATCCACTTCAAACGTCCTCCAACATTTTTTTTTTTTTTTTAACCTTCAAACAGCATCCCAAAAGTTTTAATTAACATTACACAACCTACCAATGCAGTGTTCTCAGTGCTGGCACGTAGATTTGGCCTGTACTATTATCACCCTCCAGGTTATTATTTTCCAATAACAGCATGTCCCTAAAAGTTTTATTCCTCTTATACCATAGCAATTTGCCAACGATTACAAATTTTAATTACAATTTTTTAATTTTTTATTTCATTTCCATTAAAAGTTTAGAAAAGTGTATTAGAATGGATACATTCATAGAAACCTGCGATTTGCCTTTCAGATGAACTACTGCCGCTGTTATAACGCTGTTATAATAACATAATAAAGAGAAGAAAATACAGTAGAGAGGAAAAAACTAAAGCAGGGAAAAGGCAGGCCATAATCCCTGACTTTTTGAGAAATTACTTGAATAGTAAAGCTCTGTTGGGTTCAGACAGGATCTCAAACTATAATGCCAGTATCTTATCAATATCAGCTGTAAGGCGAGAATTACAGCTCTGATATCAGTATTGGATTAAAAATGAAGAAATGGGATCGGTGCATCACCTCTGATTGGTGCATCCCCTCTTGAAGCTTTATACAGACTGATTAGCTGCTGTTTGTTTTTTTGCTACAGATCTATTCTACTCATTCACTGCTACCTCTAAAACTCTGCAATTTGCCTGGAACATTTGAGCTGCAGCTCAGCATTTGTAGCTCCTCTACTATTCATGGCTTTGCGTACAGTTACAGTTGAGGGTGAATCCAGCCTGAGGGTGCAAGTTAAAAAAAACACAGCATGATGTACGAGAGCAAACCTTCCTTCCTGATCAGTCCATTCTCCTCCCCGTGTCCCAATTGTTCATCCCTGCTGATGGAGGGCCTTGTAGCCATATACTGTAGATATTAGCGTCAGTCTCCCCACAGATTCTCTGTCAGGAGCTCGAGTTCGTAGCAGAGCCAGCGGCGCAGTGGGCAGTAGTACTCATAGTGGAACTGCTCAAACTCAGGCGTCTCTCGGATGTCCTGTAGGAAGGAAACGTCCAGGTCGGACTCCAGCAGAACCAGCAAGAGGACCAATAGGAGAAGGAGCAGGATTGAAGCTACAGCTATGAGCCGGGCAGCGCTGTGGAGGAACGCCCGGATCTGTGGCGTCCCATTTGATTGGCTACACAGTGACTGACGGGTGGCCTCGCGGGTCAGTTCTCGCTGCCGCTCAGCCCAAAGCTCCGCCTGCATTTCCGGACTGGCATGGAGTTCCTTCAGCAAGCGCCCAGGGCTTTGGAACAGGAAGTCCACACCACCCTGCGTTTCCTCCACCGGCGTGGGCATCACGCTTGAACATGGGCTATATGCTGTATCTGAGATGGCGTGAGACCCGTCTTCATCCTCCTCCTCCTCCTCCTCCTGCTTGCTCCTCTCTTCCTCCAGTCCAGTGCCAGGAAAGGCTGAGTCTTCCTGTCCTGTCTCTTGGACATGGCACTCCGTCTCCTCCAGCTCAGGGTCTTCTGGCATCATGGATGGTTTCAGTGGGGACAAGTGAACCGAGTCTTTCAAGGCCAAGAGACCTACAGAAGGACAGAAAAACATCACATGACTTTTCTCTTGTTGTATTTGGGATGAACATTTTCATGTTCTTATAGGTCAGTCTTAATATACAATCTGCTAAAACCAAGAGTACATAAAGATTTTAGCTCTGAGCACGCTGTCACAGACAAATTTTTGAGCTCTACAACAAAAACTCAAGATAATTGTGTAGTCTGAGCAATGTAGTGACAAAAACATAGATGAGCAACTGACAGGAGAAAGGAAAGATGGGGTCAAGGTCAAGCCCAGCAATAATGTAATGACTAGCTAATGTAATTAGCTATTCATCTTAATGTATATTATTTATTTACTATAGTGAAATAATATAGGAAAAGTATGTATTTAGGCTGGTGAGGAATGTAAGCATAAATGGTCCTGCTCTCAGGGTGGAAAGGATGGCCCTACTTTATCTTCCATTGATTAGAGTTATACTAAACAATGGTAGGCATTTGTGAGTTCTTTTATATGGAAGAGGGATGTTAAAGATATTCTACAAGCGTGTTCGGTTGCGCTTCACATGAGCAGCACCATGAAGAGAGGATCTCAGAGGAAGCATGTGTTAGCCTTCACCCTCTCTGGTTGATAGCTGTCATGTGATAGGGGAAAACTAGCTAGTGGGTGGTAATGACAAATTTGGGAGAAAATGGGGTCAAAAACTGATCACAAATTAATTAAGGAATGAGTCATCTGTAATACATCTTAAAACTAAAAGATGTAACCTCAGAGTGTGTATGTGTGCGCGACAAGCAGGGCTTTAGCTTGTACTCTTTGGGTAACTCCAGTGTAAAAATAGACCCAGCTGTCTGGCCAGTGTGGATTAAGACAAGTCTCCTGATTAAGTCATCAGTGGCATCATCACCACTCCAAACTACTATTGCTATTTAAAATATCCAGTCATCTGTCCTTCTGGTTAAATGGTAGAAATATTGCTTTAACGTTTAAGCGAATGTAATAGACTGTAAGTAATAATATGAAGATCATACTGAATTCCAGTGTATCATCTGCATTAGCGACATAAAAGAGCAAATGTAATATTAATCCCAGTAAATGGGGTCATTCTCATTGTAATGTTGCATTACACAGCAGTCAAGCTTAGAACGCAAGCAAGAACCTGTCACCATAGCGACACAAACCAAGAGAGACATACGCATATTTGAACCCAGCAGGAGGAGGAGAGTCAGCAGTCCATCGCTGATGGGTGTCATGGCAACAGTAAGAGTCAACAAAGACCAAGTGTGTGTGGGTGACTTTCGTCAAGGATGTGAATGGGCCAGTAAAGAAAAGGAACAGATGTCGCCCAGTCGGCTTTTCAGCAAAAGAAATTCAAAGGTTGACATTGGCGTCATTCCTTTGCCCAACTGTTTGCTATTATTTAAGAAGTCTGAAGACTGAGAGTATGACAAAACCTGTGCTTAGCACCAGGGAAACCACTAAAACTTCTCGTACTTCTCAAATTCATCAGTCCAAACCTCCAAACCTGCTCTAACCTTTCATGGATTGTACATTTTTGCTGGGTACTCTGTTGTTGGTAATACTTAGTACTTACTCTTTTGTGGCCTAACTATTCTAACTTCACTGTGATTCGTGTGAAAGGCATGCCATCCCGTCAAGTTCAGACTCACAAAGGGACAGAGAATATCTCAGTAGGAGTTTATTTCTAAGCTAAGAAAAATCAAGACTAAGCGGACTAGTAAACAGTAGGGGATTAATGGGATTATCATCATCTTGATCATTGTTATCATCATCTGAACAACATGCTTCCTTACCACTTCCTGCGATTTGTTCGCCATGGCTGAGCAGCCTCACATACACATCCCGAGCCGTGTGATTGGCCAGGCGCAGCTGCAGGTTGTGCCGTGTGGTGATCTTCACCTGGCAGCGAATGGTGTCCATTCGCTCCTGGGCATTCAAAACCTCCTCCACATGCACACTGTCCTTGAGGACCGGGTCATGAGCCTTGTTCAATTCCACATTGTTCTCATTTACGTCCACACTGCCCTTCAGAACCTCATCTAGAGTCTTGTCCACATCGACACCGTCCTCCATCTTGTTTCGTACCTTATCCATGTCTACAGCTTCCTCCAGTACTTCATCTAGAACTTTTTCCACATACACACTGTCCTCCAGAACCTTGTCATGAATCTCATCCACATCGACATTCCCCTTTACAAAATTGTCTTCAGCTATGTTCAGACCCACACCACCCTTCAGAACCTTGTCTTGAATCTTGTCCTCCTCCACACCACCTTTCAGAACTTTGCCTTGAAACTTGTCCATATCCATGCCACCCTCCAGAACTTTGCGTTGAACCTGGTCCATGTCCAAACCTCCCTCCAAAACCTTGTCCACTTCAACACCACCCTCGAGAACCTTGTTTTCTAACTTGTTCACCTCCATGCCACCATCCAGAACCTTGTCTTGAACTTTGTCCATTTCCATGCCACCCTGCAGAACCTTGTCTTGAACTCTGTCCACACCCACACTATCCTCCAGAACCTTGTCTTGAAACCTGTCTTTGTCAAAACCACCCTCCAGAACCACAGCTTGGACCTTGAAAACATGCATACCACCATTCAGAATTTCATCTTGAGCCTTGCCCACTTCATTACAGGACTCCAGAACCTCATGTTGAAATTTATCCACTCCCACACCTTCAAGAACTTGATGTTTGCCCATGTACAAACTGTTCCCCAGAACATTGGTTTGATCATTGCCAACGTCCATAGTGCCCTCCAGAACCTCGCCCTCATCCATTCCTCTCTTTAGAATCTTGCCTATCTCCACACCTCCCTCCAGAACCTTTTCTGGAACCTCTATGCAGTCCAGTCGCTCCTTCTTCCCCACTCTCTTCTCCTCCATTACCACTCTGTGGTTGCTCCTTCTCAACCCTGAGCTTCTGTTGTACTCTTGTCTGGTTTAATACTGGCTGCTGTGTACTCCAACAGGGTTTAGCATGGTCATACACATTCACATCCACACACACACACACACACACACACTCACACACACCCCTTATAATGGGGTCCAAATGACCCCTGCTCACCACTGAATGGCTGAGATTTCAGCAGTGTTAACAAAGACGGGGCATTAGAGACCGGATCATCCCAAATGCAGGATGGGCTATTTTTACATTGTTATCCATGGCACATGGCAGTGCAAATCTCAGAGACTGATTACAGAAACAAGAAACGCTCAAAAGGATTGCTGTTAGACATTGCATGCCTACAGACAGTGAAAGGTCATAGTAAAAGATAAAGCAATCTGGGGATGGGTCAAAACCTATAAATAAAGCCATCAAGAGTCATAAATGTCTCCTGAAAATACCATTTGAGATTATTAGATTATTGGTTGTGGAAGATTCATTAAAGAGACACATAAAGAGATAAGCCAATGTGAGGCACTACTCTGCAGAGCAGATGTAGGAGATGGATTTGGAAGCAAATGGGAGGAGAATCTCCACTCATCATATGTATTGCTGGTGAAAATCTCAAATAATAAATAAAAGCTTGTGTTCCTTTCTCTATGACTTCTGACAACCTTGCCATTGGACATATCCCAACCTCAACAGGTGTCATGTTTGTCTTCTGACTTGCCATTTCTGCAACTTAACTACACCACAGTTCAGAGGTATTCAAACTGTGGGGGTGGAAGTGGGGCGCGGGGTGAGATGGAAAATACCAAAAATAAATATTCGCCATCCTTTCCGCATTTTGCGTGGGGGGATGATGGGGCAAGTGGGTCTCATGGGGAAAAAAATTTGAATACGTCTGCCATATTTTAGTAGAGGATGCTGATTTGTCCACATAAAATGTGTATGTAAATCTTGGTAAAGCAAAGATACGGATTGATTGATTACAGATTGATTATAACGGAAACAACTTCCTAGTTTACTAATCCTATTCTTAATTACAGAAATAGAGTCCTGATGCATGGATTTTTTCTATTTGATTATGCATGCATTTTTCCTATTTGCATTATTTCTATTTGACTCCTAAATCATCAAACCCAGTTGAGCCCAGTAACCTTGCTGTTTTATTATACAATATACTGGCAAAGTATACAGTTCTTCCTGCACCTAAAGTTGCCTCTAAATTAAGCCACCAGTGGCACTTTTATGTTCAGCCGGCTCAATGTGAAGCAATTCTTTTACCCTGGTATCTGTGTTTCAAACATCTACAGGGAATATGATCTAATATATCAAGCCCAGTAAGCCGCACACACTGCAGGGGCCTTAAGATCCCAGTACATCCCCTGTGTCTTTTTTCTCTCTCTCACACTCACACACATACACGGATAAAATGACATGGTCTTTGGAAATCAGCTTAGATTAAATAGCCTAGTTTGTAAAGGACACAAATTCTTGGGGAGTGTTGAGGATGTACAATGAAAGTTCAAACAGCACCACAGTCCTATAATAAAAACTGTTTTGTTTTTCTCACAACAATTGTGTCTACAATTTTTTTTTTAATTCGGAATTTTGTGTGAAATGTTTGTAAAGATAGTCTCGAAAAGAAAGGCAAGTAGTGTAGATAGCAAATAAAATCAGGATAATGGTTTATGCTAAATTATGGCAATGCTGAAGTGATATGGAGGTGATTTATCTTACATTTTCCTAAAAACAGCCTTAAATCGATTGTCCATAAGTGTGGACACTATGCATGAAAGGGTTAATTAAAGAACAACATGTCATACTTTTATCCATTTATAGCTACATTTCATGTAGTGGAACATACACAAAACAAATTTGTTCCTGCTATCATTTACATTATAACAGCTGAAACTGGAGACTCCTTCTAGAAAAGTTAAATAAATGTCTCTTCACAGAAAACTTCACCATATCAATTATTACACTTTTTTTAATCAGTTTAAATCAGTTGAGTGTCCACAATACAAGTGTCTGTGTAAGTTCTTGCTAGAAAAATGATAACATATTATAATGAGCACATTAATATAAATCTGTGATTTGAATTGCAGCCTGAACTAATCAAGAATTCAAGAGCACTGTGGCATAATTGGAAATTAGTAGACACAACAGGAGCAGCAATGTTAATAATTAGCGTTGAAGGGCAAAGATGATGGTTTTGTAACCAAATTTTGGGGAGCAATTAGTATTTCTTGATTTGGTTTATTTTTATAGAATATGGAGAAATATTCTGTCTGAGACTCAGCTATCCTGTAACTCAAGTCCTTCTGTTACTCATCTGAAAGAGTTTGGCATGTCATCATACATTTTCTCATGTTCGCATAGTGCGCTCGCTTGTGTTTCTGCATATTACATCCCGAGAAAAACTGAGTTCCTTCCAGTGTCATCTACAGTATATGTTTCGGCAACTTTGCAGCACCCTAGAAGAACGACAGCTCAAGACTCCAGCTATATTCAGAAACACGTGTGCTCAGTCATAAGAAGTGTGAACGCTGGTGATGCTGCTGTGTGCTTTCACGTGTGCCAGATCAAGCAGCTCTAAATTAGCATGTAGCTCGACACTTTCATACTCCCTTAGACGCTGTGCAAGCCTGAACACAGCTCTATTAATCAGAGCTAACGCTCTGTCCCCTCACATAATCAGGTGCATATTTTTAACCCTCTGATTGGACTCTCCGCAGAGACTGGGATATCAGCTGCTCAATTTCCACTGAGCCCCGAGAACAGAGCATCTTCCACCTGTCAGCACTCTGCATGTGTGTGTGTGTGTGTGTGTGTGTTACCGCTGTCGGCCGAGGCCTCCCGGTATTCCCTGTTTGAGCTGAGCGCCGGCAGCAGAGGCTCCATGTTCATTATGAGGTGCTTATGGCTGAGCGAGGTAAAACTTCTGCTCTGACCCAACTGACACCTACAGCACAATAATCAGAGCAACAGAAAACAACAATGAAAAAACGTCAGAGGAAAGTATAGTGGGAGTATAGTTTTTATCCACGTGTTACTCAGATTCTGAATTTGTGCTTAAGAAGACCTGAACAGAGATCAGGAGTTTGGACAAAAATGCCAAAACTGTTTCTAGTTAGTCTAATGTGGAAAGTATGAATAAAAGTATGAAGCAATAAAAATGGATGGAACCAGCTTTTGAGAAGTGTGTGTTCCTATCTCTCCATGGCTAAGTGTTTGATTTGCTTCTGTTCATAATATTCACAAAAGTTAAAAAAAAGGTTAAAGTAGTCCTGAGGAATCCTTCTGGCAAGAGTGTAGCAGCAATCAAAACAGTGTATGTGACAGTAAATGAGACAAAATTATGAAATCAAAAGGTGTTTAAAGTCACCTATAATGTTCCTCTATAGACTTTGTGATTCCATAAAAATGTCATTAGACAGCAAAAAAAAGGCACACATAATTTGCCTTTATCAAGAATTCCTGATTTTAAGAAATGTCCCTACATCACTTATTGGTGTAACAACAGTGTCAGTATGCACTCTCCTGTATATTGCATGGCCTGCATTTCCACATGACTGGCTCTCGTATTTAACGACACAATAACACTGGAATGTCACATGTTCAGAACTAACTCAGATTCATCAGGTAGATTTCGCCTGTTTCTTAAGAAAACCTTTTGCAGTGACATTTTTTTGCTATTTGGATACTCCAGTCAATCACCCCAAGTGGATTTAATCATAAAAACATTCATTATACAGCTTATGTTGGCTCTTAGTGGACTTCAGATACAGTAAATGTAACTCTGACCTGTGAACTACTGGAGGCTCCCTCTGGATCTTCGAACTGGCTTCAATCACCTCTTTAGCAACACGACCGCTGCCAAGTTAAGCCATACATCATTTACTCATATGCAATACATTTTCTTTTCATTAGTTATATTATAATGCATATGTAACAGAAACGAAACCATGTACAGAAAATTAATTTTGCGAAATTCCCATTCATCTGAGCTATAAACAAGTTTGAGATTCTTACCTGTAGCGAAATCTGGTCCCTTTGAAAAATATATTGCTGCTGGATACAGTCTTGATCTGACTCGATTTTGCACATCTATTTAAAAAAAAGGGAAAAAACAAAGCTTTTTTTTTTTTTAAAATTAAAATAGGACAGTAAGGACTTTCTTAGCAATATATAAAGTTACATTTCTTGTTTCTTTCTGCCTAGCATACTTTGACAACTCCATTAGGAACACTATACTAATACTGGGTAGGGCCTCTCTTTTCTCTCAAAACAGTTTCAATTCTTCATGGCATGGATTCCACAAGCTGTTGGAAACATTGCTTCGAGATTCTGGTCCATGTTGTCATGATTGCATCACGCAATTCCTGCAGATTTTTCAGGTGCACTTTCATGTTGTGAATCTCCTGTTCTACCACATCCCAAAGGTGCTCTATTAGATTCAGATCCGGTGACTGGGAAGGCCACTGAAGAACACTGAACTCTTTGTCATGTTCATAAAACCAGTTTGAGATGACTTTTGCTTTGTGACATGGTGCATTTTCATGCTGGAAGTAGTCATTAGAAGACGGGTAAATTGTGGCCATGAAGGGATGCACCTGTTCAGCAACAATACTCAAACAGGCTTTGGCATTCAAGTGATGATTGATTGGTATTAACGGGCCCAAAGTGTGCCAAGAAAACACTCCCTACACCATTACACCACCTGTACCAGCCTGGAGAGCTGTCACAAGGCAGGTTGGGTCCATGGATTCGTGCTGTTGGTGCCAGTTTCTGACCCTACCATCTTTGTGCCTTAGCAGAAGTTAAGATTCCTCAGACCAGGCTAAGTTTTTCCAGTCTTCAACTGTCCAGTTTTGGTGAGCCTGTGCCCACTGCAGCCTCAGCTTTCTGTTCTTGGCTGACAGAAGTAGAACCCGATGTGGTCTTGCTGTTGTAGCCCATCTGCCTCAACGTTCGACGTGTTGTGCATTCTGAGATGCTTTTCTGCTTACCACAATTGTACAGAATGGTTATCTGAGTTACTGTAGCCTTTCTGTCAGCTCGAACCAGTCTGGCCCTTCTCTGTTGATTTCTCTCATCAACAAGGTGTTTCTGTCAGATGTTTTTTCTTTATTCTGAGTAAACTCTAGAGACTGCTGTGCGTGAAAATCCCAGGTGATCAGCAGTTTATGAAATACTCAAACCAGCCCATCTGGCACCAACAATCATGCCATGGTCAAAATCAGTGAGATCACATTTTCCCCATTCTGATGGTTGATGTGAACAGTACCCGTAGCTGCTGGCCTGTATCTGCATGATTTATGCATTGCACTGCTGCCACACAATTGGTTGAATAGATAATTGCATGAATGTACTGGTGTTCCTAATACAGTGCTCTGTGTGTATATATTTCACCCAAAAGACATAGAAATTGTTTTATTTACTTTTTAAACTTGCCTAGGCTTTGTGTGTGCATGTAGTCACTGGCAGGGCATTAAGTGTTCAGGGCTGTTCTTGCTGTGCACAGTGAGGCATGTTCTCTGTTCTCTCAACTGCTTCTTAATTAAAGAGCTTTAATCAGAAATTTGATTCTGCTTATGCGTAGATTATGGAGTAACCAGCCACCAGTGTGTGTGTGTGTGTGTGTGTGTGTGTGTGTGTGTGTGTGTGTGTGTGTGTAAAATGCACTCACTTGTAAAATGCCTGATTTTCTACGCCACATTTCCATAGGTGTTTACAGGCTGCTGGTGTGGAGGTGTGGAACGTCAAAACCAGTTTCTTCTGCAGAGAGAAAGATTAAAAAAAACAGCATGAAGCATCTGTATGTCAGCTAAAGTGCGAACAGAAAGAGAGGGTGGCTGAGGGGAGGAAAAAAGGAGAAGAGAAGGAGAAAATGATTTAGGCATGAGAAGGAGGGAGGTCAATAAAGAACACAATAATGAAATCTGATGAGAGTTGAACAAACTGCTGACCCCGAACCTTCTGTCCCACACACTCACACACAGACAGAGAGAGAGAGAGAGAGAGAGAGAGAGACTGAAATGAAGGTCTTTAGTATTATTTACTGGTAGCGCAGTGGCATTATGGGAAGAACGAGCAGAATGTGAGAGTGGGAATCAATACTGCAGTATAAAGTGCAGCACAACTCGTTCAATAAGCAGCATTACATGTGACTATGCAGCACATAAACTACGTAGTACAATGACAATACACTATAATACACTATCAATACACTATACTGTATATATTCAATTATAAATATATAAATTAATTCAAACCATTCTGGATTCAAACTGGCTGCCATTAGTTTCAGCTATGTGACAATATTTTCACCCAATTTAGTCAGTACCAATGCCAATTCAGAGAGCTGGGCCACAGATGAATGTAGCATCATCTGGATTTGAACTGATCTTCCAATGACTCCAATGCTGATGTGAACTGATTTCTGCATGCAGGTTCTAAATAATAATCACAGAACAAAAGCTTTCATAACTTTCACAGGCTTATAGCTCCAGTGCAAAACTGAAGAAGCAAAATTGTTGCCGTTAATAAACTAAATACACTGCTAGTCAAAAGGTTTTGGTTAAACTTCACGAAGTGGGTTCAATTGAAATAAAGTGGAGTTCCTGATTATTTTCCTATAACAGCACATCCTTAAGTGTTTTATTCCTCTTATACCACAACTAGCCAATGTTAACTTTTTTTTTTTATCAATTAACGAAGTACACCTTATTTTTTTATCAGTTCATAGTTGCATTTAAAGTTGTGAAATATCTGCAGAACAAGTTAGTTCCTCTCATCACTTACGTTATAACAATTATAAACAGTCTTTCCCTCACCAGCAAAGCCTTCCGTCCTGAACAGTTTCCTGTGTTGGAAAACTTAAAGGAACAGCTTTACCACTGACTGTTATAAAGCACTAACACTGGAGACTCCTTCCAAAACTTCTAAATAAACTTCTCAGAGAAATCTTTTTTAAAAGACATTTTTAATTGGTTTACATGCAGGGTTCGCTGTACAAGTCACTATGAATTAGTGCTTATTATAGAAACTATAAATATTGTATTTGAACAGGTGAATTAAAATCTGTAAAAATTGCAGCCAGAACTACTGTCAGAGCAGCTGTTACAGAAAATTAATCAGCACCTTCTGACCAATCAGATTCAAGAATTCAACAGTGCTGTGATATCACTTGTATTAACTGCATGCTAAAATACATTAGTCTCTGTATAGTATACACAAAGTATGCTTTTTTTTTTTGTAATAAACAGTTATTCGTCCAAATATTCACCGCTGAATTTGAGCAAAGGCTGACGAAGTGCAAAATGTCATTCATTACATTACAGAACAATCTGTGTCACAAGCAGTATGATGTACCATGGTTCTCCAATCCTCTACGTCTGACAGCTTTGCATTGCTGTGCTGGTCCAGGGGAATACTTGCAGCCTGAGCACTAAACATGCAGCTTGACATTAAGGTTACTCTTACATGATCATATGTCAGTAATTTAATTGAATTAGATTCCGTTCCATTTCAGAGTGAAACTGTAGCGGGACCAGGGGGTCTCCACAGAGCTAAATATCCAATCTAGAGTGTGCATTAGACTAATGAAGGTGCATTAGACTAGCTCTGATGCACATGCATTAAATAAACATGAAATGTAAATGTAAAGTGAAATTCTCCACTTAGGTCAGAAGTAAATCTGCCATCTAGTTACACCAGTTGGCCATTTTATCTTACGCACCTATGCTTTGAGACTACAAAAATAATCAAAAGTATGGCAATTATCAGATACAACTATTAGATAGACAGACTTTCCACTGACGGACTGAAAAAAAACAAAAATAGCAACAAACAGCCTACAATCAGTAACTGTGTAACTACAACGTGACTTATATGTACTGTAAATAAAATGGCCAATGAGTGTGACTACATGGTAGATGCACATTAATTACAGAAAAAGATATTTTTATTACCTGCCTATGCCATGTAGTTACACTCATTAGGCATTTTACTTGTTCACCTACGTTCACCCATACTGTTTTTTAGCTAATCTTTTGCTACTACACAGTTTGTCAGCCCACGTTTACTCCTTCAATCAGTGGAAACTCCATCTATCTGGTAGGTATAGCTGATAAGTAACATATTTCTATTTCAAAAAGTATCAGCAACCACATAGGAATATCTAATTGAGATCACATAACAACTTGAAATGGAAAATACCTCAACATGTACTTTACTGATACTACTTGGTGGACATAAGCTTCCATTAGGTGGCCAATAAATGTCTTGAATGATATGATTGATGACATCGGTATGCTGAGAGTATGTACATGGCTTACTGCTGGATGGGGGTTTATATATCACTGTATATTTATGCTGATCTGAACAGCAGTTAACATATTGCACAAATTGGATTATATATTACAGGCCATTCAGAAGTGACATATGTTTTGGTTTATACTATATGTGTTAGGCTGAACGAAGGTAAATATATGCATTGGAGTGTGAATGTGTGCCAGACTGGTAGGAGGGAAATATATGTGCTGCATTAGAGCGAGTTGAACATGTGCTCTGGAGGAGGTGAAAAACGGAACTGTCAAGAGAATTTGTTCCATTAGGCTCTCATGTTGTGTAATATGAGACAGAGGATCGATTCACCGCTGTCTAAGCATCAGACTGAAGCTGGCAGAAATCAATACGAACTTGCATGCTGCTCAGGGCAAGAGAGCGTCCCTGTAAGAGAGTGGTATCGCTGCCAGGAAGTGGCCTTAGCAAGGTACATTTGGGTTTAGATGGGATTCATCCAGTAGCCAGGGAGGACAATGATTCAGTATATGCCACAACATCTAATTACTCTGAAGAAAGTGAGGGAGAAAATCTGAGCACAGCAGACTGCCTTGGCATTCTGTCATGATTATTCTTGTCAGGATTTTACCTTGGTAACAACGTACACCAAGATCTAAAACACATCTCCACAAATTCGTCCATAAGTCATCACTGATAACTCCAGAGAGCCAAATATTGTTAGGTATCAGCACATAAGCATCAAGTATGGCAACTGAAAATGCATTGTGAGCCAAAAGAGCCAAATTGTAAGCATTTACGGTGTTTAAAGTCTTTGAAGTCTGGGCCAGATTCCAGGAATCTCATATCTTTTGTACACTTTTCTGGCCACACGCCTCAGGATCTTAAAGGTTGCAATCTGATTCTGTCGCTGGATATAGTCACTGGATTGAAAAATGTATATGATAACTTGTGCTGTTATCGAACATTAGTTCCTGAAGCTCCTATGAGAAAGCTAGCTCCGGTTATCACTTACATTATTACCAGCCTCTTTCTCTTCTTTCTCTCTCTTGAAGTAATTAAGAAAAATGCTACTGCGAAACTGCAAAGTGCAAATTCCCACCATATCAACTTATACGTTTTTATTTGTTGAATAACAATACAATTTTAATTCCATTTGATTAAGTTTCAATCATGTCAGTGTCTGGCATACAAGTCCCTCTTACTATAGCTGTTACTATAGAAACAATAACATATTAGCATGATGATTTGCATTGTAGCCAGCCCTATTGTCCAATCTTTGCTGTTATAGAAATTTACAGAAATTTCAACACATTCTGAACAATCAGAATCAAGAATTCACCATGGTATAAAAGTTATTAAAAAGCAGTTAGTGGGGAGTAAATGAGATGCCTCACATGTTTGCTAACAGATTACGGGAGGTCTTTGGCTGTTTCTTGCAATGTTTGTTCCCGTGAAAGCAGACGGTTCTTGGCAATATGATGAAAAGTACCAGAGTGTCTAAACACAGTTAGAAGTCCGGCTAGGCCAAAGTCACCAAATTTACATTCTGTCCATATCATCCCTGAGATACAGTCTCATTAAGGTAAAGTGCTTTCTGCCCTCTTCCACATACATACTAACACCCACGACTGGCTAGTGTCACTGTGATTGACAGGGGACAGAGGATGTCATTCATCCCACTCAGACAGCATGGCCAATTTTGCTCTCTTGCTCTCGAAATTGAATATGGTGAATACTTTTCTGTTGCTCCACTCAGGAGCATCCTAAAGCAAATGTAATTTTCTTCTCCCTGAGCCCAAGTCATTGTAGCTCTGTCTCCATGATGCATAACATTGATATTTTGGGAGTGCTTCCAACAATCCATCATTTTGAACCACTAGCTTCAACTGTTATAACTTATGTGGCTTCCTCTCATGCTGGATTTCTGATGGCTGAAGATGGCACAGATCAGATTTAAGACTGGATGTATAGGAGCAATCAGACACTGTCTTATAAGACAAAATAGTTTCCTTTGGAATAGCACAGTTTTGAGTTAATGCAGATTAATATAAATGAATGTATGAAATATAATGAGCAGACATAACATAATAGAACCAAACTGGTGGTGCCTTGGGATGATGAAGTGACCAGTGTTCAATTAGCAAACAGCTGATTTTGCTGTGTGATATCTCCAACACTTCTGTCATTATGTGAAACAAATGAATTGTTCTGTAATGCAATGAATGAGATTTTCAGACCTGCAAACCCTGTAGAGGAACAATGTGTATTCGTGTGGAGAGGGGGTAACCACCGGGCACTTTTGGATGGTGGGGGAGGGATGTGGTTTGAGGGGTGTCGTCACCGCTTGCCTAATGGTTACCATAAAGCCCTGTGTATATGCACACTCCAGTTTCTACAGCAGCTGGCTTGATCTCACTGTTTGAACATGACCATGATGACTGGAGCAGGACAGCAAGCGGCGATTTTAATCAGATTCACATACTAATTATCATTACTATTAAAATTATTTGTAAGGTGTTAGATTTTACACTTCCTAAATGTTTAGTTGATTATAAATTAAAAGCATAGATTATAAGGTATTACAATTATTATAACATTTTACCCGATCACTCAAATAACACTTGTGTCACACAGCACTAGATATATTGCACCTGTTATGCTTTGTTGGGCAAAATTACTAAGGTCTGTTTCAAATCAAGCATGTTTGGAGAGAAAGAAGGAAAAGTAAGGATGCATGAAAGTAGTATGACGTGTATTACAGATGTTTATGATGTGCGTTTACTCACCAGCAATGGAAAAAACACACACAGAAAAAAGAAGACAGAAGCGCATGTAAAACTGGATATTAAGCAGCAAGACACAAACAGGATAATGAGCATGACAAGCTGAAACATTTCTTATACAGGAAGCCATTTTTTAATGACATGCATGAAATGATACAATGAGTTGCTCTATTTTATTTCACAGAGCTGAGAGGATTTTATTTTAGAATCACAGACAAATTGCAGTATTTGTGAAAAGAGACACTAGTATTTTGTATGTAGTATGGCTGTTACATAGAGTGCAGGTTACTATAAAGATAACAGAGTGATGTAACTTACCTCTCTCTGTACTCCAATCACGTAAAATGTTTTCCCTTCAAACTTAAATCTGCTGACATCCGGCCTGGAAGAAAGGAAGAGATCACCATGTTTAGTGCACTGGAATATTATCGAAACATCTTCTGTACAAGGTTAGTAGTTGTACGTATTATGGAGGGTTAAAGAGTGATAACTCTATACAACATCCTGCACATGTTTACATACTTATAGATCTTGGCTAGCTTCCATACACACTTAGCCACAGTTAACAATTATTGGATGATGTACTACTGTAAAAGTGAAGTGACTGGGGCAAAAACAGAGATTAAAGAGTAGTGAGAGAGTTAAAAGAGGCTGAATACAGTGAGAATGTGAAGAAGAGAGGTTACCAAACAGCTCATACCATTTTAGCAAGTGGATCCTCTTGTTTCCTTGGAAAACAACAAAGCCCCGGGCAGTGAATCCCAGAAATGCTGTTGCTCCGGTGAAGTCCTAAAATGAGGAATGAACATCGATCAGGGCAGGATTTAATTAACGTTAGGAGTGAGTGCATTTGTAGACAGACCTACAGAAAAGGAGACTGGCAATAACACAATAGGTGCAATGTAGAGCAAGGTGCAGTATTAATTCCAGCTGCACTGTCTGATAGTTTGATACAACCACAATACATCATGCTGAAATTCATGTTTTGCACTGCCCATAAAATCAGCTTAAGCATGTGCATAACCCACCTCTGAATATAAGTAACTTTCTCCATGTAAATGTTGACATAACATTTGAACTAACCCTGTCACTAACCCTGAATATGGTCATATGGGTGTTTACTCACCATTAATGGAAAAGTATATCCAAAGAATATATTACTTGTGTGAACATTATTTTGCAGGTACACATTTAGTGATTAGTGTAATCTTGCCCACATTTGATATCCTGAAAACATATTTGATATTGAGATCTACAGTACAGAATATGATGGAGATTGATGATACCTTGCAGGGATGAGGGTCCACGCCATATGTGTCCAGTGTGTGAGCTCTCTGGAGCATGTTCAGCTCAGCCAAGGCTGGACACTGACCCCTACAGAGGGGCAAAGAGAACAAACACAATCTGTCATTACAACACAATACATTTTAGACAGTCCCTTCAGAAGATATAGATGTGTTACAGTAACCTCCTCATGTGTTTTACAGAAATACCTCACTCAGAATGTAAATATGGTTAACATTAACATGGTTAATGGTAACATTGTGTGTCCCAATCAGAGATGGTATGAGTACGGACACACAGCTTCTTAAAATATGAATGGGGCCTTGTGGGTGAATCGTTTTTCAAGTAGATAAGAGACTGGTCCTGTATAACCGAAAATAACTGGCCGGAAGTGTTACCAAATGGCCGCCTAGTGGACAGACTTAACTATAAGGGCTTTGCTCCCAATACTGTTTTTTTTTTAAATATGGACTTCTTCTCACTAATTCCCCTTGGAATAGTTCCAGTCGCCTTCTTAGGGGCTGTTCCAATACTGTATTACTTCAAGTGAAGTGTGCCAGAAGACCCCTTGAAAGCCTTAGGGCTCTAGTCTACATCAGTTTAGGCTTCAGGAGCAGAACTTCCCCAGGGGGCATTACAATCTAGTTAGCATGCGAGCTAGTCAGTTAGTTAGTTTGCAAGCTGATATACGCCGTACATTGTAAATGAAAACAGTTTAGTACGCTAGTTTCTATTAATTTTAACGTTACGCACATTGGTTAGCTAAGACCCCAGGGCTAAAGCAATACTGCTTTTCCCACATTACCTGGTAAGCTAGCTAACATAGACCAGCTTAAAATAAGAGCAGCAGCATTTCGTCTAAATTTTTCTTTTTCATTTTAACTGTTAGTAACTACTTCAACAATGGTTTTAGTGTCTGCTTTTACTGATACCCAGACAGATTAAATTAATGACTCCGACTGCCATTTTACAGAAATCTGACCTATAGTATAGCAATAATATCTAAGCATGGGGGCTTAGAATCAGTCAGTTGTCCACTCATGTGATGAACGTGTGGATGAGGACGTGTACAAAATGGTATTAAAAGTATTTTTTTTTTAGCATTAACCAGTTAGACTACACTGGAAATAATTATAGCTTAGCAAGTGAAAACATTATACTAGTGTATTCTAAGGCCAGTTCTAAGAATTCTAAGGCCGACACCACCCCATCGTTTGCCCTCACCTCAGCTCGTTCTGGTGGATCTCCATGATCTTGCGCTCCAGTTTGAGGCTCTGTTTGGGGAACAGTTTGAAATCGCTGATGTAGTCGGCCGGGTGCTCATCTACATCGTAGTCGCCGAGTTCAGCTACAAACCAGCAGGTAATAATCATTCAGAATGACCACTACACTGATCAAGGCATGTATCTACAAGGTGAATACATCATGTCTGATTGATTTCTCTATGGGTTATATTTTTACTGTATTGAAGCTAATCAGCACAGAGAGATTGATTTAAAACAATCATAGCCTTCAGAAATCTCTGTGTTGCTCTGCTGTGCTGTGGGATATGACAGGAAGAAGATATCTGATAATGTCGGACATGACTCACAAACCTCAGTAATGGCTTTGTAAATGTCACGATGTTCTCATTACAGAACAGTTTTAAAATGAGGACACTTTTTGGTACTTGGTATTTTACCCAAGTATAGTAACATTGTAGTGCCTTTTAGACTGCATGCACTTAGCACTGTTTTTCTAGCTGCTGTTATTTTACCGCCTTGCAATGTTACACTCATGATGATGGCATCATATAGAAGCTAAGCAGTCTAATTTACACTAATGCCACTCTTGTTCTGGGTAGCTAGTGTTCAGGGTTGTTTTTGAACAGCTGCAACTAGCTAGCTAGTATATGCTAGCATAAGTCAAGTCTGCTGTTTATGTTTAAAGACTTAGCTGGTATCAACACTGAATGTTGAATACATGACAAGAAAATGTTCAAGGTGCAGTTTGAAAATCAGGACATGACAAGTTTGCCACAAACTGTGAAAACTATATTTCACAGATCAACCAAACAAAGCTAGCTAGCAGTTTAACGTGAGGCAACATAAGAGCTCTTACACCACAGAATAGATAGCGGCTATTCTGACTTGACTCATGACTCTTGTAATTGTAGAAGAAAGAAACTGAGCAAAAACACTAAATCCGATCAGCTAGCGTTCATTTCATGTAATTTGGTGCATTGTTACGGTGATTTTTTTTCCTAGCTTAGATATCATCATGAACTTTAACTTGAGTAGGTTTCAAGTTGAATAATTTTTTTCCATTCAGAGTACAAGATAAAGAAAACGAAAAAAAAAGAAACCTACATTCTCGCCCTTTGCTGGCTTGGGAGTCCTGAGCAAGCACTAAATACTACTTATAGCAATGAAAGGTGTTTACTTTGTAGTTATCCATATTTTTATGAGTGTGTGATGTATTGGGCTGCACTGCTGAGATCAAGCTTAATAATAATAAGAATAATAATAATGATAATAATAATAATAATAATAATAATAATAATAATAATAATAATAATTTATTAATATTAATATTAACATGTAGCTCAAAGTGCTTAAAAAGGCAAATAAAAACAGCATATCAATAAAACTGTAATAGAAATTATATGAAATACATAATTCTAAAAATAATTCTATAAATAAATAAAAGTAACCATTAAAAAAAGTAATTAAGATGAAATAGTAATAATGAACTGTGTAGGGAATTGTAGCTCAGAAAAATAACATTAAAATTAAAATTAAATATTTAATATAAATTAAAATTAGGCACCTTTAATACCTGAAAAGTGCTTTAAAAAATTTTTTGGAAAAAAATATTTCGAGTATTTTAATTAAAAAATCATTAAAATTAAATATTTAAATACAAATTAAAATAATTTTGCAACAAATATTAAATGAGAGAAAGTTTTAAGCTGCTTTTTTAAACTGCTATCTAAAGATGTCTTGTGGGAAGGTCTTCTCTCATCCCCTCTATCTTTTATTCATTGTTATTCCTACTAGTTTTTTATCTAAAAGTCTCCTTTAAAGCGTGATCATGTAATATTACCCTGCACTATACAAGCTCCAAGATAGGCGGCATCGGCGAGCGGACACAGGAGCCGGCCGTGGTACAGGTCCCTCTTCAGCTGCAGGTACAACAGGTATCTGAGTAAGACAGAAAAGATGCATGTGGGAGGTTTGCTGTTTTAACAGAACATGGCACAGGCGAGTGATTCAGAGCGCAGTCATACGGGCTGCCTTTTGTGAACAAAGATTTCAGGTCTACTGTAAAGAGGCGTTACCATGAGAACTCTACCCCAGGAAACGGTTGCCATGGAGACATGCCTTTGGACTAAAGGAGAAAACATCTGCAGAAATGATGATGTCACATGACATCTTACTGAGTCCTGTAGAGTGCAGAAAGTCTCTAAAACTCTTAACGCACCCACGTAAGTGTAAGAAGTCCACTTCCTTTAACATCTGAGCCGTAATCCACCATTTACACCATTTCTCCTTTCAAAGAAACTTTGAAATTTCTTCTGCACAGGAGCTCCATGACTAATTAGTAACAAAAGCTTATAGCCAACACGTGAGTATCTCAAACACACCAACTTATGTGGGTTCTGACACCAAATAATACACTGTTATCCATAAAAAGAGACAAAAGAAAGTCACAGTGATTAAAAAGAGTATCTATGGCCATCTTGAAACACTTTCTTCCTCTGCACAGGCAGCAGAATTGGGTAAGAGGCGTGGCCCAAACTTATAAGCCATGTCTGTACATTGCAGATTATTTGGAAAATATTTATAATTTATAAGGAATAACACTCTTGGGGGCATGCTGTTATAGGAAAATAATCAACAGGGGGATGGTGTGATGCAGTCTGATGCAATGCACAGATTCTGTTACCACCCCAAAGTTGATTATTTTCCCAAAACATCATGGCCTGAAGTGTTTTATTCCTATTACACCACTGCAATTTCATAACAATTACAGTTTTCTATTTATTAAAGAACCTCATACTTTTTATCTGTTTATAGTTGTGCTTAAGGTTGAATATAATATAAAATAAAAATATAGAAATAATTAATATTATAAAGCCACAGGGGTGCTAACTTTTGCACTCAACTGTATATACACACATCCAACTAATGTTTTTCTGGTTCTTCGTCTTTCATGGACCACCATACATAAAATATTCAAAAGAATATATGGAGGTTGGTGTCTGTGTCTCCAGGGACTTTAAAGGGAAACACTGTGGAATCGCTCAGCAGCATCACCAGTGTGTAAGATGTCCAACATCTTACACACTCACACACACACACAACTCTCTGACTCTGTCTAGATGCTCAACAGAAAAGAGAAAAAGAGAAAAAGAAAGATGAAGTGAGACATGGGGAAAGGGAGAGGAATAAGGGAAGAGAGTAAGGATGAGAAATGAAAAGAGGGCAAGGGAGCATTGTAACTAATGATTGTCGTTTCTTATCTTCACAGCTCAGATGGTGAACACACACCAGGCACCCTGCTGAGAGCCAAGCTAATGAGTTTGTCACACTACAACTGTGTGTGTGTGTGTGTGTGTGTGTGTGTGCATTAGGGTTAGGACAAAAAATTGAGTCCAAGCTCGCTTTTAAACCTTGGCCTCTGATTTAAGCACAAGAGCCTCTTAACACAAGCGCTTCTCAGTTACTGATCTCCAGTCCAACGTGAATCTACAAAAAGACTCGAATAAAAAAACTTTTTAAACGACATCCACATTAAAAATCTGCTTCTACTCGGGCCAAAAACTTGCGTCGCTGTCATTTCAAACCTTATATTCTTTAAAATACTAATCTCGTTGTTAACCTGCTCACTCCAGTGATCCAGAAAATCCAATATTTCAATAATCATCTCAGCCTAATGTTGTCTGAACCTTTTCTCAATTACCTTGTCAGTTCCTCCTTGATCTTGATGGGTTCCTGGGGGTAGAACTTCACCCGAAAGCACATGGTGTACGGCTGCTGACCTGCAAAATAACACAGAACATAAAACAATAAAAGTGAAACCGATTATGCAGAAATCAATAAATGCAGCGAGACAGTGACGGAAAGCAATAAGGTAAGCTAATGTAGAACTCTCTGGTAGAACGAGTGATGTTCCTTACTTCATGTGTAAAAGTCTTACGCACCATATTTTTTTAGTACAAACTTTGTTATAGATTTTTATTTTATGACTTCTACATTATTGATTCAGTACAAAAACATTTTAGATTTCCAAACATTAGTTTTCCAGCACAAAATTAAATGTTACAGAAAAATGTTTGTATGTCAGTAAAGAAAGCAGCAGATGACATAAGAGACACTTTTCAGACAAAAAACATAATGAAGGCTGCTGGGTTTTGCTGCAAAAATAAGAAGCAAGTGCAACAGTCAATGTCTCCGGAAGAGCTGTGACTGCTTCTGCAAGATGCTCAGTAAAACCTACCAGTTAACTTCCTTATAAAACTGCACAACTTGTACCTGAGACTACTAACTTTTTTAAAGCAAAGGGTCGTCACACCAAATATTGACTTTGTTTCATTTATTACTGTGTACTGCTCTTTATAGTATTTTTTTTATGTAGAAACATTTAATTTCATTATTTTTTGAAGGCGTCTTTGCTCTACAGCATTTCTTTGCATGTGCCTGAGACTTTTTCACAGTACTATGTGTATATGTGTATATATATATATATATATATAAATATATTTATATAAAATACAGTACTGTGAAAAAGTCTCAGGCACCCCATTTTAAAAGAAATACTAATCGGATCTTAGATGTGTCTTTGATTTGATGTCTTCTAAAAAAAAAATTTAAAAAAAAAACCAACAATTGTTAGCTTTACAGGCATTTTTTTTTTAAATTTATGTCAGTAAAGAAAGTAGCATATTACATAAAAGACCACTTTTCAGACACAATAATGTGTCTGTGCACAAACAGAAGCAACTGAGACAGTCAGAGTCTCCAGAAGAACTTTCCAGTTCTCCAAGATGCTTACAAAAACTTACCAGTCAATATTCATAATGTATTCATAATGTAACTATGAAGCGTACCTGAGACTACTGATTCATATTTTAAAGCAAAGGGTTCTCAAGCCAACTCTTTTTAGTTTAGTGCTATTTACTGCTCTTTATAGAAGATTTTTTTTAATGTAGAAAATGGTTCATTCCATGCAAAGCATCTTTGCATTACAGCATTTCTTAACATGTGCCTACGACTTTTGAAATCAGCAAGTAAACAAACTTACATTTCATCTGCCTGACCACGGGTTTGCTGGGGTCCAGCCAATGCTGTGAGAAAAAAGAAAGCAGAGAGCGAATCAGACACAGCGCATGGGACATTCATAAAAAGACTCAAACCCTAAGGTATGTTTTGTGCCTGGACACAAACCTACTGCTTCTTTCATTGCCCCTTCCGCACAAGTGTTTGAATATTCCAACATAAATATGTGTGTGAATTATTCAACATGACGCCGAGAGATTTTTCTGCTTGACTGAGGAAATGTTGCCGCACAACAATCGCCAGGAAAAGTGTGTCATTGCACATGCTCAAAAAAAGTCGCAGATTTCGACGCCGCAGATTTCGAGGACATCAGGGCTATAATACACTTAGAAACATGTTAAAACACACACTGGTGAAAATGACCAAATGTTAATTATTATAGTAGAATAATAAAAACTTGTAATTTACACCATGTGTATTATTTTCTTATGTCCTTAATTAATGTCATAGGCTGCTGGAGGATTCGCACAGAGTAAGAATTTCATTGTATGGTGTAACAGACCTGTACATATGACAATAAACTCTTGAATCTTGAATCTAGAAAATTAATCAACACCTTCTGATCAATCAGAATTGAGAATTCGACAGCGCTCTGGTATAAACGTGAATAAAGCAACATGATGTGAATGCAATTATGCGTATGCTTACTTGCACAGCTTCTGCGCTACCTCAGTTTTGTGTGTGTGTGTGTGTGTGTGTGTGTGTGTGTACCCTCTGCTTCTCAGGATCCACATATCTGATGCCAAAGTAATCCTTCTCCAGCAGACTGTAGTGGTTACACACATGATCCAGCAGGAACTGACCTTTTGTGTCTCTCTGCAGAAATGAGAATAAAAAAAGAGACAGATCCATAATTACACTATCGATACCGGAAAAGCATAAATAACAAACAAAACACACCACAGGCAAGGTTGTAGTTGATGTACAGGAACTGAAGCACTGATATTGTGAGCTCGAGTAAAGATGACTGCAAGTCCTGTGTGTCTACAGTGGTCTTACTCTCAGTGACAAATGCTGTCACACATGCAAATGGACAAGAATTCACACAAATAGTATGAAAGGTTATAAAGGTGAAGGTTAGATTAGGGATGGAGTTAGTGATTGTACCATTTCTGACACCTTCTTCATTTTCAAATTGAAAGAAATGTATACCTTAACACGTGCTGCTTCAAATTTGTATACATTTTTCAGGAGATCAGGCTGATCAGTGCCTGTCAGTCTCAGTGATGGAGGTGTGGCCTCTGTGCCTGTCAGTCTCAGTGATGGAGGTGTGGCCTCTGTGCCTGT
>CM040461.1:23849145-23876287 GCA_022758105.1 Pangasianodon gigas
GTGCCTGTCAGTCTCAGTGATGGAGGTGTGGCCTCTGTGCCTGTCAGTCTCAGTGATGGAGGTGTGGCCTCTGTGCCTGTCAGTCCCAGTGATGGAGATGTGGCCTCTGTGCCTGTCAGTTCCTTTCATGGCCTTCATGCCTGTCAGTCTCAGTGAAGGAGGTGTGGCCTCTGTGCCTGTCAGTCCCAGTGAAGGAGGTGTGGTCTCTGTGCCTGTCAGCCTCAGTGATGTAGGTGTGGCCTCTGTGTCTGTCAGTCTCAGTGATGGAGGTGTGGTCTCTGTGCCTGTCAGTCTCACTAAAGGAGGCATGGCCTTTGTGCCTATCAGTCTAAGTGAAAGTGGCATGGCTTCTGTGCCTGTCAGGCCACTGAAGGAGGTGTGGCCTAAGTGTCTGTCAGTCTCAGCGAAAGCAGTGTGTTTATTTAATTAGTTTGTTTATATTTTGGAAAATAGAACAAACTAAGCTGATTAGAAAATATTGCATGTATAGTACGAACAAAAAAAAGCCGTGGGAGCAGGTGGGATTAGTCAAAATTCCGTAGGGAGCATGTGATTTGAATAACATTTGGCACTACTGTCAGAGCTGCTGTTAAAGCAGCTCTCAACACCTAGCCAATCAGACTGAAGAATTCAACAGCGCGGTGGTTTAAACCTGTTTAGTTCCCCATGTGCTCATGTACATACATACTGACCCTCTTTCAGCACTAAAACACATTTTCTCCCCATGCATTAGCAATCATTTTGTGAAAGTAGATTGTTCTCTTGTTCTAGCTGGGGTTCAGCTGAGTCAGGGGGCTGTACGTGCTCGAGCATGCAACTTTATACAGCACACAGCACCGCTGCGGGCTGTCTGACCTTGCTGTCGCTTTATCGACAGTATCCACAAACCCGAGACGCTGAACTGCTAAGTGCACCTCGAGGATGAGTTAAAGCTGTCCTTCACATAACCGCCATCATCCTGATCACAGCCCACTGGACGTGATTTACAGGCGAGGACACCTCGAGCTGCTCTTCACTGTATACTGTTGACCTTGTAGCTTATTACAGAAGCTCGTGAGCTGATATGAAGTCAGGAAGTCATTCTGGTGAAAGGATACTGCTGTACCTGAATTGAAATGCCTGACTATGTGGCATAAATTAGGCTTATAACAAAGGAAGTGCTGACATTTTGTACAGCATGGCTGTTAATAGCGAAAAGGCAGGATTGTGAAAATAATGATGAACTCTTCTTCTACATTACATTAACATTTACAGTGGTTGGCATAAGTATTCACCCCCATGAAGCCTTCCACATTTTTTAGTGTTACAGCCTGGAATTGAAATGGATTTAATTGGGATTATATGTCATGAATCTAAACCAAACAGCCCATAATATTGAAATGGGGGATCAATATAATTTCCAAAATTATTAAATAAACAAATAAAAAAAAACATAAAAGTTGTGATTGCATACATATTCCCCACATTGCTAAATTAGTCAATTCCTAAATTAGTTTTGTTGCAATCAGAAGTCATGTAACTGAATGGAGTCCATGTGTGTAAAATTAAAGTTTCATGTAAACTCAATATAAATGCACCAGTTCCTGGAAGACCTCAGCATCAGGAAAAACAAGGAGTAATCAAAACAAGTCCAGGGCAAAGTTATGGAAAAGTATCAATCAGGAGTTGGTTTAAAAAAAAAATCCCAAACTTTGAACATACCGTGAAGCACCATTAAATCCATGTAGAGATCCACATCTTGAGGGGGGTGAATACTTATGCTTATATGAATACTTATAATTAATGGGGGGCAGTTGTGGCCTAATGGATAGAGAGTTGGACTTGCAACCGAAGGTGAACCTGAAGGTTGTGGGTTCGAGTCTCAGGTCCGGCAGGGATTGTAGGTGGGGGAAGTGAATGACCAGCGCCCTCTTCCACCCTCAATACCACAACTGAGGTGAGCAAAAAAGGCTGCCCACTGCTCCGGGTGTGTGTTCACGGTGTGTGTGTGTGTTCACTACTGTGTGCACTTGGATGGGTTAAATGCAGAGCACAAATTCCGAGTATGGGTCACCATACTTGGCCACAAGTCACTTCACTTCACTTCACTTAATGAAAATAATGCCCATCAAATGTTAGACATATTGTGTAAAACAAATAGTAAAAATTCCAATCAAGTCCATTTCAATTCCAGGTTGTAACACTACAAAATATACAAAAGTTCCATGGGCGGGGGATGGGGGGGGTGAATACTTATGCATTGCAAGGCACTGTACATACATATTTGTCTCCCTTTACCTCCAGTGCTGTCTAATATTTCCTTGTTTTGAACAAGTGGCATCTTAGACCAACAAGTCAGTGCCCTAGTTAGAGATTTTCCCCATAATTAATACACACATGGCATATCAATTATGAGTGTAACTAAGCAGAACTGAAGGAGCAAAGGCACAAGCTGTGTGTTAATTGGACGAGTAGAAATGAGTAAGCGAGCAGTGGAACCTGTTAATGTCCCAGAGAGAGAGAGAGAGAGAGAGAGAGAGAGAGAGAGAGAGAGAGATGAAGCTGTGGGGGATGGGACTGATATTGATTTTTCTGCCATAGAGATGGTACGATGTGACAGAGCTGTGGTTTTATTGAGCAGAAGAAAAGAGGAATCATGGAATGGTAAGGAAAGGTAGAGGCCACTATAAACAGTGAAGTGCTTATAGAAATGATAGATATATGTAAATTAAAAGGGTTAAAATAAACAGCTTCCAGGACATATACATGTATAGAAAAGTCACTACCATAGAAATGGTTGTAACTCTCCACACAGCACCGGTTTTGCTCATTTCTCTTTTTTTCCCTTCTATATCTTCATAGCTGTCACTGTTTACAGCAAATAAAAACCCAACGTTTGGCTTCGTCAATTTCGTTCATTGCTTACTTGACTACCAGTGTGTGAAAGACGACCCCATTTGATGTCACCTCATTCTAACAAAATGGTTCAGTTCGTCCTTGATCCAGATATATAAGTCCTGGTCAAAGTTAAACACCTGGGGGTGTGGTGGAGATGGAGGAGGGCTGGTGTTGACTGGAGGGTGGAGAGAAGTGATAGATGATGGGAACGTATATAAGAAGGCAGGGCTGGTATAGAGAGTGGTTGCTTATTTTGTACAAAAAGAGTGTATTATGATTATACTGCTAGAGGTTGTGATTATGGTACACCTTTCAAACACACTGCTGAACCTGTGATAAGTCCATTAACTTTTGGCTTGCACTTGATCAAACTATTTATTGTTTTTTTAATCCCGTTATGGAAAAATCACAGACATTCCAAATTTGTTTAGGGATTCATCAGTACAATACCTTGCTCATTTAAAAAATGCTTAGATACCAATATCCGATACCATGTGATGCTATGTGACGTAAGCCTAGTGTAGGTTAGTATGCTAATGAACAGACGACATGAAATAACAGCAATCTGGGCGTATTATGTGATTAATGATGGCAATCAGTGCAAAGCAGACTGCAAACTAAAGTACTAAAACATTTTTCTTTAATAAACATCTTTAATAAACTGCCATGCATGTGAGCAATTCAGTTCTGCGAGCACTGAGCACTGAGACACTCATTTCAGTATCGGTATCAATTCAGTCTGAAAAAAAAAATGCATCCATGCATCCCTGCATGTGATTATATGTTTTTCACATGTGATTATCTCAGTATTATCTGTGATTGCATGTGGAAAAAGATGTGAAAGTACATTTCAACATCCTGAAACTGCAAGTAAACTCAAGTAAACACATGACATCATGTGATAAACAAACCCTGATGTCTTCATCACCTGCTGTCACTGTAACATTAGCAAAGAGACACTTTATTTTAATCGTAAAGTTTCACAAATCTGTTAGAACAAATGGCTAGATGCTAGTGTCCTGAAAAATCATCACTGAACAGATGGACGTCTGCGTTTTTAATTAAGATCTTTAAAAAAACACCATAAAGTGAAAAAAAGCAAGTCTAATCAGAGAAGCATCCTTGTAAATAGTGATTACAGATGACATCATTTAGCTGGGTGACTAAGGCTTTACATCTGGGTCTGATTCATTTGGAAATCGTACAGAAAAGGGACCTTATAATTAAATGTGGATCCAAAACAATATAAAATGAGAATTTCTTCAATATTCAGAGAGCTGAGTCATGCTAGTGGCTAAAAGTCTGTGCTAGAGACTAGATAATTGTTAGGTCAAATCTCAGGACTTCCAGAGAGCCACTGTTGCGTTCTGAAGCAAGACCCTCGATCTTTATTATTCATATATATATATATATAGTGTCCTGGCAAAAATTAATTCTAACAAATTTATCGGAGTTTATAGCAAAGCGCTGCTGAATTGTCGATTCAGATTAGTCTGAAGGTGTAATCATTTTCAATTACAGTATAACTGTTGATATGGTGAAGCTTTCTGTAATGTTTATTTAACATTTAGGGAAGGAGTCTCCAGTGTCAGCGCTTTGTAACAGTCAATGAGTTTTTCACCACACGCTCTCTGCACTTCAGTGTACACAGTATGCATTTCCATTCAGCTGCTGAAAATGGCATTCTGTAGCTTTTCATTTCATTTTAGTGATATGGTTAAATAAATAAGCAAGTATTGACAATGAGCTTTATAGAGCCTTTTATAGCTATTGATTGATCCCTTATTTATGAACATCCACAAATCCAAAGCCTCTGTTCACAGTGAAAAGCACACATGGCGACTTTGAGTGAAATAAAACCGCTATAGCCAATACAATGCTATAGTAATGTCTTATGAATTTCCAGTAAATGCGTTTTACCTGAATTAATATTGGCACACTGATAAAGTAGTAAATGTTGTTAACGTTGTCACTTATAAAGTTCTCACACAGACAATGCATATCAATGCAATAAATAAAAACTAAAGTTAGAATTTTAACTTTAAATTTTCTCTCCTTCGAGCAAATCACAATCAATGTTGTGCAAACTGAAACAAAGATTTGATTAGACAAAATTACATTAGATATTTTTTTCATTGTCACTGCACATAGTACATGTACTAGTACACTGATAATAAAAATATAACTGTAATCATCTTGTACAGTAAGCTCTTATTTTTTTCTAGCATTAGTGCAGGCTTTTCTTTTGCAAGTATTAGTCCTCTGATTCAACATGCGCCATCTTCAATGTGTACAAATCCCAAATGCCATCCTATCCACTACAGCACACTTACAATGCTCTTCTACACCCTATTTAGTGCACTACTTGTCTGAAACAATGCCATGTGGGATTCAGCTACAGAAAATAAAGTGTGGTCAAAGAACAGAGCTGTAAAAGTACGCTTTTTGTTTTCTAAAAAGTAACCCCAAAAAGTAACTACTTTTACAAGTATGATTTACAATAAAACTTAGGACTTGTAACTTCAGCAAACTTCAGCACCAATTCCTCCTCACTTCCTGTAAATTCTCACTTTTTGCTGTTTATTCGGCACTTGACTAAGCACTCATCTTTTTTGTGTGTTTGGCTGTTCATGTGTGTGTTCCAGAGATAGAAAGTAACAAAGTAATATTATTTTGTTACTGTATTTAAAGTTAAAAATCCACACTGGATGACTTGCTAATTAATCTTTATAATTAACATGAGACTTTCAATGGAGTCCAAGATTCATTTTGACGTGCTGGTCTATTTTCACTTCGGTTAATGTTTTCTATTGTAATTGCCCACAATTCAGTTGACTACCTGTTGATAGTGCTGCCTGTTGGAATTCATCTCTATCTAAAGAGAGCAATGCAGCAGCACTCAGAGTAACCGCAATAGCCGCAATGCATTCTGGAACTTTGAGTCCAGTGTTTGCACCAATGTCTCCACTACTTCTGTGCTGGGGTTCTCATTAATATGATGCTGAACATCGCTGGAAAATGGTCAGTGAGAAAAGAAGCTCTTGCTCTTTGGTTTTTAGGAGCTAACACAAAACCGGACCGTTATCGTTTATGTATCCCCTTTAAACGCCATTGTGACTGCGCTTGCAATGTCTCCCTGTGACATCAGCACGCCACACAACCACTAACATCTCACAGGAATATAGAAAACACAGCACCAGCCAACAAATTAGCACCAGAATCACTGATTGATAATTATTTATAAACACATTATGAACACATTGTGGAGCTTTTCTTCAATTATCAAGTCTGTAATAAATGAAATCATATGAAGAGTGAGGAAAGAAAAAAATGTCTGGTCTCATCCTGTGTCCTAAATTCTTTATTCAAGGTGAAATAATGTCATTCTTACTATCAGCCTCAGAGGAGAAAATCCTATGTGGCTGACAGACATCTCAGTGTGTGTGTGTGTGTGTGTGTGTGTTTACGAGGTCACTTGTCCCCACTGGCTAAACATGCTGCCGTCACTTAAAATGTATCTCTCTCTCTCTCTCTCTCTCTGTCTCTCTGTCTCTCTCTCTCTCTCACACACACACACACATACACGTAGTTGCTGAGCTGCCCCAGGTGATGTACAGAAGGAATACACGTTCACACACACACACACACACACACACACACCCACGCTTCACTGTAGGGGATGCAAACTGTATTAAACCTCTCATATATTATATTGTATTATATTATATTATATTATATTATATTATATTATATTATATTATATTATATTTCATGGTACATGCTTTTTGCATATAAATTATTATATGAAAGCATCTTTCAGGCACACAAACCAATCCATCTGCACTCCAGTCAACATGCACGGCACATCAGTGAGCAATCATTCATCACAAACCCTACTCATCACTCGTCTGTCCTCCAGCCCTCCGTTCATTTCCTCCCCTCTCCCCAACGTTCAATCCTTCATTCCTTCTCCTCCCCCCTACAGTCATCATAGCGGAAAATTATCAGTAGACACGGTGGAGGATAAGAATAGCGTAACGTCTATTTATAGCCTAATGAAAGAATGCCTGTACCACAACACCGTATACGTGCGCTCTCAGGACGTTCACGTGGAGAACAAGAGAACCGGAGAGAGGGATACGTTTCTGCAGATGAGGCGATTTGGACTCTGTGAAATGCGAGATAAATAAAAATAGAAATGTTTAGTCAATGAATCCGCCCTGATATAAAAGCTGGAACAGCAAGACAAGCAAGGACAGGTCACACTGTCAAGGTTCTTGTGTTGCTTGATGTCCAGAATTGGCACAGGCACATCCATTTCAATGCTTGGAAAAAGCAATGTTTGCATTTTTTTGAACTATAAGGAACATACGAGTCAATCCAAACTTATATTTTTACATTACGTTGACATTTGCGTGTGCCGCGGTTTGTTCAGGCGCATTATACACAACACTAATCTCACATAAAACTTTCATAAAACATTGACACTAGCTATGTTTCCATCCACATATTTTTATGCGAATTTTGGGATATCATGAATGGAAACACCAGATGCGAATAAAATCTCCAAAATGCACGTAAAAAACATATGCGCTCAATTGAGATGGATAATTTTTTTATTCGATAAGAAGACATGCGCATAAATTACAATGGAAATACATTTACCCTATAAATTGCTCAATGTGCATCAAAAAAGTTTGCCTCAACAAATCATGTGATGTAAAAATGGCGGAGACGCGAAGTATGTTTGCGTAGACGACGAGGTCCAAAGATTTTTGAACATAATTTTTGAAAAAAAGTCACTTCAATTCGTAATTGAAAACATCAACGAAACGCTGCACAGCATCTCAAATGTTGTTTTTGTCATTCTGAAATGCCTGATCCAATGTCTGTCATCGAAATGATTTGGTATAATTACTTCCCACAACTGTCTCACATGATTCCGTTCCCAAATATCAGGCATCTGCGTCCAGTCGCAAGATAACATGAGGGTTGAAGCGCAAGTAATTTATTATATTGAAAAAAGAGCCACAGTGGCTTCCCTGATTGCAATAACCTGCATTTGTATTGATACTTTGCGCCATTTTCCCTGGAAGTGACGATTTTGTTGTCTTGAACACATGGGATGGAAACGGTGCTTTATTCGCAAATGTTTTATGTGACATTCCAATTTTTCACGTAAGTTAAATTCGCAATTTGGATGGAAACATAGCTATTGTTACAATTCGTAGTAATTTGTAGAGCAGTACACCAAAATCATTGTGGGTGGAGAAGAAGACAGTAACCTGTGGAGGAATTGAGCTAACAGTAGCTACCGTGGCCCACTTGTTTAATTTCTTTAGACACAGTCAACGACATGCTGAAGGGTGAACACAGTGAGTTTAAATCAGAATAAATGGACATGAATCTTCATAATGTAATAGGCACAGTAGCACAATAACATTAATGCAGGTGTAGCATAGTGAAACCAATGATTTTTACTGATTTATGTTAGAATCTGAGTAGATCACCAGAGGGCGCTAGTCACTGTAATTACTAAGTTAATATGCAGTTGTGCTGGAGAAGAAGCTGATAAGTCACTGCGTCGAAACGAGATACATCTGTGCTGTGCTAGCTAAAAAAATAAATAAGCACAATAAATGAAGTCTCGACCATCTTGCTAAGTTATAACAGTATAACGTTTACATGTTAGCAAGCAACATATGAGCATTCATTTTCTATGTACATGTGTGATTACAGAGCCACCATTTCAGTGAAGGCGATATTTAAATAGAGATTTCCTCTATTCTATGCAAATCACATAGGATGCCATAAAGTGACAAATCTAAACCATTGGCTCGATTGATTCCTCAGAACAAATCCTATGCCGCGGGTGGTCTGACGTTTCTTTAGTTCCTCACTCGCAACATTAGCTCCTACCTGATTTACTGTTTGACTTGGAAAAACGGAAGGAAAACTGTTTTTATTTTATCCCGTTATATACATAAATGTGTCTAGTGACTTTACAAAGTCAAACAGAACTTGGAAGGAAGTAGCAGAGATCATTGGTGCCTCCGATGAGCGTATAGAGCTAGTACAGTTAGCTTGCTTTGCTAATCTGCCAATGAAGCTAGCATGCAAATCAAACAACCAATTTTCACACTGATTAGTGCATAATGTAGTTTGTGTTAGCTTTGGACGCCACTACCATTTCTAAACGGATATAATCAGTGCACTCCCACACTCAAATGCAGTAAATATTCCCACCCATATTCAAACATATTCTGCCTCCTGCGCCATGATCGGCTGGTTCACACTCACAAGTCTACCAGTCTATCAATCAAGAAATCGTTCACATGTCCATAGCAAGACAGTGAAACAGTGACAGAAATACAAATCAGAAATACTTTCGGAGAAAATGCTTTTGCTGGATATTTAACTCAATTTTAACGGTCTAGCCTTGCGAGTGTATAATTAGTGCACTGCTTGTACCCTTCCAATCCGAGAACAGGAAATGGGAATCATTGAAGTACAAGAGCCCAACTTTTTCAAAAGACTTTCTGGAATTAACATTGCTCTAAACAATTCCCTTTGCTCTAAATAATTCTCTTAGTTTTTAATGATGTATTGATGGATTTTAAGCGTGCAACCCCATCTAGTGTACGGATGTCCTGAGCAACTCTTTTGTCTGAGACCTACTTTTGTCATCTTGTGCAATCCACTTTTCCGTGAACCCCCTTACATAACTGAAGCTCTGTGAACAAACGTACATCACGGTCAGATGTTCCCGTTCCCATGTTGACCATGTTCATTTGTCACTTCCACTGATGCTTACTGTATGTGTGCTGAGTCAGACAGAGCCTGGGAGAGGTTCCAGTTAATGATGAACTGGGAAGAGTGTGTGGCCTACTGAGACAGGAGTGTTTCTCATAGCTAAACATTGCCTCCCTTTGATACAGGGCTCAAAGAAAACTGGCAGAACAGTCGTTTTATTACAGTGCCTTGCATAAGTATTCAACCCTGTTGCTGAGAAAGCCTTAAATCGGTCCTGGCGCAAATCAGATATTAAGTAATTAGTTGATACGAGTCCATCTGAGTGCAATTAAAGTGTCACATGATCTCAGTGTAAGTACACATGTTCCTGGAAGGCCTCTGAGTTTGTTGGGGAATATACTGAAGAACAATGAGCTATCAAATCAAGTTCAGGGCAATCTTCTGGAAAAAAATATGAATCAGGGTTCGATTGCAGAACAAAAAAATCCCAAACATCCCATACAGCACTATTAAATCTATTATTTAAAAAATGGAAAGAATATGGCTCAAGTGTGACAGAGAAGGCTGTACACTGGAAAGCACTGACCAGGTAATGACAATCATTCACAAATTTTCGATAGTTTGGTGTTCTATTCTTTAAATATCCTCACTGATGATCTGATGATAACCTAGTCATAGAAGCAACCAAGAGGTTAACACTGATCATCACCCTGAGAACACCATCGCCACAGCATGGTGAAAGAATGTGAAGCGTGGTGGTGGTAGCATCGTGTTGACTGTTACTCTTGAAACCCATAGAACAGGCATGTCTGAGCAAGAAGGCCCACAAACCTGACCGAGTTGCACCAGTTCTGTCAGGAAGAATGAGCAATATTCCAGCAAAGTATTGTGAGAAGCTTTTGGAAGGCTACTCCAAGCATTTGATTCAAGTTAAACAATTCAAAGGCAATGCCACCGAATACCAACAACGTGTATGTAAACTTCTGACCTGCTGAAAATCTTGAAAAGTTTGAATGCCTTTAGTTGTAAGTAAACATTTGGCCTCAACTGTAGGTTCAAGCCGAACACACCTCCCTGTAGACACATAAAGCCCGGTATATTCTATTGGACTCCCAGCCACAAACTATATGTTCAATCCGTAAGAAAACAACCAAACATGCGAGCAATTAGTCAGCCGAGGAGTGGGCTAATGAAGCTTACAGAGTTCCTGCTATTTTACAGGCTCAGCAAAATGCCCTAAAAGGCCACAAAAGCAGTACAAAAGCAAGCAACCTGCATGCATATAAATTACTGAACAAAGTGCTGAGTTTATCTCAGGTTTCTACTAACACTGAACTAATAAAGTGGTCCATTATACTGTTTCAAAATTGTATGTGGTCTTTAACGAAATTCAACACCTTTTCTCACCGTTTCCCCTCCCTAACAGGAGGACTAACACACAATGCCTCCTTTTAACTAGCAGGATTATATATACAGTGTCCAGATTGGAACAGTGTATTAAAGGTACAAAGGGTAGGACAGAGACTATTAGATCAGATCGTGGGAAACGGCAACGGATGGAGAAGTACCCAGCATGGATAGTCATAAAATATGCAGCAGAAATCCATCATAGGACAAGAAACCATTATAGCTTTCTGGTGGTCTGAAAAATTCATTAGTCTGAAACAAAAAGGTTCCACTTTTAACAGCAAAATGCACAAAAACACAAGAGTTGGAATGGTGGTGTAGAAGCACTGTTAAGGTCATGAAAAGAGAGATTTTTAAGAGATTTTAATGAAGAGAAGAAGCAGAACTGCACAACTGACCACAAATAAGCGTAAAAGAGCAACACAATCGCAGTGCTTTCATCAGAAAGTTGCCACTCCCTTATCTGATTCTGCTCGTCCACTGCTCATGTTATGGATTAACATTAGCAAACACTGGAGATGCTGAAGTGAACAACTGCACATCACCCTTATATGATCAGATATGCTTTTATTAATATTGGATGGGAGTTTAGAGTAGCAAAAGAAGAACAGTAACCAGAAAAGTTTACCAAATGTTCAAGAACTCCATGCCATAAAAATGTGCATGTGATTGTAGAGTGTATTTTCCGTGCTGGTTTCAGTGTTCCCAACATAATGACTTGCTTGGTTTGCCGACTTTTGAGACCACTTTTTACAAATAGCATCATTTTGAGCAGACGTTAGCGACTGTCCTGCACTCGATATGGCTCTCCAGCTCACATCACAGCTGCTGATTATACGAGTTGACAGAGCAGGTTTAGTCGACTCACCATCCAGTGAGTGTATAAAGCATACCTGAGTTGCGCTTGTCTTATCCTATTTTCCCAATGACCAACTACTGATCACCACTGATTCCCAACAATCAATCACTGATCACCATTACTCCCAACAACCAATCACTGACCACCACCTTTTCCCAATGACCAACTACTGATCACCACCTTTTCCCAACAATCACTGACCACCACCTTTTCCCAATGACCAATCAATGATCACCATTGTTCCCAGCATACAATTTCTGATGACAGTTGTTCCCAACAACCAATCACTGACTGCCACTGTTTCTAACAACCAATGATCACCATTGTTCTCAATGACTAATCACTAATCATCTGATACACTGATAATCTCTCTTTCTGATGATACTGACAAATAATAAATATGAGTTATTCAACTAGTTTGTGATGTCATGTCCAAAAATTTCTTATTTCCATTAGAAATGTTATATTCTAGTATTTTCTATTCTAAGTGTCTTCAGACAATCTTGTTCATGCAACACATTTTGATAAGCAAATAATCTTGGCAATTCAGTGAATATGCACATTTGCCTATGACATCATCTGGTGACTTTTTAACCAGGCATTAGCTAGGTTCCCCTGAAACACTGATTAGAAACACTGGTTAGTTTATTGGCTCTGGTCATTTGCTGTATTAAGGATGTATAGTTTGATCTCAGAATGTAGGTTCAGTTTGGAAAGTGACTTGTGTTTTTTTTTTTTTTTTGCCAGAATACTTTACACAAGTTCAGTGGTGTGCTGTCACAGGAATATGCAAAGCCTTCAAGATGTACATGACACGTTTTCGTCCTAGTAGTGAAATCAGATTTTCCAGGATGAGACTGGAGAATCCAATAAAGGTTGTTTTAATCAGTGAAATAGCTAATAAACCAGCGAAAGCTAATAAACCAGAGAATGCATTGGATTGGCGGTACTTAAAGTTACCGATGTATACCCTTATATTCATCCATCTATCCATCCACTCTCTGTACCGCATGTCCTACACAGGGTCACGAGGAAGCCTGGAGCCTATCCCAGGGGACTTAGGCCACAAGGCGGGGGAGACCCTGGACAGGGTCCCAGCCCATCACAGAGCACAAGCACATACACACTCACAATTTGGACACTATGGACAATTTGGACATGCCTAATTGCATGTCTTTGGACTGTGGGAGGAAACCCGAAAGGAAACACCTGAAGCAACAAAGGGTGGAGGTAGGATTCGAACCCCTCAACCCCAGAGGTACTTTACGGTACTTCACTTTAATGGAAAGGGTTTAATGTTTAATCCAAAGCTTATTAACTCGAAAAACAAGTCGGCTGATAAATAATATCAGCTTGGACCTAATGTGCTCTGTGAGGTGAACGTACAGGAATAGAAAGCTCTACAGCTCTAAAGAATAGACACAATAATACTGTATGCATTTAAATCATGTTAATGAAATACAGTCATTCTGTGCTGAGGGGTGTGTGGAATTTATTTTACAGTTAACAAAAAATGTTGAGATGCAAAAAAGATTTAAAAACAACAACAACAACAACAACAAAGTAACATGAGAGGGATGTGAAATCTCTGAGACCCACCTAATCCCACAGACTTACAGAGCATGTGGAAGCAGCATCTTTTATTCTGCTCATGTCTGTGTATTGCTGGATCATTTCAATATAACGTTTTAATCATAAGCTAATATCCAATAATATCCCATAATAATCTAATGCAATGCAGTTTGATGAATGTGGGTGAATATAAAAGGTAAAAAAATGACGAATCATCAGCAGGTCCAGCTCCAACAGTAAACAAGCTGGACTCATTGTCCTCCCAGTCATCTAAAAGCACGTGCAATAAACACAGCTAACATTTAATAATCCGAATAAACGTGAGCATGGCGTGTCCTCGGCTCGCGCTACCTGGATGCTGCAGGCGATCTCCGAGTCGTCCAGCAGGCGCACGGTGCAGTGGATCTCCCGGCTGAACGACGACACGCTCGGGCTCCGGAGGCGCAGCATTTTCATGCCTCTGGATCCTACATACCGGAAACCGGGGCCTCGGCGCCTCTCATGCGCACAGACAGACAGCGCGTGCACAAGCTGCGCGCTCGGTAATGCTCACGGTGCACTCGCGGTCAGGAGTGCTGCGCGTGCTGAGATGCTCCAACCCTGCTCATGATGCTGTGAGGAGGAAATCTGCAAATCCCCCCTCTCTGTCTCTCTCTCTGTCTCTGCCTCTTTCTCTCTCCTCCTCTCTGGGTTGCCAGATTTTCCCCACCCCAAATCATCATTTTAAAACAGCTCACTAGCTCTAAACAAGTCCCCACTGTAGTCTACTTCACAGTAGTGTTCCTTTTTCCCAATAATTTTTAGCGCAAGAAGTGTTTATTTAGAGCTAGATGAGCACTCAGGTTATAATTCACCAATCTGGCAACTCTTTCTGTTGACGTAAGTGTCCCGAGTCCAGCAGAAAGCGCACGTGAACGCGCGATACTGAAAAGAGCTGAGCTTTTACTCCACTAAAATTTGTGTCCTCGTTTTTCTACATCATCATCATCATCATCCCTAGATTTCAGTTTATATTTAAGTTATAAAAGACCAGATTGTTATCATCTAAACTTATATTTACTTGACCGCGTGCACCAGATCAGCATCACCGGCCGTGCGTTCATCTGGTCACGTGACCTTCCAAAGCCAAATCCAGTGTTTATACCCAGCATATTCTGGTCTGTATTACAGGTAAATAGTTTCTCATCATTACACACGTGACATCACGCAGACATGTTTTCAGCAAACACACTTCAAAACTGTGACAATTCACTGGAAATGTCAGGAATCATTGTTTAAAAGAGACTACAGTTAAAATGCAACTTTTGCACAGGGAACTTTAAATCATTTGTTTGCACATTTGTACTATACACACCTTTACTAAAGAAAGAGAAATTGGGACTGTCTTATTTAAATACATATTTGTGGCTGTATTTTATTTATTAATTTTCTTTATTTACTTATTTTTTTAACCAGTGTGTGCTTGAAAAAAGCTCTGTGCAACCATATTTTATTTCTTTAAAAGACCCTAAATATTTAAATATTTAAAGCAAGATAAATGTGAGACTAATACCCACAAAAACCCAATAAATTATATTTACAAATTATATTTAAAAATATATAAATTTTTAATAAAAATTACATGACCCTGATTTTATGTTCCTGCAACCATTCTGTGTTAATTTACAAGTACATATGGAGTCATCAGCTTCTTGAAACATCTATCTACAGCCAACCTCGTAACCTCCTGTCGGAGGCAACCAGGCTCTGGGCTAAAACATCCTGATACTTAACATTATTCATGGGACTAACCCTCTCCCAAACAGATTTTACAGTGGGTATAGCAGCCACTTTTGCTGAATTTTTAGCATTCACAAATGCTGAATGGGGTTACAGATGCAATGCTTACATTATTATTGTAAACGCTAATATATTTTTGTCTGTTACCTCACTTGTTTGGTATTATTGTAACAAACATGCCTCTTTTTCTGTTTAAAGCTCTCTGGTTTTCCCCAAGTTGAAAGAGGATAAAATGTTTTTTTTTTGCAAATGATGTTTCCTGAGTACGGCTGTCAGTGTTTCTTACAATATCATACAGAGTGTACTGCATTATATTAGACATTTGGCTCTGATGAACAAGCCTGGTAAAAGACGAGGACTCCAATTCAATCAACCCAGCTCATGAATAAAAGGACACTCAAAATGATCACTGATTAATTCTTTGAAAAAGTAGATTGGCGTCTTTATTAAAAAGAACTCAAAAGTACACCCTTCCACTCATAGTGAAGTACAGAGTAAAGTGGATGGTTCGTTTTGTGGATGAAATGCCCTGGCACTTTTTCACCAGCAGCTGGCAGACCATTCCAGACAAAATGACACAAGACTTTAAATTGTGTTAGTAGAAGTTGCCCATTTATACTGATTTAAGTCCTGTTTGTGGCTCAGGATGGAACCTGGGTCCAGTTTTCTCCACAACACTATAAATCCTGCTTGGTGACAGCATTTATAATAGCACAAAGTGAATGTCAGCAGTTCGTAATGCTTCTGGGAAACTCAACCCTGGTTAATCACATCATATCATATCCACCAGCCGCTGCATTTCAATCACTCAAAATACCAAGCAAATACTGAAATACTGAATCCATATTTCCAAAAAAGAAGAAAAACAGTACAGAAATTTAGGATGGTTTTTAAATCTAGCAGCACACAAGGGCAACTTTTACCCACATTGTCGTTATGAAGCAAATAAGACTGCAGCCATGAGGCACAGGAAGAAGTATGTATGTGTGATATGAGATGAGATGAAATGAGATGAGCGAGTGGGGTGTGAGCCAGTGCTGGAGAAGTGGGAGGAATAAAACCGTTCCTTCATGTCCATGTCTGATCTTCATAAATCTCCCTCTGGTCCCTTCTTGCCCTTCCGGGTGGTCTAAAGAGGAGGAGGAGGAGGACAAGAAGCATTAGTCCATGTACTGGATGTGTTTACTGAAAGTACAGAAATAAACAATATTCGTCCGAGTATTCATGTTTCTCTCTCAACATATCAGTGCGGGGGAATAATTAAATAAATAAACCCCCAAGAACATTTTCCTGTGTTAATCATATAAGCTTTTCGATTCTAAAATCTATGGCAGAACTTCCAACTAGTTTAACTTTTCACCAAAAAGAGCACGCTTGCTGCTACTGTAAGGCTACAGGCTGAATTCTAGCCCATGTGCTGTTTATATTATGGTCATACACTGCATGACTGCATAATTTTCACTTCAAGCACTGGTGCAACCTCAACCATCCTCATAACCTCCTGTCAGAAGCAACCAGGTGTAATAACCAATAAACCTCACCTGAACCCTCTACACTGTAATTCAAATGGAAAATCAAAAAACATTGATTTCTCAAGTCATCAAACATCTATGTACTGTACAGGCAAGCTCATAACCTCTTGGCAGAGGCAACCAGGTTTTGGGCTAAAATATCCTGGGATTTAGCAGAATTTCCTGCCATTAACCTTCACCTATACCCTTTAGATGCAAGACAGCCAAATCATAACTGATCCAACAACATATATTACAGTGGGTATGGGAGCTTTTCCTTGTGTAGAGTCCCTTTTATAAAGAAACATCCAATCTGTGTGCAAATATAATGGTATTTTTTTAACTGCTTAGATGTTTCAGTTTTTAATGTTGTTAGTGTTGACAAAATTTTAAAGACTTTCCTCAAAGAACCTCTTTTCATATTATCACTGCAGCTAATATAAGCAGCTTATAAAAAGCCAATGAGACAAATGAACAAAATAAAAAAAAAAATTCCTAGCACTTCCTTCTGATGATGCAGCTGCTCTTATTGCTGTCTCTGGAAAATAACAGTTTGTCATGGTTCTGAATGTGCAGGGGAAAAGCACTTTTAGATAGCACTTCAGACGTCGACTGATTGGGCACAGATTAAGACGGTACTTACTTGATGTTTCGGTTGTTCTGACTGTAATCCCTTCACCTTCGACCTCTCCTGTTCTAATGACGCATGCAGTAACGTCACCTGTGCCAGGGAAACAAAACAAAACATGGATTTTATTACTCATCATACAGGTTCAGCTAACAATCTTCAAATGTTCATCCCACTTATGCACCATGTACAAAAACAGCACCTCAGCACTCATTCCTGACTCGTAATGTTATGAATTAAAGCACACATACCTGTTTTGTCAGCTCTTCTTTTATGTTCAGAAGCTCCTCTACTTGCTGCAAGATTTCCGCTTTGTCTTTCACTGAATGAGACATTTATTGTAGTGTAAACGCATTAGAAAGGTTTGCCGGAGCCTGTGTGATTTAATTTACAATTCTTCCCATCCTGCTAGCGCTGTGTAATATGATTGAGTGTGTTGGTGTGTACTGTGTACTTACTCTCTCCTTGTTGAAGCATCTTGAGTAATTGGGCATTTCTTGCCTTCACTTCTTTATATCTCTCCTGAAAAGGAAAAAAAAACCAAGACAAATGAACAGAAATCCAAAACATACCTTTATTTTAAAGTAATTATTTCTCACTGAAATGAGCAGGACCTGTAACTCAAAGTTGTATGAACACAAAGACATTATATATCATATCTTTATGCTTTTGACTAACATTTACAACCTTCAGATGTCCAGCATGTCTGTGTAATATTGTGTTTATCTGCCCCACATTCTAACCTGCTTGAGTCAGGGGTTATTGTGATAATCTTACCTCCCACTGAGAAATGGTCTTCTTCAGTTTTACTATTTCCTGGTCTTTCTTTTCCAGCTCAAACTTTAACTGTTCAGTTCTTACATCCTGAGAGGAGGAATGAGAAAGACCATGTTAATATACTAAAAATCAGGTAAAATCCAAGCAGGCAGAGAGAGAGAGAGAGAGAGAGAGAGAGAGAGAGAGAGAGAAGAAAAGAGAATTTGACCACAAAACCTTGTTGCTAACTCTGTTTCAGTAGTGTGTGGAAGCAGTGAGGTGTGTATGAAGCAGTAAGGCAAAAGTCTGGTGTGACCAATACTCCTCCTTTTTTACCGACCCAAAACACCACAGCCCTGCCTTCTTGTTTTCTATTGGCTCACACGACCAAGGCTTTGTGAATTCACAAATCAAAGTTCACCAGGATAAAATCGATGCAAAGTGACAAAAACAAACGTGTATCTTTTACATCCTGAGCCCTTTCCCCTTCAGTGAACTGGCTTTTCTGCAGGGTGAATTTTATTTACATCTGCCTCTCCAATATCACCGTAACATGGTAGAAAATTGTAAATTCTACAGCTAAACTGTACGTTTTGGCAATTCAGTGAATAATATTTGAATCTACAATGTGTGTGTATGTGTTTGAGGCTTAAATGTATGAGTCACATAGTAACCGAGTAGGTGTGCTCACTAAGAGCAGGTGAATCTCTGCTCAGCACTTCTCCAAACACTCATCCCTGACTTTTGAGTTAGATTTCAAGTGCTTTTAAGTTTCATGAACACATCACCCTGTCTCTGACCTGTTCTTGTTCGGAGGAGGTGTTAACCTCTTGATCTGCGCTGCAGCTGTACTGCTCTCGACGCTTGTCCCTCTGCACGATTCGGTTTACGTCATCTTCTAGCTGGTTAAAGAATTTCTTTTCGTGCACCGCTGTGTTTGCAGGCTTTGGCTCCTGACAAAGTGAGAGAGAGGGGGAGAGAGAGAGAGAGAGAGAGAGAGAATGAGAATAGTGACTGATAAGAAATCAATGCCTCTAAATAGAACTGCACACACATCACTACTTCTGTTTTATACAAGCTGTACAGATTCATCCATACAGTGACATCATCTTCATTCACACTATAAAACAAACTCTTAAATCAGGGTTCACCTCAGCTAAAATACAACCCTGATCTTTCATATGTATGAATCCAGATCCTGATTAATTACAACAGAATTTTCATTGTTACACAGTGATTTTAACATCAGTTCCCTTCCTTGTGTCTAACCACACCGAAACTCACCTCTCTCTCTGGCCTCTTACTCGGCGGATCTGCAATAGAAAGGCTCAGTTAGCACGTCTCACTCACATCTCTCTCTGTCATACATACGCAAACACAAACACAACTCACTCTCACCCATGTTTCCCTCCTGCTGAAAGTCTTTCAGAGACACCGTGATGCGTTTGTCTTTCCCCTGCTGGTTCTTTTTCTTCTCTTTCTTCCCTCCTGCTTTGGCTTTGGGTGATGCGCTCTCAGCGCTCACGGCATCCTGCACACAGTGTTGTCAACTAATCAAAGCCAGAAATCTATTTCTGTCTTAAGAGATGAATAATAAACAGATATACGTTTGAACTCTCTGCAGTTGCAGGTATCGTACAAACTACTGTTTTTGTCAGAAACAATAGCTACATCTCCAAAGGCATACTACTACTAAATAAGGTCAAAATTGTGTACCACTAGATGGGTACTGATAATAATACATCATATGAGGTGTGCTGCTTTGACAGTAGTGAGTGAGGGAGTGACTGTGTGACTTAGGGAATAAGTACTTCACTGAGTGAGTGACTAAGTGAATGAGAATGACTGAGTCACTGACTGAACAGGTGAAAGAGTGAATGACTGACTGAGCAACTGAGTGAGTGACTGAATAGGTGAAAGAGTGAATGACTGAGTGACTGACTGAGCAACTGAGTGAACGGGTGACTGAGTGAATGAGGATCTGAGTGAGTGAATGACTGAGTTAATCACCAACTGACCAAGCTGAGCATGAGTGAGTGAATGCACAACTAAGTGAATGAGTAACTGAGTGAATCAGTGAGTGAGAGACTGAGTGACCAATCGACTGAATAAATGATTGATGGAGTAAATGACTGAGTGACCGACCGACTGACAAGTTCCAAAAAAATCTAAAAATTCCTTGTATTTGGTGTAAAGAGTGTTTTTGGTGTGAAAACAGCAAAATGACAATAAATAGATAGATAGATAGATAGATGTTTTGCTTGATTTATCAATTTATATAGTGCCTTTCTAACAGCCAAGGTCACGTTACAAGTATGTAACATAAGTAACATCATTCATAAATATATATATGCGTGTGTGTGTGTGTGTGTGTGTCTGTGTGGCAGAAGCATGTGTGTACCTTTTTCTGTTGCTCAAACTCTAGTTTACTCAGCATTAAGGCCTTTTCCAGGTCTGCCTCGTACAACTCGCTGGTCAGCTACAAACACATACACAGCGAAAGAAATAAATCATCACCTGAGCTAGACAAGCACGGGAAGAAAGTACAGAGTCTACACTTCATCAGATGTTTTTACCCGCTCGTCTCTCTGTTTCCACTCCTGCCAGCTTTCCTGGGGGGCAGAGGTGCGATCAGTGGAATTAAGCAGCTCATTGGCTAAACCCTGCAGTGTCAAGGTAGATGGAGGTGCTGAGGATTTTTGAGGCAGCTTCTTAAAGGCAAGGTTCCTGAGCTGCAAACGCAGAGCAAAAGTAAAACCAAACAGTGGGTCAGCAAAGTTAACTCTCTACCAGCAACAGCACCAGCTGTGGACATAATCCATCCTCTAAAGCATACAGATAGCAAAACTTAAGAATGCCTTGTTGCATAAAACAGCTTCAGTTGAATTTTCCTACAAGAATATTCTTAAGTACTTGTTAAAGTTAAGCTTTCTAAACAATAAAACCTTAAGTGCTACTAGAGTTCAAGGATTTCCTGATAAATCCTTATGTTTTTCATAAGTGATCCCGTAAAACACTGCATAAGTTATGGTAAGGAAAAGGTCACCTTAAGATTACTGGGCAATTTGAAAAGCAGAAGAAAAGGCTGAGCTTTTAATACGTGATTGCGAGGCCAAGCACACAGTGAAATGCCATGAACCTACCAAAGAGTACAAGCTCACATTTAAATCATTCGGATGATGCCTTTGTCCAAAGTGACTTACGACTGAGACGGGATACAAGTGAGCAGTTGAGAGTCAACAGCTTTGCGCAAGTGGTAGCGTGGTGGCACTGGGATTTGATAGCGAGTCCTGATATTATCATCAGTTGTCCCAAGCCTACCTGAAAGTTATCCCTTATATCTGAGATTGTTGAACTTTTTCTCCTATTAAACTCCATTGTACCTGCATGAGCAATAACAACAGGTGCGTCTCAATCAGATCCCTGGCTGATGAATCAGTATATCGTGTACACGAGTTCAGGCGCTGGTAATGACCCTGGCTCACTACACATTGGGACACTGATGACTCCATTTCTGGAGAAATGACTACGTCCTTGCGTTGTAAAAACGTCACCACTGGCTTTTATCAACAACAGGCAGGATCGATATCATTCTGACATTATATGTCATATAAATTTGCTAACTTAATCACACACGTTTCTGTCATGGTACTTCAAGCAGGATCGTAGGCTAGCTAGTGGATTTTTTTTTTAAAAGTTATTAACATGTAAAAGTCGTTAGACTCAAACAAACCGTATATAGAACGTCAAATAAAGTTAAAAATCACTAACGTAAGTAATCATTTGAGACGATAACAAGCTACTTATGTTTGCAGAAGAAGTTGGCTGAGAGTTCATCCGCCATTTTTTTCCAAGTGAGAAGCTTCAGAAAATGTGACGTCATTTCCAGTAAGAGAACATAGTGAGCATCGACGCTCCCTGGTTTTTGTGGTGCATTGTGGGATTATGTTTAGGGAGAGAAAGTTCCAGTGCACTGGAAAGACTCTGCGATTGAAACAGCCCTTAAAATGGCCGACACCCTGATCAGTGCCCTGACTACTGAACTAATGAGCTGACTGAGATGCGCCCAAATGTCTCCCAGTGACATCAGCACGGGACGACCTCTAACCTCTGCCCCTAATAACGAAAACACCACATCAGCCAAACACTTAACAGCATAATCCCTGAGCAGATCACAAATACATCAATGTGAGCAGATTTAATGTGTTTCAGGGTGGACTTTTCCTTTAGTCACCTCATTGGTTTCACTTTGCTGCTGCTCCTTCTTCCGTTTCTTCTTGTCTTTCTTTTTGTCAGTGTTCTGATTGCTCTTGGCGCCGGTGGATTTCCCTGATCGCGACGATTTGCCGCTTTCTCGAGAGGATTTGGCTTTTCCCGTGTCGGAGTCGGTGTCTGAATCCGAGTCCACCTGCAGCAGGGCGAAGCGCGACGCGGTGGTCGGGACTGAGATCAGAGCTGATGCCATGCTGGAGCTGGAGCTGAGCTTTCTGCTGTGATGCGTCTGAAATAAACAGGTGAGACAAATGAAACCTGTCCTCTTCGTGCCAAGTTACACCATTACTGTAGACGAGGAAGGATGATGTCATGGCTATGATGATAAATCAGCACGGCTGGACAGTCATAACATACACACTGTATATACCTGACTGACTTTAACTGTGTCTTCAACAAAAATGCTAATACCTCAAAAACAATGCAGCTATAAAACACTCACTAAGTCCTTTATTACTAATAAATAAAGGACACACTTCGTGTGTTGGTTTGGTACAGCCACAAATACGCTTTTATAATTTTTTAGTGTGTTTCGTATGTAAATAAAATAAACTCATTATTAATTACTAGAGACCTCTGAGCTGCTAATAACGCTAATATTGTTTGGCGTTGTTAGCTTGCTAGCCAGCAAACTAGCCAGCAAACTAGCTCACCGCCTCACTATTTTCCACTATTCAGCATTCTTCGTAAAATTTAATACCATATTTTATCTCGAATGATTCCCAAACACTCCCTTATGTCGACTAGAACCTGGTGTGAATAATGGAAATAAACTTTCACCTCGTGAAGTCGTGTGCAGCCGCTGTAGGTTACTGCAAACTGTCTGCAACAGTCTCTACGGCAGCCGGAGAGGGTCAAATGCGTTCCATACCAATAAAGCGTTTCGAAAAATATACACACAGTGCACGTAAAGTCCTTTCATTTATCTCAGGTTTTATTCCAACAAATACAAGCAATTACTTACATTCAGACACTTATCAGATATTTTATAAAAATGTAAAGGATTCTGTAGATGTTTCAGTAATATATACAGCGCGTGTGGTGTATGGGAATGTGAGCCATGTCTTCATGGTGTTGTTTCGCATAAGGCCACAGATAAAAGTCGATGAGAGCTGAGTTTATGCCACAGCTCTTCCCGTCTCTCTCCTGCACAAGCTGCCACAGGTCATTCTTGATTTTCTCCACACACCAGATTGAACAGCCACGAATTTCCACTTCTCTCCTCTCACCTGAACTCAGCAACTCACCTGGAATCAGAAAACAGTCTTTTGTTGCTCTAAAGTTGCTCACTAAGCCATGGCAGCACCTAAACATCCATCCATCCATCCGTCCGTCCATCTTCCGTACCGCTTATCCTACACAGGGTCACGGGGTAACCTGGAGCCTATCCCAGGGAACTTGGAGGACAAGGCAGGGGACACCCTGGACAGAGTGCCAACCCATCGCAGGGCACAATCACACACACATTCACACACTACGGACAATTCGGAAACGCCAATCAACCTACAATGCATGTCTTTGGACTGGGGGACTTGGGGGAAACCCCCAAAGCACGGGGAGAACATGCAAACTCCATGCACACAGGGCGGAGGTGGGAATCAAACCCTCGTCCCTGCAGGTGTGAGGCAACAGTGCTAACCCCTAAGCCACTGTACCCCCCAGCACTTAAACACGTATATAACAAAGTAGTGTGTGCGGAATATCTGATTGGTTCCTCACTTCACAGTTGGTCTATAGTTTATAAAGTTAAGTTCCACCCTGAAACACAGTAAATATATTTATATTGACAAATTTTGTGATGGGTTTAGCAATTCTGGTGCTAATTTGTTGGTTGGTGTTGTATTTTCATTATTTCTGTGAGAAGTTAGTGGTTGTCTCCCATGCTGATGTCACAGGGGAACATCGCTAGTGCAGTTACAATGGTGTTTAATAAGAGAACAAACATAAGGGATAACGGTCAGGTTTCACTGTTAGCGCATAGGAGCAATAAAACTATCATAGAGTTGTTGTGGCAGTTGGGGTGACAGGGCTTATTTCAAGGGTGGTGCTCACCCTCTAAACGTCCATGTCAGTATTTATAAATAAGAATTGGGTCAAGGTAAGAGCACAACACAACATAACCCATGCTTACCCTTTTTCAGTGCCTCCATGAGAGCATCTGAGTAGCGCAGTGCCCCCAGATAGACGAGAGCCTGTGGCACTCTGTAGTCAGCAAACATGGTCAGGTAGTCCAGGTTGGGGATGTTCCCCTCACCTCTGGCCTCCATGATCCCCCAGAAATCTGCCACAAGGATCTGAGCCCTCTTATAGAAGGAAATCCTCTTGCCCTGGGTTATCAACATCACATTTATTTGGTGACCAGGAAATTATATAAGTAAGCATTAATAATAATAATTGAAAAAAAAAAAAAAACCTGTGTTGGCTGTTACACGAAAATAATCAGGAGATTGTGGTGCCATGTGAAGTGGAGTTAGTGTTACCACCCCAAAGTTGATTATTTTTCAATAACAGCATGTGTCAAAGTGTCTAATTCCTCATATCACAGCAATTTGCCAAAAACGACAATTTTAATTTAGTAATAAATTTGATCTGTTTACAGTCATGCCTTCACCAGCTTCTCTTTTCTTCTCTCTTGATGTTAATAAGACAAAAAACATAGCTTGTCAAGTTACTGAGAAAACACAAAGCACAAAGACAGTCATACTCTTTGTGTGTACCTCATACACAGCCTCGTCCCTGTAGGAGGGTATGTTATCCACGATGTACTGCACCATTTTCTCAGCATCATTCTGCCCGTGGCTTATGAAGCTCCGGAAAGATCCGCCATGCTGCATGAGCACACGGCCAGCCTCAGTGAGGGCCTGGTGACGCTCTTTCAGCATGGGCATGGGTGTGTCGTTATCTGACCGAAGGACATGCGCCAGGTCGTCCTCGCTCATCTGGAAGAAGTAAGCAGGGTCAGTTATAGGCACACCTATAAAGAAAGGACATAAAAACAACGGTAAAGGTCAAAGGTAACTTAGCAGATGCACAAATGAGCATCATGGCCACTGAGTGCCTCCTACAGCACCGTTTACCCTCGTCCATAGCCCTGGTGACAGCTGCACACAGAGACATGTAGCCACGGTATGTGGTTCCTCTGTGGTTCACTTCACATTGCTGGTCCTCTCTATCAGGCCAGAAGGAGAAGTTCATAGTGTCTGTCACAAACACCCAGTTAATGGCTTCATCTGTGTCCGGAGACGGAGCAAGTGGGTTCATCATCTTCCAGCCACTGGCTGTGAACACCTCACTATCTCTCAGTGTGTAGAGCATCTCTGCCACCTTCTTAACCCCTTCCTCGTCCACAAAGACGTCCCGGCTCCGCTCCGCCACATACCGGCCAGATTCCCGAGGCATCAGCGGCTGTTCCATTCTCTGCCAAAACGATGATCATATTCATGTTTATCAGCATGAAATCAACTCCAAACAATACCTAGCAGTTATGAAATGTTAGTGCATTAGTATTTTGTCTTTATCTGTATTCACAAAGGCGGCATGATGGCGCAGTGGTTCGAACCCGACCTGGGGTTAATGGCTGTGTAGAGTTTCCCATGTCTGTCTCCCAGTTTCCTCCCACCTCCCTAAAACATTTAGCTACACTAAACTGCCACTCGGTGGGAATAAACATGTGAACATGTGTGTGTGTGTGTGTGTGTGTGTGGTGTGCTGTGATGGATTGGCATCCCATTCATGCTGTGTTCCTGCCTCATGCTCTGTGTTTCAGGGATATTCTCCAGATCCACCGCCACCCTGACCAGGATAAAGCGGTTACTGAAGATGAATATAAAAACAAAACACTTTTGTTCCTGTCAAAGAGTAACAGAGCTGTGTTAAAATCTTACGCAAGTATGCCAGTCAACATTGCCACTAGCTAAACCAGGTCATATTTGGAACAAAGGCTTTGGACTCTCTGTTATATTTAGTTAAGCCATGTGTAAGCTGATGAGTTCAGTAAAATGGTCAGAGCAGATTCAGGGTCTTGAAGTTTGCTTTAAACCAGCTTCCTGTGTTTTACTCATCACTAACAAAAACATCTGTCAAAACCACAACTCATTCATTCATCATTTAAAACTAACACCACTGCTTCTATTATAAACAGTTTTAAAGCATACGCACTAGAAATAAAGTCAAACCGACACAGACAGGTGGTGCATCCACAAGAAAAAGCCCTAAAACATGAAATATGGAGCACGTAGAGAAGCTTAGAGTCGAAGAACCACAGGCAGACACTGCACACTTCCGCACTACACAGTATGCGACAATAACAACACGTGCCACTGGGTGTGTACTGTTCTGGTGTACTATTTAGTGCGGTAGTATGCAGGTCTGATCGTTGCCCACAAGGTCGAAGTGCGACCATTCAGTCCACGTCTTTTCTTCTCCTTCCTCAGCGGCTGAACAGGATAAACAGCGCCACCTAGTGTAACGGAGTTTGAGTGAATTCACAAGCGGTGGGTTTCATTTTAAAGGTGCAATAGGCGATTTTTTAAAATTGTACAATAACCTGGAAGATATGTAGTACATGATAAAAAAAAAAGAAAAAAAAAGAAAAAAGGATTAATCCATGTAGGGCATGGTTTGCCTCACACTTCCGGGGTTGGGGGTTCGATTCCCGGGGTTGGGGGTTTGCACTTCCAGGGTTGGGGGTTGGATTCCCGGGGTTGGGGTTTTGATTCCCAGAGTTGG
>CM040461.1:23880728-23898228 GCA_022758105.1 Pangasianodon gigas
ATATATTTTCTACATATTTTTTGTGCATCATATGCAGTAAAAAAAAAAAAAAAAAAAAAGTTCACAATTTGCTCTCACCATACTGCCACCGTAGCGATCCCCAGGTCTTCCTCTCCTGTCCCCACTAAAGATAAAAAAAAGAAGACAAAACATTTAAGGACATAAAAGTGCATATTTGTGTATTAGGTGCTAGTGGTGTACTGGGTATGATTAAGAGACGCTGTAGTGCTAGTGTAAGAAAGCTCGAGAAACCCTTCCCGAGCCAACACTGCACCAAAAGCCAAACTACATCACAGGAGAGACTTACTGCCGTCTGTCGTCCGAGTGACTGCGGTGGGAGCTGTAGGAGTACTGGTCATCACTGCAAACACACACACGGCAGCCAGACACCGTCAGCAAACTTTATGCAATATTAATGCAGCTCACTTCATAAATCCAGTGACTTGTGACTAAATACACAACGAATTTTTTAAATACCCAATGCTATTTTGAATTGGTGGCACTGCATGATAAATATTGAAACTAGATCTTCTCTTAGATCAGGTAACGGTGGTAAAATAGAGATGGTACCCTCGACGGTGGTGGGGAGGTCCCATTGGCATGTTGCGTGGTGGTCGGGCCCCTCCTCGGCCTCCTCTCTGGGGCGGAGGAGGGCCTCGGCGTGGACTCATGTCATCGTAGTCTCTCCCTCTTGGGGGCATGTGGTGTGCCCGGGGGCCAGAGCGAGGGGGCATGCGATCAAACCCACGGTCTCGTGAGGGGAACCCTCCCATTGGCCGGCGTCCACGTTCTTCATACATCACGCTGTAGCCACCGTAGTCATACGTTTCATCGTAAAAGTTTGGATCATATGGCTGTGCACGGCCTTTAATTGGCGCCTACAGAGAAATTAATAAACGCAGAAACTAAATTTATTACAAAACAGAGATTTCCCTAACATGTTGTGATGTTTGTGGTTGAACTGTTTTACCTCAGCAATGAGCTCCAGCATGGTTTTAATACACTGCACAACCCTGTCTGCTTTACCACCAACCAGCACCACACGGTCAGTGGACTGAGGGCAGCACTCCTGGAACAGCTTGATGGTAGTCTGGGTGCTCTGGTATAATACAACACAATATGCATATGTAAAAGAAGTGGGAAGAAACATCATGCCTCTGGGAACTCCACGGTGGAACATACAAGACAATGTACAGACACACAAGTAAAGCTTACTTCAGATTTTAATGTAAACTTTCCTTCAGTTCTGTAAAAAAGTTTCATAGTCTGTAAGAGACTTTCACTTTGTGATCCTCACCTCGCGCAGCTCTTTGATTTTGGCCCCCTTCACACCGATGATGCTGCCTGCTAAACTCTGATGGATCAGCAGCCGCAACTCGCAATCAAAGTCCACCCCTTTATGATGCTGATACTACACCAGAAGAATAATGTCAATTCAACATTCAGATGGCACTCATCCAAACAAGCCACTAAGACAGGTGTCCTTACCTCCTCTAGTGTAGGGATGATCTTCAGCAGGATCTCAGCTACAGTCGGGATGTCTGCGTTGATGCTCAGGATCCTTTGAGGTGTGCCATTGTGTTTCATCACACAGGAAGACATGAGAGTGAGAATGACTATTAGACATGTGGTGAGTACTTGTGGGTCATTGCACTCAGAGTGTGCCCGCTGTGCTGTGTATTAATGATATTGTCATGCACTCCCTCATGCACAGAAAAGGAGTGATGAGCCACAGAGAAAGAAGAAAGCAAAAATAATACAGTGAGGCTCCTTCCGGTCCCTGAAAAAGCAGGGTGGAGGAGAAGAGGTGTGCACTGTATGATAAAGGAGCACTTGAAAGCTTTAGCACATAAAAAAAACAGGAAACTGAGTGGACCAAGAGACACAGAAAGAAGAATCTAATGTAAGTGTAATGAGTAAATGAAGCAAGAAGTCCTTTAGTGTTACAGGAATGAGCGACAGCATTTGAAACAAACAGAGAGATTGATGAGGGGATGCATGGCATGGATCACTGGCAATTTTTTTTAGGCTTTCCAAATAAACCAAACAACATATCACAATACAAAGAAGAGAGAAGTAATTAATGCATTTTGTACTGCTCCATCACCCTTATATAATAAATCTCATTGTTGCATTAGGAATAAATGTTAACTTGTTAAAATTATGCTCTGCAAATATTTCACTGAATCTCTAACAGGTCAAATGAAGCACTTTTAATACAACTTCTGGTCTTTTTGATTAAGGACGGAAAGAAAAAGGGGTCAGAGTCATTAAACGACTGAGATGACAGTACAGGCACTTTGCATAACATTATGGCACTTAAGACTGACAGTCATGACATCACTGTAACCATATTTATGAGAGGAGGTTTATGGCAGTAGGGAGTTATCTGGTACATGAAGGACATCATTAACAGTACTGATATAGTCAGTAACATTGTGGATAGTATTTGGAGGTTGGAGTATCTTGAGTGGCACGTACCGCTCGGGCCCACTGCTGTCTGGGACTGACACAGTGGCATTGTACTGCAGGGGCGGGGCCAAGCACCCAGAGCAATCAAGTAAGGCGCCCAAAAGGAATGGGCGCGATTATGGGCAGGGCCAACCAGGGAGTCAGGAGGTCAGGCAGCAACGCAGGTGGGCGGGACATGTCGATCCAGAATATTGGAATTGGCCAAAAAAAAATAAACAACAAATACAAAAACAAGGAAAAAGGGGGAGAGGGAGTGGAAGAGGAGTACAATTTTTAATTGTAAAAAAATGTCAGTGTGATTTCATATTCTGATATTGCTGGAGGAAAATGGAGGACAGGACAAGAAGAGAGCAATGAATATGTATTTTTGGCCTGTATAAATTACTTTCAGTAATTATCTTGCTGTAATTAAAAGTTAAAGAGTACATTTCACATGATAACACAAATAATGACCACAAAATATAACATTCTAACAACTTTCCCCAGTACTCCAGAAACTAAAACTCTAATGAAAACATTATAATTATGGACCAGGGAAACAAAGATGAGATAAGTTATTGTTTTTTTCTTTAAACATATTAAGCCAGCTTTACACTGTACAATATTCGGCCCGATATTTTGCTGTCTCAGGCACCGTCGCACATCGTATAGGATAATGTTTGGTTGGGAGTTGAGTTTGATGGTCTTAGAATGCATAATGCGACAGCGTGCTCAATGGTGTCCAATTTAGTGCAGCTGTGACTGAAGACAGCTCACAGCAAAGTTCTGGCAGTGTCAGAAAACTGCTTCTGTGACCGCTGCTACGACACTCGTCTAAAATCTACAGCATATGCTTACACAAAACTCACGGGACAGCTACAAACACAGTAGTGGCAATGGCGAAATGTAAACAAAACATATGGGATTTAAAAGAAGAGCAGTTTGTTGAATTGCAGCAGCAAACAGAATGTCTCTATAACGTCTCATCACGGTTAAACCATGACAGGAAAATAAGGGAGGCAACATGGAAAGAAAGAGGATGAATTAGAGCTTCCAGGTGTGTAGCTAGCTATTTAGCGTGCAAACGCTCTGTTCACAGAGTTTATTTACTATTATGACAACGTGAAACTATTTTTATGCTTTCCAGTTGAAGAGCTACAAACCTGTGCTGAGTCGCAGTGCACCCAGTACGGCAGAACATGTAGCTATCTTCATCTGACAATCTTTAATCTGACATGTAGAACACATTATTGCACAGAATTCTTATCGGGATCATCTCGTAGAGTGTGAGAAGCAATAGTCGTAAAAAACCGCTGGAACCGCACAGTGTAAAACCGGCTTTAGGAATACTCAAGGCTAATCTCGATCCACCCTGTGTAGTATGTGCGATTACCATGGACAAGAACGAACCTGTATCCCTGCACTGAGAAAAGAACAGACATGTTTCTTCAACTTTAATTATCAATGTGTCATGAGTCAACAGGTTTCCTGTTCTTTCATCAGTAAAGAGAAACGAGTGTCTGTGGTGATCACGCAGAGTCTACAAGCGGTGGCTAGAGATTAGATTAGCAAAGCATTATTTAAACATTGAACAAAAAAAGTGTGCTCTGCCTACCACAGATCTCTACGTACGTGTGATTGTGAACATGCAGGGCACAGAGAATGAAAAGTCGTTTACTCACATCAGTGCGCAGAGCTTTAATGTTCTTGCCCCCCTTTCCGATCACAGCTCCAGCATTCTGAAATTGGGAGACAAATCAGGGACATGCAGTTATCCAAAGACACTAGTGTCGTGAAAGAATTTAATCAGTTAAGTGACATCATGCCGTACTCCAGTGTACGAGTGCTCACTTTGCTCTGTAACAGCACACGCAGCTCCACCATGTCATCAGATTTCCGCGAGCGCTTATATGTCGGCTCGTCATCAGTGTCCTGTGCGGGGCGCTTACCTGAAATACACAAATACAAACTATAATGATCGCAGCATATGCGGATCTGTAATGCCTGTCAACTCCCTTTTCTTGTGCCCAAAGTTTTAGCACATAAAAACTATAATTTGTGAAAGTCAAGCTGTATAAAATTCCTTGTTTACAAAGTAATCGCTTTCTGAATGGTGATGACTGTTACCTTTTTTTGGGGGGGAATTATCCAATTGGCCAATTCCTACCCACCAGCCCTCCCTTATCATACAACAGTTACCAGTCCGGGAGGGTCACGTGCATCCTCCAAGACATGTGAAGACAGCCAGCCTCATCTTTTCAAACTGCCGTTCACACTCTGAGGAAAGTGCTATCCACCCTCTTCTGCAGTATGAGCTCTCAGCCTCCCATGATTAGCTAATGCCACCCCTTCCCTCCCACCCTGACAGCGCGGACAAGTTTGCTCTCATGGACACGTGGCCGTGGACGGCTGTGGTTACTTTTTAATGCTTAACTTTTAACGATTAGTGCACAGCCATGTGGTTGGGTTGGGTTTCAGTGGCGCTTCACATTATTACCACTTTTGACCAATTGATCTAAACATTCTGTTTATACTTCAGCAAATTTATTTAAAAGACACTACGTAATCAGACCAGAGAAGGTAAATAAACTGAAAATCTGTGAAACGCTACAGAAACACCCGCCTTTCTGAGCTAATGTCTCTAATCCTGTAGCTAGTCTCTGGTCTGAAAAGCTTCCTTCAACTAAATAATTTACATAAACGCACGTGACTGAATAAACCACAACAAAAGACCTGCTACAGAAGCCGCACTGGTTCGTGTTTAGAAATCTAGCATAGATGAACCACTAAGATTCGATCATTTTGGGCTGTTACTGTAGTCCTCAGTTTGGTCTGCTGAAATTCATACAAAGATCTTACCATTGCTCTCTGTGCTGTTGAAAGTCTCCTCTTCTTGCTGATCGTTTTCTGCGTCCATTATTTACTTGTACTGCGGAGATCCTCTCTCTCTCTCTCTGTGCTTAGTGAATCTGAGGGTGAAAAGAAATACAGATAGAAACATACTTTACAGCCCAATCTGATGCGTATCTAAAAAAGTCCAAGCTTTTGGCAGCCAGGTTGGGTTTAAAATGTTAAACAATTTTCAATCATTTCCTTATGAACACAGCACAGATAAACTGTAAGCGTTAAGCACATTTAAGATGCGCATCATTTCTATGTATTAAGCCACAAGCGCTTTAATTGCTCCATATTCCACCTAGAGAACCCAAACCAGACATATGATCTTAGATTTAAACATTTTGCATCGTAGAAACAGCACTTTTCCTAATTTGATCAAAAGTACAGTCAGATTCAAGATGACATCAGCCTTGCATTGAGCTTTAAAGTAAACCAATTCACAGAAAAAAAAAAAGCTGATTAGACTTAATTATAGTCACTGCAACAGATCTGGCTCTGGTTCTGAGAAATAATAATAATAATGATAATAAATAAAAACCCTATGCTCTGTGTGTTTTTAATCTACATCTTTTCTTACTCTGGACTGCAAACACGCCAAAGCCACAGAACACAGCAACAAGGATTACACAACAGAGGCTGGCCAATTATTAAACCAGGAAGTAGTGGAGAGAGGCTCTGGCTTGCTAGCTCTGAAAAACGATTATTATAAATCAAGCAAAATATCATAGCATTCACTTAAATTCAGATGTACTCGGGTGTCTTTTCTCTGTTGTACCGAGTGTGAGTGGTGTGGAGGCAGACGGCGAGCTCGGCTAATCTCACTCAGCTGCATTACTGAACATTCACACTAACGCATTCATGCTAGCTCATTAAGAACAAAGGGAACGGTAAAAGAAGCCGTATGAAACGCTAAATAAGTCGGTTTTTTCATTAATATTATTATTTCGCTCTCGTTCACCGCGCTGTTAAACAGTAATACATGCCAAACATACAAAAATACAAACTAGCTTTAGCCGACTAGCTAGCATTCCTGGCTAGCGTTACCTAATTAACAATAGATAACTCGAGCTAGCTAGCTAGCAGGCTAACTTCCTCCTGTTAGGAATATTGTCGAATTCACTGGTGTCGCTCCAAACGCCTCGGTTTATTTTCAGTCTGGTTTTGCATATAAACCTGAAATATTCAGTTATACATACATTTATATTCAACGCTAACTATTTCCCGATAAAATAACCGAAAATGAAATCCTCGGCAAAGCTGCTAGCTAACTTAACTAGCGAGCTAACCGATAACACAACGACTAGCATGAACGTTAACGATTTCGCGTTAATTAGAATCAAATAACGTCAAACTCAAATAAAGTCAAATGCATAGCACAATATAGAAGAAACATTCGAATAAATCAACACCTCTTTCAATATAAAATAAAAATCTTTTGTTATTTGTTTTTTTTGTTTTTTGTTTTTTTTTTACTCACAGCAGGAAATAGAGCAACCAACCTTAAACCTAGCCTCCAGAGTCCTCCTCCCCCAATAACACCCCGCGCGCACACACACACACCTGGAGGGGGAAAAAAACCGCCTTGGCGTAAACAAATGAAAGCGCAGCCCTCCAAAAAGAAAGCGCTCTGATAGGCCTAAACTGAGCTAAGGGCGGGAAACTAAATCCTCATTGGACAAATTAGCTGTCAATCTTAAAGATCCCGCCCATTTATTTCTCAGCATGGTTGTTAGACCGGCGCTGTAGTGATATTAGCAGCTGCTTGGTAATATCTATGGAAACATGGAAATGCAATATATGAGATAACATTTAGCAAAAAATAAATAAATAAATAAATTAGACACTGATGGGAAACTATTTGCAATATAACTGCTGAAATTTATCTAGTTGTCTTTGCTGTAAGTATTTTTTAAATTATATCCACTCTGAGAAATAGTCAGAGTTAGCTGTTTATCTAATGCTAATTGCTGCATTGCTGTTGTAAATGCTTCACTGTATCATGATAACTTTATGGGTTTAAGTGATTTTTCACCCTTTTTGAAACGATTTTCAGTTTTGAATCTGAGTTTATTAGATCTGAAATGTCTGAGTGCAATCTGAGAGAGTCACATACATTTTAAACATGCATGTGTATGTGTACATAATGTAAACATAGGCATATTGCTTAAAATGAAAATTTAGGTTCAGCAATTAGTGCATATATGTTGATAGCTATAAAATCTAGGAAATGACCACGACTGAAGCATTACATAACCTTCAAACATTCTTTCTTCATGATTTTGGATTTTTTTTTTAATTATTATTTTTTTTTAATTTTAAGATATGGCTCCAGAATGTCACATCTCAAGAGCTAGACCAGTATTTTATCACACTTAAGCCAGCTTTACACTACAATTTTATTAAAAAACAAAATTCCTTGGCTGTGAGTTGAGATCGGTGGTCGTAGGACACGTAATGTGACGTGCTCACCAGCAACCAGTTTAGTGCTGATGCGAAAGGTCTGGCAGTGTCAGAAAATTTCAAAAGTTTGGTCACTGCTACGACACTTGCTAAAAGCCACTAAATAGGAGGATGGAATAGGATTACAAGAAACTCATGGGACAGCTACAAATACTACTGTATGGCAAATGGCAGAATGTAAATGAAACATGCTAGTGGACAGAAAAATATCCTAATTACCTCAATCTCACTTTGACGAATATTTGTTTGGGTGATCCCAGTACGGTTTGGGCTGAATGATGACATAAGAAGTACGTGCTAATTTTCTTTAATCACAGGTTTCGCAACAAAAAAGGCTGCCCACTGCTCCGGGTGTGTGTTCACGGTGTGTGTGCGTGTTCACTACTGTGTGTGTGCACTTGGATGGGTTAAATGCAGAGCACAAATTCCGAGTATGGGTCACCATACTTGGCCACAAGTCACTTCACTTCACTTTATCGTTAGAGGATCTTCATTGTATATTCTTACAAGGAGAATACATTATCTCAGTTTCAGTTTTAATGGTATCTTCTCGTACAGTGTGACAAGTAATAATCTTAAATGACCACTATAATCACGGTCTAAAACCAGCTTTATTGAATCATTTTGCAATTTAGTAATTTACTTCCTGTTTGTTTAGAACTGAGAGCTACATCAGTGAACAGGAAGAAGATGCCAGTGGCAGGTGGTACGCAGGCCACCCATGCCTGGCTGCGCTCCACGTGGCACATCCAGGTGCCCCAGACGTGGCTGGATGCCTGTGTTGAATGGGTAACAGAGGAGGCAGGTGGCGCGGCCTTGCCTCAAGCCCAGCTCAACCAGCAAGTCCTGGACCAGTGGCTTCTCACAGACCTCCGTGACTTAGCTCATCCCGTCCTGCCTGCTGGCATTTCTGAGGCCGAGAAGATGGAACTGAATGGCTGCTACTGCCTCCAGGTGGACTCACTCCTTGATGTTAGCCAGCCGGCGTATTCTCAGCTCCAGCGTGTCCGCGGCTCTGATTGCTCCAATGATGAAGTCACGGCTGTGACGCAAGCCACCCAGAAACCATGGGAGGCAAAGCCGACTCGAATGCTGATGCTGCAGCTCACTGATGGTGTTCAGAACCTGGAGGGCATAGAGTACCGACCTATTCCAGCTCTCAGTGCCAACCTGCCCCCAGGCACCAAGCTGCAGGTGGTGGGAATGGTGATGGTACGTCTCGGGGTGTTGCTGCTCAAACCAGAGAATGTGAGGGTTCTTGGTGGAGAAGTGGAGGCGCTCATGGGGGTGCATTCTCAGAGCAGGGTGCTCTGCAGGACCTTAGGGTTGCCTGAGGAAAACCATCAGCAAGAAGCAGAAGATCAAGAGGTCCATCAAGGAGCAAGAAACGAGGGAACCCTGGACAGCGGATATGAGAGCCTTCCAAGCAGCGTGACCTCGCAAATGATCAGCAGAAATGAGCCTCGTCAGTTAGAGAACTCTAGATTAAGCACCCTTGAAGTGACGCCCATTTCTAGACAGAGTGGGCCAGATGTAACCGATATTCCAGATGAGGACTTTGATAACATTCCAGATGACTTCATGGATTATCCAGAGGACACTGGCAACATTCCAGTAGACTCTGACCATGGGCCAGACGACGGGGGCAACAATTCAGATGACTTCAATAATGATCCAGAGTACTTTGATGACATTCCAATGGAGGAATTGGATGACATCATGTCACCTACTGAAATCTTACCCAGCAGTGGACCTGTGGAAAATGGAGGAACACAACAAGAGGATGTTTCAAGTACAGACTATGTACGAACAGATAGTCAAGTCAACCAACTCCAAGCTTCAAATCATCTTAGTTTATCCTCCAAAGCTCCCCTCAGTGAGGCAAATCCAACTGAAGTTATTGAAGTTGATTCAGATGACGACTTCTCCTCTTCTCCAGAACCAAAGATAGCCAGATATGAGTCCAGATCGCAGGTTCCTGAAAACAATTGCAGCAAAAAAGCTGACACAACAATCCTCAACCAACCCCGAGCATCAAATCCCCTTAGTTTATCCTCCAGTGTTCCCCTGAGTGAGGCAATTCCAATTGAAGTTATTGAAGTTGATGCAGATGATGACTCCTCCACTTCCCCAGAACCAAAGATGTCCAGATATGAACCAAGATCACAGTTTCCTGCACAAAACCGCAGCAAAAAAACTGACACGTCAATCCTCAACTACCTTTGTATTTTGAAGGCTGGTGTTTGGCCACTCCATAGTGTTCAAGTAGTGCGGCTGCATGCCTTTATAGTCACTCTGCTGGGGAGCCTGCGCAGCAGTGGAGGGGAATGGAAAGTCAGGGCCACCATATCGGACGGGACTGGATACCTGGATGTGGATCTATCAGACAGTTTGCTGGCAAATCTGATTGGCTTCTCAGCATCAGAGTCTAAAGTTCTAAGGAAAGATCCAGCAAAGCGTGGTCTGGTGGACGCTGGGATACAGAACTGTCAGAGGGAGCTGGTGGATATGTGCTGCGTGATGAGTGTGCAGGTAGATCCAAATGGGACAGGTACGGTGCTGAGAACCGACCCACTGACGGACAGAGAGTGCTGTGAAATACAAAAGAGGGTGACAGACAGGAGGTCCTAACACATGTGCTACTGTTTTTTTTTTTGTTTTTGTTTTTTGTTTTTTTTAAATCTGTTATCCTAAAAATGTCATTGTTGCTACTGAATGAAAGCAGGTAGGTGACAGCACTGTGTAACTTAAATAATGATAACTGAATGACAGAATGAAAAGCATTAAAAACAGCTGTAATAAAAAATTCCATCTGTTTTTTTTTTTTTTGCATTCCTGTACTATATGAAATTTAGAAATTTGCATTTTGGCAATCTGAATGTTGCTTTCCAAAACAATTAGCAAGAAAATAATCATTCAGATAAATTTACAGAACTCTAAAATGCTCTAACTCACAGTCCAGAACTTTCTGTAAATGTATGCTTGGCATTTATCAAAAGTGCTTTTTTTTGTTGTTTGTTTGTTTGTATTCTTTTAATGTTTCTTTTTAAATTTCTACTATAATTGCACAAATAAATGTACAGTATAAAACTCATCAACAATTGTCATATATTGACTAGATGGTTGTTTTACAATTTACACCAATATGTTCATCAATGTTGCATTTTACAGCAGCCGCACCAAGCTCGATTTTTTTCGCTCAGCTCTGTTTGTAAACGCGTGGTTTCTGGAAACAATGCACAATACAATATTCATGCTGTATATTGCAGTGTGAGCCCAGCCTTTCTTTCTTTCCTTTTTACTTTCTTTCTTGTTTTCTGTTTTCCTTTATTTTTCTGTCTCTTTCTCATTTTTCTTTCTTTCATCCATTCTTTCTTTATCATTCTTTGCTTTTCTTTATTTTTTCCCTGTGTCTTTTATTTCTATTTTCTTTCTTTCTTTCTTTCTTTCTTTCTTTCTTTCTTTACAATCATGCAGATTGGGCCCGTATATTACAGAGAACTGCTATAAACAACTTTTTGTGTGTGATGGGGAAGTGCAGATGACAGATGCAACTATCTACACAAATCATCATTTTTAGTTCCTGAGTCATGTTTGGTTAGCCTCACATGGCTGCCTGTTCTAATTTGTATAAAGTTGAATCCAGCTAACCTTCTTTCCCTGTTCTGCTCACCATCCCACTCCGTCCCACCCCATTCCATCCGATCCGACTCCACTCCATCCCACTCCACTCTGATTCTGGTGCAAAACCTGTCTGTTCTTTAATGTCTTGCTATCTTTGACAAAGACTTGCTTTATTACTTTAGATAAAATGCTCAAAAAAGCAGCTAATTGCTTATATCAATTTGTTTATTCATGTAGGCTACTAAAACAAGTGTTACTGCAATCTTTGCATGCAAAGTTTGGCCTAAACACTAACAATAATCATTTGTCCTATTTACCCATCTCAGCTGATATTTACTGAATGAAATTGGGTGAAAAATGTTTCCTGTTTTTTTGTCTGCCACTGTAATGGGTACCAGTAGATGGTAGCAGAGGAGCATGTATCACTCCTTAATGGCGTTTCAATTAGAGCTGAAGCACTTCTCGCTTAATGAAATTGCCAATTGCACAACTGCACCATATGCACTACAACTACTAGGCCAGACTGAGCTTGATTTCTACAAATAAGGGGACTAAGATGCACCATTCCATGCCACTGGTGTGGTCCATCAAGTGTTTAAGAGAATGTATCTTTTACCTAGAAAGGTGTGGATTGTACCTTTTAAAGCTTTACCCTTAAAGGTATTTACAATCCATTACTGTACCTTAACACATTTTTCCATATATATCCACATTTCCAGATTAAAGATATATATTAAAGGTAAAAAAAAAGAAAGAAAAGATAAAGGTACTACCACAGAGACAAGCAAATGCAGAGTTTAGTGCCCCTTTTTTCTGAGAGTGTAGCTTACCATGTCTTACAGCTTTAAATCCTTTTCTTTTGTTAATAGAACGTGTATATATAGACTGTAAATTCGTTATAAGAACGTCACGTCACTGTGTATATGCTAAAATTGGAAAGGCTGTGTTTAGACAGTAGCTGCCTCCCCTTGAGAAACACCTGTTTTCCTAACAGTCTTCCTGCATCCCCCGCAATACCTGCAAAACCTCATGCGTCACAGCTCACGTCACACCAGAGAGGCTCAAGCGACTGAGAGTTACGACAGAGCCGCAGGTTGCCAGATCTGCTTCCAGTCCACTCACTGTGTAAATCCCAGCTGCTGGGCTTACTCTTAGATTCCCAGTTCATCCAAAAAATCCATCCCAAAAGCTGTAAACCTGACCAAAATATTATCCTGTACATCAAAACAGTGGAAAGGTGAGGGTGTAATCACGTAACGGTAGTGAACAACATCAATGTTGGCCAAATGTTTCGATGAATGTCTCATAGAATTTATGTAGAACATAGAATTTATATTAGAATATATATTGTTAATACTGTGCACAAGAGAATTTGTAACAGAACTGAGTTACATAGTACTGATTATACCACAGCACTGCTGAACGCTCGATTCTGATTGGTCAGAAGGCATTGATTACCTTTCTATAAGCTTTAATCATTTTATTACGTTAGAGTTTCTATAGTAACGGCTTACACATGGACTTGTATGATGGACGCTCCACGAAACAGATTTAAAAATATGTGTAGTTATTTATATGGTGAAGTTTACTATATTTAGCATTTATGCAAGGAGTCTCCAGTGTCAACGCTTTCTAACAGTCAGAGGTAAAGCTTTAAATTTAACTTGAAATTTTCCACCATGGAAAAGTCTTCAGGGTGGAGGACTTCTTGTGTAACATGACATGATGCTTTTTTTTTTGTCTTATTAGCTTCAAGAGAGGTTGGTGAGGGAATAACTCTGTAGCTGCTGTAACGTAAGTGATAACAGGAACTCACTTGTTTCATGGATGTTCACAATATTAAACCTAGCTATAAAAGAATAAACAATATGATGGGTTTTTTAATAAATAAAAATTGCAATCATTGGCAAATTGCTGTGGTATGAGAGGAATAAAACACTTTGGGATGTGCTGTTATTGGAAAATAGCTTCGGGGTGGTAATGTAACTTGGCATCGTGACGAATCACACCACCCTGTTGCTGTTATTTTCCTGTAACAGCACCCAAGTGTTTTATTCCTTACTTACTGTCAGATTATGACGCTAATCAAAGTGAAGTCAGTTCCACCCCACAAAATATTTTTGGCTCTCATCGCAATTGGGAAATTAAGTGAAAAAGAAGAATGCATGACATCATATCTGCTTAATATAACAGACATGATTTAATTGAATGATATGAGTTTGTTTTAATTAGATTTATGCTTCATAATCAGTTTGGTAGAGCAGGTAAATAGAGCCACGTTTGGCCTCTAAAGAGCCATTAAAAAGAAGTATTCACATAATGCATAACTTTCAAATGTGTTTATTAAGACGCATTTATTAAAGTCTCCTCTGTCTTAGAAACACCATACTGAAAGGCCAGGGCTTCTCTCGGGTGAACGCTCTAAGGCTAATTTCAAACGTTAAAACATTGGAGTGTGTGTGTGTGTGTGTTTCTTTCTTTCTTTCTAGAGGATGGCCTTTGTTACTTGTGTATGTAGTTGTTTTATTGTTGTCTGTTTCTCTCTCGGTGCCATGTTTCAGTTTGTGGTATCTATGCTGATATTGTTTTGTGAAAACTGATAAATCATCAAAAAAAGTGTCCTTGATCATTGTTAAAAATATATTACAACATATGTCCAAAAGTCCTAGCTATATAAATGTCCAATGTCCTCCTTAAAGACTGAAATACTAAGATGAGGTAAAATGGCCTATTTTTTCAGTCACAGTGTACAGAGAAATCTTCATTCTGAACAAAGCAAAACACATTGTTCACACATTTTTGCCTTCAGTTTTATTTGAAAAAGTCATAATATTTTTTTAAATGTGGTGTATAGCATGTGTTTGAATGATGTAGCAGATTCTCGATCCAGTTAAATGTAATTAAATACAATTAAATTGAACTGATTCATTATTATCACGTATATTGAATAGAACTATTGAAAAGAAATAACATTAATTGCATTAAGTTACATTAAGAAAACTCATTTCATTTCCTGAATGTGTGTGTTTGTTATAGGTTTTTTTTTAAACAACCAATATAAGTGGGCCAACAACTAAAATACTGTATTTATTAATTTTTTTTTAAAAGTTATTTTGCAGAGCTTACCTTTTTTTTATTCTAGAGACCATAAATATATTACTCATGAAAAATTGCTTATTGATGTTCATTTGCCTGAAGTAAAATTTTAATGTGATTTTCTTCGCTAGTCTCCAAAAAAAGGCAATGCCACGCCCAGCTTAGCATCCTCAGACTCCAGAAATGTTACGTGATGGTTAAACATCACCCTAAATATATCTGAATTAAACACAATAAGGGAAAACATAAAAGGTGACAGTTATGTGATTAAATTGGATGGAAAATCTGCATGTAAATTAAGTTTGGGTTGCATCAAGTATCTCTGAGTGTAGCCTGTAAAGGCTGCAGGATCGAATTAGGCTACTTCATCTTCACATATCTGTTCTGCTTCTTGCGTCTGCTTTTCCACGCCACTGTAACGTGCATAAAAAATACATAAATACAATACATACATATGCATAAAGAAGATACAACACCCTTGTGGAAAAGTACATACATTTCACATGTGATTATGTGAGTTATATGTGATTGCAAGGTTTAAAAAACGTGGAAAAAGTCCACTGAAAGTAAACACTGACATCATGCGAATGTCCTATGTGTGAAAAATGAACATGTAAAAATAAATGAATCATGGGATAAAAATGACATTTGAAAATAAATGTGTCCTGTGTAAAAAATTAAATGAATTAAATGAAACATATGTATTAAAATAAAAAGAAAATCATAAATCATGTGCAGAAAAGGGGGAAATAAATTAATAATGTTTAAAAAAAATCACTAAATACATTCGTTGTGTGAAGAAAATCACATGCAAACATACTGTAAATGAATCAGGAAAAACTTCTTGTCAAATTTCATTAGTAATATGGAAAAAGTCACATGAAAATTAATGAATCGTATGTAAAAATTTAATGTGAAAATAAATGAATTGGGGGATCATATTTGAAATTAAGCAAATCAAGTGAAAAAATCAGATGTGAAAATAAATGAATCGTAAAAAAATCAAATGTGAAATTATATATTTATGTGTAAAAAATCACATGAAAATAAATGAAATGTGCAAGTAAAAAACACATGAAATTTAATGAATCGTAAAAATATAATGTGAAAATAAATGAATTGGGGGGGATCACATTTGAAATTAAGCAAATTACATGAAAAAAAAATCAAATGTGAAATTAAATATTAATTTAATTTAATTTTAATTTTATTATTTAAATTAAATTTAATTTATGTGTAAAAATCACATGAAATTAAATGAATTGTTTAAAAATATATTAATCATGCGAGGGGAAAAATCACACATCGGAAAATAAAAGCACACACACTACATGTGAATCATCTACATGTGAAGAGTGAAAAAAAAAAAAAAAAAAAACTTCCTGTGTCATTTTCACATGAGAATCATGTCTGTGCGACTTTTCTGTAAGTGTGTTAGTAAGGTGTTGCGCCACCACTAGCCTCAAGAACAGCGTCAGTGCTCCTTGGCATCGATTCCACAAGTCTCTGGAACTGTACTCGAGTGATGAACTCTGGTTTTCCAAAACATTTTCCCTCAGCTGGTGTTTTGATGATGATGATGATGATGATGGTGGAGGAGAGCACTGTCTAACATGCTGCTCGAAAACCTCCCACAGATGCTGAATGTGGGTTGAGATCTGGTGACTTTGAAAGCTATAGTGTATAAATCACATCGTTTTCATCCTCATTCAGTGAGCCCTGGTGCCGTGTAGATGGGGGGCGGAGTCATCCTGGAAGAGACCACTCCCATCAGGATAGAAATGTTTCATTATAGGATAAAGTTGATCAGTCTGATGAACTTCTCTCTAAGGCGAATGTTCCCAACTCTGATCCTGGAGAACCTCCTGTTCCACACATTTTATTGCCTTCCCTGATCTAATACATCCACTTCAATTCAGGAAGACCTGTTAATTAGCTGATTCGGTGTGTTAGTGCAGGGAAAACCCTAAAATGAGCAGGGAAAGGGATACTCCAAGCTTTTAAATTTGAAAATGAATTTACTATATTTGAATTATATACTGTCACATTAAATAAATTTTTTTTTTTTCTGTGGTGTATTTAATAAATTGACATTTTTGTCAGTGTTTTTTTCTTTGTTTTGAACTTGCCTTTAAAAACATGTCATTAAAATCAGAAACTTAAGTACAAATCTCAGAGCTACAGATTTGATGGAAATTAGGCCAAAAGCGAAGACGCTTTCAGAGTGGACACACTCAGAATTTGGCCAATCAGAGTAATCTGCCACGATCACGTTCAGGAAGTGAAACGAAAAGACGTGGATTAGGTTTCAGGGAAGTCGAAACAGAAGATAATCAGTTAAGAGTTAATAAGTTTTGGCTGTTAGCTGCTAACGGTTGCCAGCAAGCTAACACTAGTACAGCCGAACTAGTCTGTAGGAAAAGAAGTTTTTGAGTAGAACACAAAAACTTATTTGTTTGACCGCTCTGAAAGCAGCTACCTTCCCTGGGAATCCTGGATGCTCCACCTTCAGCCTAATTTACATAAAATCTGTATTTTTTATGATTTGAATTTTTGAGATTTGTATTTAGGTTTTGATTTTTTTTTTTTTTTTGAATCTCACCTGAGATTTAGAATGATATGTTTTTAAAGAGAAATCTTACCCCTAGGAATTTCAAAACAGAAAAAACACATGTAAATTCATTACACTGATTAAATATGCCACAGAAAAACATTATGCATTATGACGTCTGTATAAAATAAAATATGAAATTGAAACTCAAATACTTTTGTCAGCTTCTAAGCTCCATACAATACCTGTGCTCTAAAAGGGCACATGGAGCCAAACCACGACAGCGAAAATGCCCCAGGAGTATCTACTCATGCTCATGCTTAAAAATATTCAGGTTTTAACTTGAACATGTCCTAAACAAAGAGTGGCATGAAGGTGCTGTGTCACAGCTCCACCGTCTCCGATCCTGTCTGTGTGGAG
>CM040461.1:23903228-23945960 GCA_022758105.1 Pangasianodon gigas
GAGTCATATCAATGATATTTCTGAGGTGGTCTGGGAAAACCCATCACATGGTTAGATGTGACATTTTATGCTCTATCCAATATAGTTCTGAAAACCACGAAAATATGTTTCTCTTTATCATGTATGTGAACGAGAAGTAAAGTTCTCGCATGTTATTGCATTTAAAGATTTCATTCCATCTACCTTTACATTTATAACCTAATCTACTTGTGGGAATATGATATTACTGGCGAATTTTGAAGAATTAGAAGTTGGCAATGGGAAATGAGTTCTCACTTTGATGATCAGCATCAGCCACACCAGTCTCTGTCTCATCACCTGAAGTAAAAGTGATTCGTGGTGATTCGATTCATTCAGTCAGTTCTGTTCTGTTGACTAAATTTCTTGTGATTAACGTCTTTTCATTCGGTCATTAAAGCATTTTAAAACTCTTCTGTAAGTGCTCTTCTCTGTTTTGATGAGGATGTGATGGCACAGAAGAGTAGCGGACATTTTCATAGCCGGTATCTGCTTACAAATTGAATTGATTAGGCTTGTGTCCATTTTGCTCTGGCACATAGCTATCCACCAACTTGAAAAATTCACTGTGTGCAGAAGTCACTATTAGCTAGACATCTTTAGGCAGACTGACTGTTTTTCCCACTGTGCCTGTTAAACTGGCTCCTTTTTTCCCAACATCTTTACAGGCAGAAAGCCAAGGCAAGGTTATAAAGTAGCCTAAATAAAAATATTTTCCACATAATTTTGGTAAAACACATTTTTGTTTTTCTCAAGTAGAGATGTCAAAGTATATTAATGGCAGAAAAACCCAATTTTGATCAATTTTGGTTGTTTTCCAGAATTTAACCGCAGTGACATCTGATGGGGTTTCCCAGACCGCCACTTTTTCATATTTGTGAAATGAAAGTGTCTGTGCATGTGTTTATTTGTGTATAAAATGCTTGGATCCTCACATGGATGGTGTATTTCAGGCTGCTGTCTGGAAACCCACTGCAGTGCTCGTGTGAGAACATGTGGTTGAAGCAGGGGAAAGGCGAAGAGTCCGAGGCAGCCGAGCTCATGTGTGTGGAGGAAGGAGGGAAGAGGAGGCATCTGTCCAAGCTCACTCTGCCCAACTGTGGTACGACTCCATTTTAATTTAAGGAGCATTCCAGGTTTTCGGTGAACTGTGCGGTTACAGATAAAGAGATTTGTGAAGAATTGTGCATTAACATGCCACTGGACTGTGGCTCAAGATAGTTGCAAGTCTGGAACAGATTTGTAGCAATTACATTGTAGTGATAGGTTGAGGTTTTTTTTTTTTTTTCAACCAGTGGACCCATCTAAATTACAGGTTCTTACTCTGATCCTGTAAAAAAACTAAAGACCATCAGTGCTTTAAGCTTGTCTTATACCAAATTACATAAAATCTAAGTTTACAAGATATTGCTTCTCTTTACTGTAATCTTCTCTATGATTGGCATTTTATTAATTAATGCTTGATGAGTGGTGTATAATGTCCTTATTATATATTATATATAAAAGAGGATTGATTATCAAACTATAGATCTTAGGGTAACACATATTCATAATGATTATTAACCGCACTTAAAATTATTTGCGGTTATAATATAATTATAATAAGTTGGTAATGATTCCTAGTAAGCATTTTTATGAACTTAAAATAGAAATGTTTCATAAAGCTCTAATAATCTGCTATATGAAATTCCTTCATAACTCATAATCATGTAATGCAAGGGATCGCAAATGAGGGATCGTGTCCCCATGCAGGGTTGTGTGATTTACCAGTGGGGTTGTAAGAGAAACTTACGCTCTCCTCTTTTGTTTTATTCATTTATTTTACTAATTAATATTACGAGTATTGCTGTAATTATGAAGATGAATTTGTGTGCTAAAATGTTACTGGGAGTCACATTCAAACAAGCGACATTTCAGTTAAGCTCAGGAGTTCAGCAATCAAAAGTGACAACTAAATATTTATTGAATATGAATTTACTCTTCCTCAATAAAATTATAAAATTATAAATCCTCAATAAAAAAAAAAAAGTAGGGTGGTCAGGGCTTCACAGAAAATTCATAATGTGCATTTAGGGTCATTTGCCCCAAACATTTTCTGTACATGATTAGAAAGCAACTGTAATATACATGAACTATTATAAAAAGCATTATAAATGTTTAAAGTGCCATCTTTGAGTTCTTCAAGTAAAGTGAATGTTAAATTATTCACATTTTTGCAGGTTGAAAAAATCTGGAATTGTTACCATACGACATTCCAAATATAAATTTATATAAATAGTGTCTTACAACTTACCTATAATGGGAATGCCATTTAAAGATAAAATATTATATCTTTATTATATATATATATATATATATATATATATATATATATATATATATATATATATATATATATATATATATGTATAAAATTATTATTTATAATATATTCGATCTTATAAAGTTTATGCAGTACATCACATGGCACAGTACATCACATTATAATGAATAATGACATTTGTGTTACATGATTATGGTTATAATGGTTACATGATACATGGTTATCAAGGAATTGTCACATTATTACTGCTTTATGAGGCATTATTAGAGTTTATCAAATTCTTTATAAGGAATCATTACCAACTTACAAAGAATTATAAACACAGTTAGAACTATATATATATATATATATATATATATATATATATATATATATATATATATATATATATATATATATAAGCTTCACAGAAAGTAGAAAGTGATACAGGCAAAATAAAACCAACAGATGAAGTAACCATTAATCAGGTCCTTACTGGAGGTTTTATTACCAATATTTTATGCCATTACAAACGATTTTTGTAGTTTGGTGCAACATTGACGGCTACTGAGACACTGTGTACACAAAGAGTATTTTCAATATTAATTTATGTTCGATTAGTGATGAAACCATTTTGTGAACATAACACTGGTCAAGTCACATTATCATGAATTAATTGGAAAAAATCAGAAATAATCTGGAGCCCCAGGACAAAAGGAGCTCTTGTCCACCATTTAATTTTTTGGCCTCGAATTCTTTCAGCTGTGGAAATGTCAGTCAGCCATCTGTGCTGTACTATCTATAATCTGGGGTCATTTTCTGCTGTGAATTCAGAATTATATAACAGCCAGAACGTGCTCATTAAAGCAAAAAAAAAAAAAATTTCAGCATTGTATAGTGTGTCAAGTGTTAAGTGTTCGCACATGTTGGTACTTGGCCACGAAATAGTGCTAAGTGCTTGCTAAATGTTAGTACTTTGTCATAAATTGGTGCTAAATTTTAGTACATGGTTGCTAAATGGCGCTAATTGGCCGCTAATTAGTACTTCTCTAGGTACACACTTAGTAAAACAGTTAAAGCGATCACACTAAAGGATTTCTATTAGAATTATGTAAAAATAAATTTTGGGTTGCTGTTTTGTTTGTGTGGACAATATTCTAATATTATTATTAGTTTTTGCTGCTGTTGTTGTAAATTAATCTGAAAACTACATCCTGCCTTCATTTTCCTTCCTGCTATTCAAAATTAATTTAGGTTTTTTAAATGCATAATTCTACAAATTTACTATCATAACATCAGCTACATTTTCCTAGCTGATTAAAATGAATAACCTTCGAAGGCATACTGCAGCATTTTTCAGTCAGTTTCAGATGCGAATTTCCACACGTGTCCCTGTACTGAGACAATAACAGAAAACCTATTTACTTTAAACTCACTTATAATGGAAGTTTAAGGGCAGTTGTTGAATTCTGTCAATGATATAACGAACTCAAAGCTACAACTGGCATGCTCTAACAACAGAGATCGTACGATGAGATAGACATGAAAGAAACCAAAGCTTACCAAAGTTGCTCTTAAGTAGTTTTATTTAACCTTCAAACTCTTCGGTTTGTTCCTCTGAGGGAACAGCAGTTCAGTGTACCTAACCATAGAATAGAGGATTTCCCATTCACATAATGGTTTCAGATAACCCAAAACCAGTAACCATCCAAAAACTCCTGAGAGACTCTTATTTGTTTTTAAGAGTGTAGGCAGAAACATAAGGAGAAGCTAAGTGATTATCAACAAGCACAAGATCTTCCAGGATATCCTGTCGAATGGCTTTTGGGACTAAGCCTAACCCAGACTACTGGTATTTAAGTCACACATGGTTGCTTAAGGGCTATCTTGATCAAAATGCTAATTTTCTAAAAGCTAGCAAAGATCAGTTAGCATGATCTCATTTGAATGAAATGGAAATAACTAGCATTTATGCTCACGATATTCAGTAGTATTTTTGTGTGAAATATCTCATTTTTGTGTCTTGGAGTACTTAGGAAGTCAGTCTACCGGTGTTTGTACAACCGGAATGTTGTTTCTAATGATCTTGCTAATTAAAGATGAAAACACGAGTTCAGTTCTCTTGACATACTACTAGACATTCAAAACGTCTTGCAAAATATTTCATACGAAAATCTTCGTAGACATTCTTTCCATTGATGTCGTATGTGGTTGTTGGACAAGCTGGGTCTCATTCAGCTGTAATCCTCAGACTGGGGGCTAAAGACCCTGATATTTATTGATCCACAGCTGTCTATTTTAAGCAATTCTAGCCTAAAGGGGCAGAGAAAGAGAGAACAAGTGACTGAGAGAGCATAAGGAGGGTGGGAAAGGCTGGGAGTGAGAGAGAGAGAGGGAGAGAGAGAGAGAATCCCCAGAATACAAAGACAAAGAGACATTTAGCAATGACGCTCCTCCATGGGCATGTTCTGGGTTGTGGCCAAATACTCTCTGTTTCCGTGTTCTCCCAGAATGAGAAGACAAATAGGCAATAACTAATGCAAACATGCTGTTTTAATTCACTCTGGCTTGCAACACAGGTCAAGTGTCATTAGTGCACAGCTTGATGAAGGTCAAGTAGGTGCTGTGCAAGATATTCACAAAGATTATGCAGCTACTTGATGGTTTCCAGTGGAGATTTTGAAAGAACATTGGCTTTGAGGAGGATATTTGTCTTCAATGATGGAAAGATTGTAATCTGAGGAACTTGGAAAGTCCCATACAGTCCTAGTAGCAGTGTTGGGAGACACTTTGGACATCAGGATCGTCTAGAGTGACGATCCTGACATCCAAGGCATCTCCCGATCATATGCATCAAGGCCTCTGTATTCTTCATTACTGCCAAAACAAAACCTGATTCAAATCACCAGCTTATCACCAGTACTATTGTGACTATTGTGAATTTGTTGTGTAATTTCTCCAGAACATGAGTTTGACACTAGTGGTAGAACATAGTCTCTTATCGTTTGTCTTTTTTTTTTCTCTACAGTCGTCCCCACAGTCAGCCTCCATCCTAAAAGCGTCACCCTGATGGCGGGTTCAAACATAACCCTGACTTGTAACGCCTCAGGGATGCCCACGCCCGATCTCAACTGGATCACCTGCCCACTCAATTCTAGCCATGAGGTAATCCAAGCCATGCTATCGGTCTGCAAATTGATCTTTGTTTATTTTTAGCAAGTTGCATTTACAGTCTCCGTGTACCTCATGTCTCTCTCGCTCTCTCTCTCTCTCTCTCTCTCAGATTGTGACTTCGGGACAGTCCTCCATACTAAGACTCAGAGATCTCTCATCCCTGGACAACGAATGCAAAATCACTTGCAGCTCTGACAACACAGCAGGGGAGAGTGAAGCCTCTCTGCAACTCGACATTCACTGTGAGTTCAAAATGTCGCGCTTATAATTAGGGACGTGCCGATACTGATACTGATATCACGGATTGGTCCGATACAGTGCTCTATTTAGTATCCTAAATAGAGGTCATTAAAAATGAGCACAAGATTCTGTGAAGGTGTCACACATGCGAGCACTTCAGCTCTGCGAGCACTGAGCACTGAGACACTTTGCTTTAGTACTTCCTGAAAAGAAATCACCCCGTTGATTCATTTCCTCAAACAGCATGTCCCCAAGTGTTTTACTGCAGATTTTTGTTGGATTTCAAATGAATGTTACTGTAAAAAAATGTGAAAACTCTTTCCAGCCCTAAGTATTAAAATGAATAACCTTATAGGGGCTACTGCAGTGTTTTTCAATCAGTCTCAATCTACTGCATCTGTAGCCATTGTGTGATAACTATACACAAGTATATCAACACTTGTCTCTGTTTTGAGACTCACATTAAACTCAGTTATAATAGATGTTTAAGGGCAGTCACTGAATTCTGTAAAGAAACATTTTAAAACCTGAATCTATGTAAAAAATCGGGCACACTCATGAAAAAGCCATGAATGAAAACCTTACCAAAAGGCTCTTATGTAGTTTTTAAACTTTCAGACTTTTAGAGTAATTCAGTAAAAAGCAATTCTGGTTACTGATGTTTTCTGGAAGGGTTTCTGGTGTCCATGCTCGATCAGTTGGAAATCCTTCCATCTGAAAAAGTAGTCCACTTTCTGGACTACAGATTTAGAGCTTAATTTACAGTGGAAGAATTCATTTCCATGTTCTACAAAAATGTGTTTCACATTTATTTGCCGCCCCAACAACTTTCTGGAAGTTAAACTTCATAATAATGCAATAAATGTTTAAAAATAAGGGCGTGTTTGTTCTGTTTTTTTCGCATGTTGGCACCAGTTGCTCCGACAATCAGCAAGCTGATGGACGCCATCTCCGACCACCACTGGTGCATCCCGTTCAGCGTATCTGGCAACCCACAGCCGAAGCTGCACTGGCTGTTACGGGGTGAGCCTCTGACTGAGGGGGCCTTCATCAGCACCCGGATCCACGATTACTCCGAGCACGAGTATCACGGCTGCCTGCAGCTCGACAACCCCACACACATCAACAACGGCATGTACACGCTGCTGGCCAGCAACCCTTACGGCAGCGACCGCAAAGCTGTATTCGCCCACTTCATGCACAACCCGTGGAACGGTGAGTCGTCTGTCAAAAAGATTCAAATTTCCAAGATGACTCAATACTGAACATCACTAATAGTATAACAACTTAGATTATTTAAACTTCCTGTGCTCAGGATTGTGCTGTCAGACCCTAACCCTGCTAACCATTTAAGATGTTTTCTAAATGTTTTACGAACATCAATTTACTAAATTTTCTATAATGTACAGTTTGTCAAGTTTTACAATGTTGCAGGTTTTTTTTTTACAATTTGTTGCACAGTAGAAATTTTCGTTAAGCGGAGAATCTACTCCTAGCTCTTCATATATTTTAGAAAATCTCTAGTCAAACGTTTGCCGAGGCTGCAACACAATTCACTGTAGAAGCCGCTGTTATTGTTCTGTTTTTTTTTTTAAATTTATTTATAATGTGATGCCACAAAGGATCAAGTTGGAACCTTCAGAAAATCTTTCAGAAAAAAAGAATAATTAAAAGTTTAATAAAGACATGTACAATTGCTTCTGTAATTCTGCCGTGATGTGAGCACAGTGTTTGTAATGTTACAACATGAACTTCTTAGAAGTTTTTGAATACTGACTGAAATAGCATTTGCTGTTAGCTGAGAAATGAATAGAAGGAAACCTTGAACCATGATACTACCACAATTTTAGAGTGGTACCTCTTATTAGCTGTTTTTTTACACTGCAATGGCATTACTATGGTGCTTGAGGATGACTAGGCTTATTTTTAACCATGATATGACTACAAGTTATTGGAAGGAGTCTCCAGTATCTGTACTTTGTAACAATCATGTTAAACCATGGTTAAGTTTCATAACAGAAATACATAGTGGAGTATAGTGGAGGATAAACATGGTGCATTTCCTAAAAAAAGTATTTTTCTTTTCACATCAAACCCAAAGATACGACAGCCACGGATTCTATCTACTACGGTGAGTTATTGTATTTTATCTCTGACAGACTACATACAGTCTTGTGTATAGAATATGATGTGTTTGTACTGTATGTGCATATTTAATTTTTTGCCTTTTCGTTTTTCGTTTTTCAATTTTCTTTTTTTTTTTTTTTTTTTTTTGGGTCCCTGCATCCTTTCAAGACTCTACCACAGGTACAGTGAAAGTACACACCTACACTCACACACAAATAGTACGACACCACTAATGAGTGTCATTCATTAAAGTTTTTTTATAAAAAAAAAGATATGATATACAGCACGTTCCTATCAAGTGGACATTTCCTTATCGTCACTCTTTTTCTTGGCACAGATGACACTCCTCTTGAGCCACCTGAGGACCGAGTTGCTGTGAGTGTTTCGTTAAGCATGCACGCTAATGAGAATGGCCCGGTCTTTGTGGTGTTTGATATTCAGTGTGTCTGTGTATGTGTGTGGGAGTGTGGGAATGCCGTCTATACACGCTCTGTTCCGTCCTGTAGGTGTACGTGGTCGTGGGAATCGCCGCCGTCACATTCACCGGCTTTGTCCTGATGCTGGTCGTCCTCAAGTTTGGCCGCAATTCAAAGTTCGGAATTAAAGGTAAGCACTCGTCTGAGCTCTCATCTCCGCCAGGCCTTCGTTAAGGAGTCCCGGCTCTGGACAGGAGACATTGTGTTGGGTTTGGAAGCGGGTCCTTAGGGATGAAAGCTTCAGAAATGCTTCAATAGGAGGGATGAAGTGGGAGGCTGTTCTTCATCTTGTTCTCTGTGCTCTACTAATTGCTTAACACTCCCCGATTCTTTCTTTAACCAGCTCATCTCAGAGAGCTGTACTTCTTCTCTTTCGCTTTTGTACCACCTGTGGGCTTTCTACTGACGCTTACATACTAGCAGGTTTAACATTAGAGGTGCTGGTTTTCAAATGATGCATTGGGTATTTAACTGATGTTGATTGCAGGTTTGTGTGGGGAAAATCTTTCATATTTCAGTTGTAGATGGTTTGTCAAAGAAGTTTTAGACTTGATGTGAAAACAGTGATGGGTTCTGAACCTCTGTACTATGTGTCTGTAGCTCGGATTACCTGCAAAGATTTTCATCAATCCAGTACATTTACGTATATGTACCCTACATTTGGCACTTTTTATCCATTGCAATCCAAACTCACATCATGTTAAAGTTACAGTAATCACAAGAAGACTACTTAACATCTTGCACTCATTTATAGATAGAAAGCTGAACAACACTACTTTGGACAGCGTTGAATCTTCGCAAACAATAATTAGAAGATCCATCCCTTTGTGTAGTGAACAATTGCGCCTCTTCAAGCAAATCTCCCGGAAATGTTAATAGCATGGATGGAATCTTATGAGAACTACAGCCAGGGCCTTGTCTCAGTCAAAACAGCTTACTTTTCAAGCAATAAGAATATTATTTGTTTCTAGGCATCTGTCTTAGCAAATGAAATGGCTATTGATGATTCTCTTCAGACTTTTTCAGTAAGAAAAGAGAAACCATAAGGGTGATAATTCAGCAGCAGCTTGCCAGCCTTATATAATCCATCCTCTAATGATGATAACTCAGGAGGTGCCATTATCCAGGAATGTCTCGATAAGTAGTGGAAATTAGTATCAGTGACTCTGAACGATTTATCTCCGGCATATTTTACTGATCTCCTGAAGCAGTATAGCCTATCCTGAGCACTTCTCTCAACTGGGCCCATTGTTAATCCAGAGGATTAGTCACAGCTAAGCCAGTGGAAGATTTTTCTTACATCGACCTAAATGCTAGAAATAGGACCAAAAATGGCCATGGCTTCAACAGTTAAAATTAATTAAGAGTATAATTACGAATACAACAAAGATGTGAAAGCATTTTGCTAGTCGGAAGCTCAAAATGACCAAATTCTGACATGCTGGGAAACCTCTGTTAGTGCAACTATATACAACTAAGAAACACATCAAATGTAACAGAACATTAGCTGTTTTTTTCATATAAACAATCTTAGGCACAGCTATGTGTCACGAGGCAGAAGTGCAGGTAAAACAGCAGCTTTATTACAGACACTGGTAGACAATTTCAAAACATGAAGCAAAAGAGTTCGGTCAGACGATGAGCAAACAACATAGACCAGGCAAGACTAAGGCAAAAACGTGAAACAAGACAAGATCAGGAACCAGGTAGACGATACTCAATGAAAAGGCTTGGTAACACCTGGTGAGAAGCACAGAGCATATACTTCACAACGTGAGTGTGGTTTGGAAGTCCTTATATAGTGTGAGCTGTGATTGAGAACAGGTGCGTGTGATCAGTAAGATGGCGAACTAGAACGTGACAGTCTCTGTTGGGTGTTGTAGTCCGAGGCGGCCATGTTTGTAGACCGCGTAGTACTCTGGGTAGTGTAGTTGGACGCCATTTCTGGTGTTGAGATGACGCTATGAAGCAAACCTGCAAAGATTCTTTCATAGTCATTGAAGGAAAAGTTTCTATATATGAGATAAATGAATATAATTAACAGGAAACTGTAAAAAAAATCAAATCAATATTTGGTGTGACCATTCTTTGCCTTTCAAAGCTACTAGTTACAGTGTCTTAGAGTTTTATAAGGAAATTGGCTGGTATGTTATTTTGAGCATCGTGAAGATCTTGCCACAGTTTTTTTTTACTTTACTTTATTTTAGTGTCTTCTGCTACTGAGAAAAGGCTTGAGATCGACTGGTAATGATAAATATTCCTGCTGCATGTTTGCTTTTCCATAAAAATTGGCAAATGAGAGATGATCAGAACAAACAAACACTTTTGAATGTTTTTCCGTATTTTTTGATGCTGTATGAATATCATTAAACCTATAGTGACTGTTATGAAATTAATTATCCACTTTCTTATTTACTTCTGATTGAGCTGTAAAATGAGGAGTTGTTATTTAGTTTGAGCTTTGAACCAGATTGTTAACAGATTACTGGTACATGGTGGCCTGCACGTAAACATAGTTTGTGGATATAATGTTAAAAGACGCTGCCTTATGAATGAGTTTGCGATCGCTTCCTGTGGTTCTTCTGTACGGAAGTGCTGGATTAGATATCCTAGATATCCTAAGAGGCTTTTTTTCACACTGTGGTCTGCTTTACAATATTTGTGCATGCACGTCGTTGTCTCTCAAGGGCGAAATGCAGGGCGTAGCTCCTCTGTGCTGACCTTGCTGTAACTGCAGAGAAAAGCTGGATCACAGTGGAAGTGAGGGAAAATGAGGGGTGAAACTGAAGCCCTTGAGTTCAGGAAGTCTGGATGCACTGGTCTCTCTCCCAGAAGAAAAAAAAATACCAGAATGAAAAAGAGGAAGAGAGAGAGGAAAAGAGAGTGAGAGAGAGTCCGAGTCAGCAACCTTGTGCTTATCAATGATTCAAAGAGCAGGTATCAGTTTTCTTTGGGGATTTTTTTTGGTCCGGAAATCAATGGAGCTTGTCAAGGTCAGAAGGATTGGCCCTCCACTGGCTCAGCACTCTCGGGGACCACTTCTTCCTTTATTTCTTCCTACTTCCTTTTGTCTTTTTTAAGGCGCTCATCACCACCTATAAGAGAAGCTGCATGAGATCAGTTTGAGGACAACAGACATTTCATACATTTAACAACAGATTCAATTTCGCAAGCACGTTTCTCACGCATTGTCACTTTTAAGGAGACATTTGTGGTGAAAGGAATCCATGTATAATAGTGTCTTCAAATCCAATGACTGCAAAAGCATCACTAATGACTAATGACTGCCAAAAACCATATTGTTTTATTTAATACGATACCTCGGGGTGGATTCCAGGCGCCTCACGACCCAACATTTCTAAGGTCAATGGAAATAGTTGGTGTGTAACGCATTGTTTCATGCTTTTGTACTGCATGTGTTATCTTGTGCTGGAATTTCTTTGGAAATGAAAAGCGGCTCAGAAAAATCATTAGCACTTGCACATCTGTGCAGACGTCTGCATTATCTTGGCTACGATTATCAAGACATAGTTCCCTTGTACATTCAATTGTAGTCTATTAAAATTAATTTATATACCAGGGTGAGTGAAATGAAACCTTAAAAGTGCAACATAACTAGAAAAAATAATTTTTTTCTAGACTTAGAAAAAAAAAAAAAGAAATTAAAATTATGTAGAAAAATGACACACTTTTGTTTTGACTCGTACATTAAAAATTCCCAGGAAAATATCCTAGGAATATTTCTACACCTTTACCCTATGAATATTCCTGAATATTACATATGAAATGTCCCTCATGTCCTCATGCCATGCCATCTAGCTAGCAGGCTATAGTGTGAGTCTCAATTTGTGTTGCCATATTCTCTGTGAATTATTTTACAGCAGCCAAAAAAGCAGTTTGTTCGTCACTACAATTAGCTAAGTTAAAGAGCCAGTAAATTCCCAGGTATCACAATTCAGTTCTCTGGTTGAAAATTCTGACCCAAATATCAATCTATATAATCACACTCATCCATCCAAGACAGTTTAGCATGTTTGGTCTTCGAAATAGTTTTGCTTGAAAACGTAATAAATAGCTATAAGACCAGATTATATGTACTGAGAAATTAGACTTAAGTGAATGTATAGGTAGTGTGTCAAAATCTTTTCCAATTAAAAGCAGAAGTATCCAGCCAAAAATGTGCTTAAGCTAAAGTAAAAAAACTACTTTTAAATGTACTCAAGTATTAAAAAAGTAAATGTTTTAAACTGATGAAATTAAGTAAATGCTTTCATGTGAAAACTAACTCACTGAAGGTAACCTTCTTTATCTAAAACTGTTACAAGATGACTTTCATTTTTTACAGCTACGCTGTTTTGCCTGAAAACATCTTTCAATCTCTGTATGTTTGCTGGACATATTCAGGACTAATGCTAACACGAAAGTAAAAAATATCCTATAAATAACCGATATTTACCATTCACTGGAATTTGACTGGCTGTCTAGCCAATTTATGTTACATACTGGAATGGATGCTAATCTAACCTGGCATTAGCAAAGAAAACAGGCTAGCTTAGTTAAATATAGCCAATTAATGTTTGCAAATAAAACTTTCTTACTTACAGCATGCTTTGTCAAATTAGCTGGAGTTCATGTCTTCTAAGGAGGCAAACGAGAAAACGTATTTTATGAGTTTTTTTTGCCTGCTTCAGCATATTGAAATATTTTACTAAGGGATGCTCAACAACACAAAAGCAGTCTATATTCAAATGCACGTGAATAGCTAGCGTGCTAACTAGGTACATTGAGTAACACAAGAAGGTCATCGCAGAAGATAAATTGGCACGATTATTGATAGTTTTTTGTATATTGATGAACATGATTGGCTGCTAAACTGATCCCATTTGATTGACAGTATACGGTCATTGGCTAGATGAGAGAAGAAAAGACCCTTGAGATATGTACAGTATCAATACCTCAAATTAATACTTATGTATAATAATGAAATGCAGTTACTCAAGTATTTTCCGCCCTGGATGACTGGGAAAGTTTTAGCGCTCCCACTCAATATCGTGATGAGCTGTTAAACAGTAGGCTTTTCACATAGAAATCACATCATAATATTAGTAGTACTTCAGGGGGTGGAGTACTACTAAACAGTCATGGTGACTTTTTAAAAATTCATGGATATGCATCCAAAAATTCATGGATATGCATCGATCTCTGAGTTTTCACAAATTTGTGTTATTTTTCTCTTTAAAAAAACACCACAATTCCACTAGCCTTCTATAACTGAAAATGTAAACAATGCTATGAGTGGAAATACAAATCCGGCTTCTGCTACAAATCATGGGAACATTTAGATGTCAGGAAAAACTACATGTTTAAATGATCCACATTGTTCAGTATCTCAGACAGACTTGGTTACATGGTTTCCAACACTGTGTGACACACTGCTGTTTATAAAAATGGACAAAAGTAGGCTAACAAGTAGGCTAACAAAAGGGCTAACGAATTAACTGCCATGAAGCAAAGTCACTTTCTTCCTCAGCGTAATGTTTGTTTTTACTCCAGCAGACTCAGATGGGAGGTGGGATCAGATGGGATATTGTAGTTCAAATTTGGTTTTTACTTTTAAGTTTCTTTGTCCAATGATAAAATAGTAGCTATAAACATGCCCTACTAGTAGCTATAAACATGCCCTACTTGCTAGTAGCATTATACTCGTATCTCCAGTGCAAAGCTAAAGACACAAATTCAGATGCCAAACATGCCTACGTTTAGAGTAAAGGGAAAAAGTTTAAATTTCATTTTGGCTAAAACTGTTCCTAGTGTACTGCTTCTTTCATGATGTCCATATTAAGGTGCTTTATTTATACACCAGCCTGAACCTTTATTGCTTTGTGGTTTACCAGTATTTGGATCATAGCATTGATTATTCCGAGCTCATACTAATTCCTCCGAAACCCAGGGAAAAAAAGTGGCATGTGTTTGTTTCTTTGTGATTTTGGCACTTCCTCCTGTGGTCTGTGAAAGATTTGTTTGTTTAACGTGGTTTAATCGCTGGTTTAAATGGCGAATTCAGCCTGCAATGAGTCACGGCTCTGAAAACTGTTATCACTGAGCTGCAACTTCTGTCGGTCTTTCAGAGCACACTTCTGTCTCGAAGAATGTGTGTGTGTGTGTATTGGGAGGTGGTCCTGCCTGCCCACCACATGCACCGTTGTCATAGAAACGAGCGTCATCGCTCGCACTCGAAAAATGAATCATTCCCACAAAGTATGAATCACAAACTGCAGGGTGCACAGATGCACAGCAGAGTTCGTAGAAAGAATTCATTCTCATACACTCTCATACGCTTGAAGTAGCTCCGAACGCAAAAGAGTGATTTTTAAATGGCTAACTTCTCTTAGCTTGAAGGAGGATTGAAATGATACAGTCTACTGTTTTGGTCACATTTGTTAACACAGGACTTTTGCATTGAAAATAGAGAGTTATTTAGTACTTATGTAAAAAATTAATTCGGTGAGCGTTACATGAGAGTTCAGTCTGTGATCGCGTGAAACAGACTTAATGGCTTGGAACTATCACAATATGCAGATGCCTGGAAATTTCAATATCACTTTCTATGAACTCCATATGCATAACGACGAGGGGTGTAACACAATGACACTATCTATAGCTGTATATCTATATCTTAGTCCTCCAAATATCAGCATCTGTATCTGTATTTAGAGTTAAACCCAAAGTGGGTGTGGCCTTAATTATATATTCTTTTTATATTATTATTATCATTATTATTATTATTACTATTTAATATATAAATAATAGGTGGAAACACTGGAAAAAAAACCCACCATGGAATGTGAATCCAGGCTTTAACAGTTCCTCAACCTCAGCTACATCACTCGAGTTCTGAGACTGCTTTCTTAATCCTGCTCATGCAGATACGATTTTTTGTTTGGTTTTTGTTTCTAATGAATTTAACTGGTTTTATTTCCCAAAATATCAACAAACTACTAGATAATTTAAACAAAATGGTTTATTAAATCACTGCCATTTCTCTTTTTTTTTTTTGCCATTTTATCAGGTATATTTAGATTTAGAGCACTAAATTTACAAAAAAATAAGAGGTTTTTGTCAAAGGTTTTGTAGTATGAGGATCAGTTCACCTAGCACTCATTTTAACAGCTCTTCAGTGAATCTGTTCATGCGATTCTCTCAGTTTATCACTTCTCACCTGAATCTGTTCATGTGGTTCACTACGTTTAATAACTCTTCAGTGAATCAGTTCCCATGAGTCACTCTTTTTAACAACTCTTCAGTGAATCATTTCACCTGATTCACTCATTTTAACCAATGTTTAATTAATCAATTCATGCAATTCACTCAGTTTAACAACTCTTCAGTGAGTCAGCTCACCTGATTCATTCAGTTTAACAAATTTTCAACTAAACACGTGATTTGCACAGTCTACTAACTATAAAGTGACTCTGTTCACCTGATTGTTATTAAAAACAGTGACTAATCCCCAATCATTAACAGTATCCAGAGCTCAGCAGGGTTGCTCGTAACTTCACGTCTGGTAAACTGAAGGGGATTTAAACCCACAACCATGTAATCCTATTAACCCTGACGCTGCCTAGATACAGGCTTTATATGTTTTGGTATCCATGCTTTCTTTGCGCTTGTTGTGATTCATTTTGCAGTGTGACTTTTTTTTAAAGCTCACATTTTGTCTGCACAGTGTGAGGAACCATGTGTGAAAAGCTCAGAGGAAAAAAAATATATACAGCAGATGGAGACTTTTGAATCTTAGCTAAGATACTGAGATGAAGAACGTTTTGTGGATCGATGTAGTCATTTTAATATCACTCTTATCTATTTGTCGCACATTCTCACATAGCACTCTCTCTCAGTCTCTCTCACACGCTCGTCCATCAAGTTCACTTCAGACTCAGAGGAATACTGTTAGTCAGAAAGCACTTCTGAGACTCCATGTAGGCCTATAAAACATTTTCCAGGCCATAAGCACCTGTAAAAGCATTTCTGTCTGACTTTGGTCCAATACAAATTACAGCACAGTATGCAGTGATACAGCTGAGTGTTAACCCAAGTCCAGCTTCACTTTGTGACTTTAAACTGGTGTACGGTTACCATGGCGATATTGCTTTTTACAGACATTTAACTTTCATTTGTACAGACAAACAATTGCTAAATTTGGTTTATTAACAGAACTATAAGGACCATGCACGGTGTGATCACCATACAACTCAATATCACTGTTTCATATTTCTAAAAAAAACAAGACACTTAATCATAGTAATAGTGTGATTTTGCCTGAAGAAATCTTGGATGAAATCAAGAAGTGCCTGGAAATCATGTTTTTCGTAACCTTACACCAGAAATAAAGGGTCTCAACATCAGAAAATACATACCAGCATTTTAAATAAATGTTCGATTTATAGCATAGGTTTTGCTAACGTAGGATTCAATTATAGAAATAAATAATCATTTATATGTCTAAGATATGTCTAAGACTTGTTATTCATAGTCTAAGAAATAGAATGTTGCCAATCAGAAATCAGTATTTTCCATGGCCATAGTACAAACTGGTACAGCATAAAGTTAATTGTGTAACAGTTTATCTGAAAATACCATCAAACCATCCCAGCACTAATCTCAAGTCAAGTCAAGTGAAGTGGGTTTTCATTGTCATTCCTCTATATAGCTTGTATACATTGGAACAAAATATCATTTCTCCAGGACCATAGTGCAAACACGTAAGAGTAAGCAAGACTACATAAAGTACAAATACACAACAATGTGAGATGAGTGCAGGACAATACATACACAGAACAGAACAATACACAAGACAATAAATACACAGAACATGGGCTGTAAACTGTAAACTGTTGGTAGGGTAGCAGCAATACGTTTAGTTAATCTGAATATATAATTTCAAAAAGAACATTAAAAAGCAGCTGCATCGTTTGGCAGTTGTTTAGTATTTAGTATAAACCAGATGTCTTTCTTTTGTGACTTTTTGTCACTAAATGTAGGTAAGAACTACGTACTTTCATAGGAAGGGGCCATTTGACTGACACTGCAAACATTTTCTCACCACTCTTTCAAATAAAACTCTCTAATAACTTTTAATTATAACTTTTGAAGACAAGAATTCAGTGACTATAACTTGACTATAAAAAGCTCATTATGTCAGGCTCTTCAAGAATTTGATTTCTTCTCAGGACACGGGTGTACAGGAGTATATGTACACCATATGTGTATATGTATGCGTATATGTGGAGCTGAAGATTCTGAATCTTGTGGCCAGAAAAGTGTACAAAATATATCAGACACTCTAGACACTGTAGAATGTAGTATTTGAGGCTAAGACTAACACTTATTCAGCTTTGGTTAACTGTATCTGAAGTACGGGACATGCTTAAGATGATCAGGGTATAGTTCTCGGAGTGTGTGTGTGTGTGTGTGTGTTCATCTCCATGCTGTGTACTCTGTTTGACTTGGCTTCACACTTGTGCTTGGATAGACATCATTTTCCACCAGCAAATGCAGGCACAACACCTCCAGGTCATGTTTACGTGTTCTGATTTCATATCTGGCAGTCTTTTCTCTATCCGCTTTCTGTACTTCCTGATCTAATGTAGCTGCATTACAATATTACTTATCCTCTATTACCTTTTCTCCTCGACTCAGCTTTCTGACACTCGGAGTTCTCCGAAAGTTTGATGTACACTACAGACCAAACGTTTTCACCCCCGACTAAACATCTGCATGAAGTACACAACTAATTCTTAACCTTTTTTTTGTGCTTTGCATTTTTTGTAGCTTTATAGTTTTATTAATTTAAATGCAATCTGAATCACATGTACCTGTTTTTCACATTCAGATCATTCAAATGCTCCTGAAGAAGAAACAGGATTAAAAAGTGGTCAGTGTAAGAGTTTGTTATTAAGCACATGAAGGCTTTTCCAGTCAACATGATTTAAACTAAAAATAATTGCATGCTTGCGTACTTTTGCCTTGTAGTGAATATTCTTTCAGATCTACTCACTAGTGGTACTCATAAAAACTCTTACAGTCATACTTTACTGTATAACATTAATTAACACATTAACACACAGAACAGCCTGATATTTTGGGGGTCAAATAAAATATAATTAAAATTCAGAAAGTTATTATAGTATATATTTGTTTTAATTATTATAATTTATTCATTTATGCCTATTATTTATATATTGTGTTGCATCAGTTTGATAAGTTTTGTTAAAGCTGTCACAGTTCCTTGTGTTGTGTTTTTTTTACTACGTTATGTTGAGTCATACTGTCTTGTGTTGCGTCACTTTTTTTTAGGTTTTGTTTTATTTCATAATGTCCCAGTGGAAGTGGTGAGCCGATAAGAGTGGTGCAAACTGGACCGAACTCAAAATGGACCATTCTGGGAAAGAAAACACACACACGCGCACACACACTTACGGCTCATGGCTCATCCCAGCTGCTACTGACCGAACCAAGCTGTGCAGCCAATCAGCAACCAGCATAAAGCTAATCAGTCCTTCATTGTTTTTTTTTTGCTAGAAGCCCCTCCTATGCACCATCCCGTCTACAACCGGCTGTAGCTGTTATCCGACCTCGTCCCTTTGCCCAGCGTGGAGGGCAGAACTGGGGGTTTGTGGGTAATGGAATTTGTGTCAGTGGATAAATGGAGCCGTGATGCTCTAATGCTCAAAGAGTCTCGCGGAGGGAGCAAGAGATAGTGACATAGTTTTTAATGGAGACCCTCATAAATGAATCATCACACATGTGCCTTGCCTTTTTTATTCTCCCTGTTCACACACTGAAAGACACGCACACCCACACACACACACACACACACTATTAACAAATCTGGGAAGCTGGCACCCCATCTAAATAACAATTGAATAAAAATTATGTTTTTTTATTTGTGCTGTAAATAATAGTTTGTGCTGGTTGGGTTTCTTAGATTATTATAACAGCTATATTTCAGTGTAGGTCTATGGCTGAGTTTTGTAACAGTGCAGTAAACGCCATTCAACTCACAACCAAACCAAAAATCTTAACAAATTTGTATCACTTGTTTATGCTGCTTTATATATGCAGATACGATTCTGTTTTTTTTTTTTCTTCTTGCGTTTACAGCTTTCATTCAATCATTCATTCATCCTTAGTAACTGCCTGGTCAGGGTTGCAGTGGTTTAAATAAGGCTTAAATTAGGTTTGTTTATATTATAGGAAATAGAAACTAAAATCAAAAGTTTGAAAATATTGCAGGTACAAAGAAAAATAATAACTACGCGAGTGTTATTTAAAAACAGTCCCACACACATGTTTATTTTAAAAAGAAAAAACTTCTGGTTTAGGCCACACCCACTTCGGGTTTAAATCTGAATACAGGTATAGATATGATTATTTGGAGCACTAAACAGATACAGATTGCGTTACACCCTGTAGGTAGGTAGAAAGAGATCCATAGACTCAACACTGACAATAACGTTATAAAATCTCAAAAACCAAACTGGCACGAACTGTAATTTCTACAACACAAATGAACAAAAACTGAATGTGAAATTAAAAAAAAAAAACTTATTATAAGGGTTGGGGCAACTTCACAGTGGTACTATACAGTAAATTATAAAGTTCAGACTTTATTGTACACAGTATATGCTTTTTTCCCACCACAAAACAAGAAATGCACTCAGTCTTTTACATTCCTTCCATCAAAATGTCTTTTATCTGAAGCTGTTCTTGTTTTATATCTGTCTTTAAAAAATAATGTATTTGTTGTTAATTCAGGTAGAATTTTGTGACTCTGAGATACGAGTGTGAAATGTGGTGTTCTTATGAAATGTTACTTTAGTGACACTTCTGTATAGAGGGTCACATATTCGACGTTAATTCCTAGCTAATATAAGTGCATATAAGTAGTGGCTCATAATACAGTTCTCTGGCAACATTCCGAATCTTATCCTTATCTTACTTAATATCTTTAAGAACTGCAGTCTGGAATGGTACGTGTGTGTTAAGTAAAATATTTTTATCATTTGTGAAATATGAAATTTTAATCTATCTGAGTATCTGGGTTTTTTTTTGGACAATGCCTCCTTTAAAACCCCAAATCTGTCGAGAGTTTTTTTTTTTTCAATATAATTGAATTTGTCTGCTTTGGTACTTACTTTGGAGCTTTCACCTTAAATTAAAACTCTGTACTAAAGATATACAATTAAAAGCAGTCGTCTATAAAGTGTTATCTCTTTGCGACAGTGGATTGAGAGCAGCGACTGTTACTCATTTTGCTAACCAATAATAAGCATGCTAATTTCCCAAACAGTAGTTATTAATGAGAAGCGAGTATAGCAACAGATAAGCTGCTAATATTGCCAAATGACTGCTGTATTCACTACTTATATGCACTTATTAGCTCTGAATTCATGCTAAAGGTGATTCCACGACTACGGTGCCATTTAGCCCTTGTTACTCTTAAAATTTTAAGGTTTTTAAATCAGTTTTCAACATTGAATTCAAGAAAACATACGTGTAACCATTGCGGTAACCCAATGCGGTAACTCAAGTAAAAATTGTCACATAGAAATAGCAAACATATGAAATGTTGTTAACTAGCATCAATAAAGTGAAGAGGACATTAAGCACATTGAAATGATTTACGTAAAATGTATTAATAATTTCCTTTCAATCTATAGTGACATACTTTACTTCCCATGATTTTCATGAAATTCGGACACTGCGACTTTCCATCAAATGTGACAGTGAAATTTTCAAAATATTTCATAAGGGTGAATGTGTTCACATAACAGGGTTGAGTGAATGTTGTGACACATGACTGAAATTATTTATCTGAAATATGCAGAAAAGTTGTTGTGAAGGACACTTTACCTATATTTAAAATGTCCTTTACCTTTAATTTACATACATATTTGTAAATGCAATATCAGAGGGACACAAAATGGCACCCCAATCATGGACTCACCCCTAATCTGGCCTCCTATACTGACATGTTACTTCATGTTCTTGCCTTTATTATAGATGTCCTAGTGAATTTGAAATGGAAATTGATTTAATGGGCTATAATGGAGAGTTTTTATTGCATAGCGTATGTTCACTTTGGTGGTTATTTGAATCATAGAAATGCCAACATTTAAGCTTTTTAAACATGCAAGACTTATCAAGAAAGGTAAGATTTAAAAGTTTAATAAAACATAAATATGTTACACAGAGCTGATTGTAACACAGCCTGGCACTTTTTTTTGGGAACTTCAACTTCAACCAACTGAAATTTGGTTAGAAGTGAATTTTCCAGAATGTTCTCCCTCTGTCCCGTGTCTCACTGTGGAGGTGGAAGAATTTTCTCTTTTCCTCTTTCTCTCATTTTGCATCATGCCAAGAAACACACACACTACTTCTAAATCCCCGGGTGTTCCAGTTCCTTGGCTGCGTCCTTCCCCTAAAGAACAAAAAGTCTGCCTTTTCAGTTTCCACTGCACAGGAACTTAAAAAAAAAAAAAAAAAAAAAAAAAAGACCAGCTCTCACTATCTGCCTTGTTTGTGGTTGGTTCAGCCTTGAATAGAAGTGTGTGTGTGTGTGTGTGTGTGTATGTGTGTGCATGTAGGGGGGTTGATGATGAAAAGGATACGTAAACACGACAGTGCGTATATCTGGACGCTTCATTTCTCCGTCTGTTTTGATAAGCGAGAACATGGCTGAAGATGTGGAAGGTTTCTATGGTGTGGAAATATGGGAGAGCAACAATCTGAGGAATGTTTAGCCAGGCTGTGGCTGTGAAGCCGTGAGGAACATCTGAATGAACGCTTGTTCTAGTGCCGTTTCTATCCCACTCCTAAGATTTTACTTCCACGCACTTTAACTTCATCACCTATAGCATTGTAACGTCAACTAGAGCTCATACGAAATGTGTCGAAATGAAGTGTTAAAAGTCTTTTCCTATCCTTCATCATTATTAAGAAAAATTATAATTGTGCTGCTTATATAAATCCAAAAAATGCACTTTGATCCTATAGCTACACATTCTCAGTGCTAATTTCTTTCACTTTTTAAACCATATTCACTTAAACACTAATATCTCTTCACCCCATTTTCATTTTACTCATTTTTCTCCACTGAAAACTGACCTCGAATCACAGCAATACATCCCTGTTTTTTTTCTTTTTTTCTTCCTTTTTTTTAAAAAAAAAATCTCCTACTCTGGGCCTGGCTATTCGTTAATGAGTTTGTTTTGGATTTGCGTCAGCTTTTCGGTCATATATTCCCCTGAACTTTGCCTTCTCACCTCTGTCCTGAGTGGATTTCGTGCCGTGCAGTAAACACTCAGCAGTGCACTGACTGAGTGATGGGCTTGGGATCCAGAGTGGCCCTGAGGCGATGACGGAAAATTCTGGAACAAAACTCTTTCTGGTCTGCCTTTAGAAATCTTTGTGCAAGGATTTGAGCATAGAATTGCAATTATTTTGCTTTCAAGGCCTTCTGCAGCCAGTATGTGCTATAACATTTGACAAGTAGTAAGGATGCACCAATTTCTTTTATTTTTAATATCATTTTTAATATCTGAGTAGCAGACGGAATATATACTGTTTTTCACTTTACATGAATATTCTAGTGATTTTAAAACTTAGCCTTCATCTATTGCATTTGAGTGTAAGTGCGATTACAAAGGACAAGAATCAACATATGTCTTTGTACCAAAAAAAAAACAAAAAAACAAACAAAACCTAAGAGCAGTAATTGGGGTCACAATAATATTTTTTAATATCATATATATAATTTTTATATATATAATATAATATTTTACAGGGAAATGTGTTGGTATTCCTGTCTGTGGTAATTATACCTATGCTATACAGATGCACTTCAAAAAGTTAAGATGGGAAAAATATAAAAGTTGAGAATATTTATTTAATAATTGCAATATTGCTATGAGGACGCCCTGTTTGCCATTATTTTCGTTCAGCTAATCATGTGCTTAAGATGCGAAACTGTCCATGCTACTAAACAGTGTTAAATACACTACTTCTCTTGCTAACTTCCTAAATTGTGCTAAATATTGATGTACGATGTGTCCATTGTGTAATTTGTGTAGATTAGAAAATATATAAAAATGTTTCAAGCCAATATTGGTCTAATATTGATAGTAATTTCTAGCTCCAAGGTAAAATGTATGATTGTCAGCGAGCGGTAGTGATCATGGTATAGATTCCCAGTGATCATTATTAGATGGTGGAGTGAGCATCACATTTAACCCCCTCTCTCCCAGTTAAGATAATGTTAACTTTATTATGTTTTTTGGGAAATTTGGACAATTCCAGCTGCACAGGAAGATTAGATTAGTAAGGAATAAGACACTTTGGGCATGCTGTTATAGGAAAATTATAAAAAAATGAAGTTATTTATTTTCCAAAAACAGCGTGTCTCATTAAGTTTTATTCATTTGATGCCACATTTGCTAGCAATTGCAGTGTTGAATTTGTTCATGTACAACAGATCAGATTTTTATTTATTTACAGTTACATTTAGAACATCTGCAAAACACAATAGTTCCTGATATCACTCATGTTATAGTGGCTATAAACAGTTGTTGCCTCACCAGCTGTTCCTTTTTCTCTATCTTGAAATTAATAACACAAAAAAAGACTTCCCCCATGCTGAGTTTGGAGACTCCTTCCATAAATGTTAAATAAACGTTACAGAAATGACAGAAAGCCTTGGATGATGTGGAGCGTCTGCCGTACAAGTCACTGTGAATGAGTTGTTACTATAGAAACGATAACATATTAGAATGGGTGCATTAATGTAAGCTATAAACTACTGTCCGAGCTGCTGTTATAGAAAATTAATCAACACCTTCTGACCAATCAGATTCGAGAATTCAGCAGCACTGTGGTATAAATGGTTTTGTCAGCTCTATACATAGGTTGAGAATAGAGGATAGGTTGAGGTTAATGGAGAGAGCTCTTCTCCATTATACTGTCCTCCTTTTTATTCAGAAGTAAACGAAAGCGGTTCTTCTGTCACTGGAGAAAGTGAGAGATTTTTTTTAAAGAAATAGCACCAGGCATTAAAATCTCTTTGCGCTATTTTTGGGAACATAATATTCACTCTGCCATGTACTGACCTGGCAACAGCTGGAGCACCGGGCCCAGTCGCGGTATTGCTGTGTAACCGAAATCCAATCCGGAAGACAGGTCGTCCACTTCCCCCCTCCCCTTCTCTTGTCTCCAGTCGTCTCTCATCCCTCCCATCTGATCCATCCCTCTCTCCTTCTTCTCTCATTAGCTTCTCCGATCAATATATCACTTCCTCTCAGCTTGCTCGAAGAAAACAAGAGTTTAAAAGTTGGCGGTGGTCGGGTTTCCTTACCGGATACAGACGCACACATTCGCACACACACACACACACACACACACACTGCGTAAAGCAAAGGGTTTAAATAGACAGACTGCAATCTGGAGAATTTGACATGAAAAACTAGAAATAATAATAATAAATAATAATAAACGCATCTATAGAGAAGTGTTATTATTTAACAAAGATATATAATCGATAAATAATCGGTGAAGCTCTTTAAAGAGATGTTTATTTAACATTTCTGGAAGGAGTCTCCAGTGTCAGTGCAGTATAACAGTAAGTTTTCCACCACAGGGTGATCACAATGATCACAAGACAGAGTGATCATTGACAAGTAGCTGTGGTATAAGAACAATAAAACACTTTGGGCGTGAAGTTTATTGGAAAATAATCAATGGCCAAAGGTACAAAAGATGAACCCTAGTGGGCGCCATCCCAGTGACAGGTTTAATACCTTGTTCTCTGAGAATGTAGTCTCAGAACACTGCCAGATATGGGGAGGTTGACCTAGAACCTTAACCTGCAACTGCTTAGCTTGGACTGCAATGATTTAACATGTAGCAAAATTAGCTTAATGCTAATACAGGGCTACCGTGTGCCACTTGACTCAGTGGCTCCTTACATGGCATCGTTAATCATCAGAGCCCTCTGATGTTCAATTAGCTCCTGAAATCTGAGTGGATCAATGCAACACCATGACCTCCGTTCGGCCGCAGGGTCCCAGGCTGTGTGTTAGGTCGTGACCCCTGCTCACCCAATAAACACTTCATCTGTCTCCTTTTCTTGTTTTTTCTTTCTTTCTCTCTTTTCTCGCTCACCCGTGTAGCAGACTGAAGTCTGACCCCTTGCAGCTAAACTGCATTTGCAATGATTTTCAATGCAGACAAAAACCTATACCACATGTCAAAGTGTGACTGTGTGTGTGTGTGTCATACAGAGAGATCTATTTCCCTGGCGACAAGTGGGGTTTCAGACGCGGGATAAAGTGCGTGAGTCGATCTGCATTGTCTAGTGTTGGACTTTTTTCCCCGAAATTCTAGAGGTCTTTGATGATCCAGTGATGATATTATTATGGTAAAGTGTAATAAAGAGGCAGTGAGAGCTCAGGGGTTAAGGGTCTGGTGAGTGGAAGGTTGTGAGTTTAAATCCCAGGGCTACCAAAGCCACTATTAAGGCAAGTCCCTTAACCCTCACCTGCTCAGCTCTGTGCTTTGGTTAAATTCTGTCTCATTAGTCAGTCATTTTGGATAAAAATGCCTTTCAATTGAATAAAAGTAAATGTTGAGCCTGCCACTCAGATGTTATCTGTCTTGTGTAATTCTGTACATTCTAGTATGATGTAGTATCTTGAATTGCATAACCATGGGGGGGGTACACAGTGGCTTAGTGGTTAGCACGTTTACCTCGTACCTGCTGGGTTGGGTTGTTCAAGTCTCGCCTCTGCCCTGTGCGTGTGGAGCTTGCATGCTCTCCCCGTGCTTCTGGGAGTGCACTGTCATGTGCAACCCCAGTGGCTGGGGCTGGTTTGCTGGCTGGGAATCAAACCCGCGACGGTGAGAGTACCAAGGCCTAACAACTAGTCCTCAAGGGACCAACCGACAACACGACATATATTTCACAATAACGATGGCCATCAAAGCAAAGCAGACTGCAGAAAGACTACATATCAAATATCAAAAAGAGGAACTACAGCATCTTTAAAAAAACATCTTAAACATAAACCTCAGCACGAGAAGTTCATAACTAGCAGCACACGCTAGCATTCAGTGCTGCAGCAAGTGCTAGCTAGGTGAGAAAAGCTAGCGAGGTGATTGAAAATAACAACCCTTACCCAGTATGTTGTTCTTGACAACCATCCACTATCGGTCATTGACAGTAAGGGATAGTGCTGCAATGAAAACAATAAAATATACTTTAATTAATGTAGCTAGCTAATTCATTCACGTCATTTAAACTGAATTAGCTAACATTATAAAGAACAAGTTTTATAGCCAGAGTGCATGAATACACGTGCGCTTTTCATGGCCATGTATCTAAACCAGGGACACATAAACAGAGCTGAACAAAATATCTGTCATGCTCAGGCGCCACGGTTGGAATGAAATCTTTAAATGCAACTTTCATCCTTTTCACTTTTTATTTTAAAGTGCTAGAACTTTCCTTGTGGTAGAGATACACGCAAAGGAGAAACATAATTCAGTTTAAGAAGTTCTGTGTATAACATGATGTGTGCTGTGATTTTTGTAGCCATGTTAAGCCTCTAAATCTAACAGCAGGTTTCTATTTGCGGTACAGTAATACTTTCGAAACTAAAGAGACAGAGTAATTGACTCTTTATGATGTAGTGCAGACTGGTCAATGTGGTTTGTGAAGAATAACTAGTGTTATTAGCTATCATCCACCACAAGGCTAACATTTCCAGCTGAAATGATTGCTAAGCCCTCACCCTTCCTTGCATCACTGGTAGCTTTTCATACAGTTTGGAACAAATTTGCAACTGCCAGTTATGTAAATGTGAAAAATCCATAATGATCTGTTTGCTGCTCCTTTACAGCTATTTTCTTTCACCTCATCATGTCCTTTTTTCAAACCCCAACCACCGTTTTCTTTCCGCTCTCCACTGAAACCTGACCTGTTTGTCCTCCAAACAGAGCATTGCTTTATTTTTTAATTTATTTTTTACTTTATCTCAGACTCTGGGGGTGATAACGAGTTTATTTAATGAGTTTGTTTTGGATTTGCACCACTTTTCAGATCAATGACCGAGAGATAAAATACTTTCTTTCTCTTGAATATTTCCCTTTCAGCTCTATAGAGTGCAGAATACAGATATGATGTTTCAGATATCAGAGATTGGGGACTGGGCATAATCTACATTAATGTACATTAGAATAATTATATCTATATATAATATATTCCTGTTCAAGCAAAGGTTATTCATATCCAAACCCTATACCAAAGTGACCCCATGAAAATGCCACAGTGATTTGCTTTATTCATTCTCATAGCAATACTTACAGCACTGGCACCATGTACTGTATAATATTATGAGACCATTTGTGAAAATCTTGGTGAAAAAAGTCTGAGAGCACTAGTGAAAATGCTTCTATTTTGCATTTTTTTTTAGTAATTTAATATAAAATGTTTAATTACAAATGATATTATCAGTAGTAACTTGAATGAAAAGTAAACGTTTATAGAATATTTACATTATATTCTATAATCATGTAAATATTATGTATTATTTAAATTTACAGAATATTTACATTTGCATGAAAATTTACATTTACATGAAAATTTCCTAGTATTTGGTATGTCTCTCTTTTGCTTTAATGACTGTTAAAGGCCTGATAAAGGCCAGAATTTTGGCATAATCATATTGTAACAGCATGTATTTTTTTTGTGGCAAACTACTGCTTAGTTGTATTTTTTTACAGTCTACTTATGCAATATCGCCTGAGCAAGAGTGCAGTTACATTGAAAATTGGTATGGCTGTGATTTGGCCATAAGTAATCTGAACTGATATTGCTTTTATGCAACAGCTCTATAAACAAGAAATGAATACTGAGTAACTGATATTTCGGAAATAAATCCGAAGAAGCCACACTCTCTTTATAGCATGTTGGCTGGCTGGCTAGCTCACATTGATTTGTACATTCTTAAAGGTGTTAAGGGTGCTTCTGGTGAAATTGGTGTCCCTTCTTACTTTTCATCTTCATCTGACAAGCTTTCATATTTGAAGTCAAAAGTTACATTCATGAAAAATCTATCGTTTGCCATGTCTGCTGATGATGTTGCTAACTCTGCTGTAGTAACCGTTTCGAGCTAGGAAGTAGAATTTTACGTGGCGAGCACAGACAAGCGGAGTGATACACAGTGAAACGTCCCAGTGTGGTTAGGAAATATAGACACCCTTGGAACAGCGCTTGACCAAATCAAATTAGTAAACCGGAACTAACTGGTGTATAAATAGTGAACAGTGAAAGTGAGTTTGGGAACTAAGCAGTTTTGGTCTCTATTGTGTCTTATGTCACTGAAATAAACAAACTTTTTTTGTTCAAACTTTTAAAATTTATTTTAATTATCAATTTCACTCCAGTGATTGAGAGTAATCACTGGAGGCTCATGACTAACCTCATGTCTCCTTTATCAAATGTAATTTCTGAATAAATACAAAATATTGCATTTAACTACTTTTGTGCTTTTTTTTTTTTTTTTTTTTTTTTTTTTTTTTTTTTTTTTTTTTTTTTTTTTTTTTTTTTTTTTTTTTTTTTTTTTTTGGTTTCTTTAATATGTTTAAATTTGGAGCATTTTGCACCATGTATTAAAATAGAACAGAAAAATACATCTATTAATGTGTTAATAATGTCAGACTAACCAGCCAGGCTCTAGCCATGATTTCTTTTGAAATGTGATCCATGCCATTTGCTCCATCAACCCTGCCAACCCCTTTTGTAATTTCTGTGCATAATAGAACTTACAGTAACCCCACTATATACTGGTACTGAATCATTCATGCAGTTCTTGGAGATCATCTAACATTCTCCAAAACAGTCTTAGTATTTTAGATCTTATGTGTGTCTTTAAGGTCTTTTATTTGAATAGATCACAGTATGAACACCATACATTAGAAGACTACAGGTAACTGCCTTAAAATAAAAAAGATGACACTGGCTTTCAACAACCATGTATGAATTGGCACGATTGATAATAACATTGATAATAATAACTTAACTAATGACTAATAACTAATGAAAATTGCATCAACCGCAATTCCGTGACTAAATCCATCTATGCTTCCTCTGCCATCTCAGCACTTTAAAAGGTTTAATTTAAAACAGGGCTAGATAAGTTCACGCCTCAACCTTGTGCGCAAAATGCATGATTGTATTCGAAAAGTCAACCAGCACTGACACATCTTATCTTAGCTGGCGAGTATGACAATCTGAAATTATTTCCCATTCATTTAAACTCCTGAGGGATTCACTTGAAGTTCTGCAGCTCAGAAAAAAATCAGGGAACATAATCTAAGTGACTAAAATAGTGATGAGAATGAATGAGGAAAAAAATATTACTGTATTCATTTTTCTTTTTTATGGTGAGAACTGTCAGGCCAACAGGGAATGCTTTTAAAAGTTCACCAATGTTTAAACCATATCCCCATTTGACAAATTGGAAAATCATACATTTCTGATGAGGCACCTGTAATGGGATACTTGGTTTCCTGCGATTAATTTAGTGCTGTCATATGCTATCCAGAGAAATGCAGCATCATGACAGCGCTCCAATTCTAGCTCAAATATCACCATGGCTAAAGCATAGTTGCGTTCCTCATCATATATATATGATTTCTTTCGTGAGAAAGTTGCCTTCTTGCTCATTGGGCAGCTGGTTGCTTTTAATATCATTGTCTGTTAGTAATTGTCTATTATGAACTTTGATACCCTGGTATTATTTGAGTCATTTCCACACCTGCAGTCCCGGAAAAGCTGGAAGACCTTGAACTGTATAGTTTTCCAGTCATGGAAAACATATGGAAATGTAGTGAGATCCTGTAAAAGTGTAAAGTTGGGCTATAAAGTCACACAAATTGCATTACTTTTGTAGCATATATTTTTAACTGACAAGGCATATTCATATCAAACTATCTAAATCCTACATGCTTAGAAAAGAAGGTTAAATGGATTGTCCCTCTGATGGAATCTATAAAGTTTCTAGGAAAATATCTAGGAAATTCAAGTTTAACAACTTTTTTTTGGAATCTCGAATAGAACTTATTTAGGAATGTAATTGGAATTTATTTAAGAATCCAGTATAGAACTTATTTAGAAATCTCAAGTAGAACTTCTTAGGAAGAGTCAACTTTTTAGGAAATTAAGTAGAACTTAGGAATTTCCAGTAGAACTAATTTAGGAATCGCAAGTAGAACTAAATTAGGAAGGTAAGTAGAACATTTTTAGGAAATTAAGTAGAACTTACTTAGGAATCTCAGAACTAATTTAGGAATTGCAAGTAGGACTAATTTAGGAAGTAGAACATTTTTAGATAGAACTTTTTAGGACTCTCAAGCAGAAGGAATTTCAAGTAAAACCTATTTAGGAATCTGAAGAAGAACTAAGGATGTGAATCATACAAGAGAAACCTACAGTAAATCATGCAGTTCACAAGTTATAAAAAAATATCCTGGAAAGTAATTTTCTAAAAAAAAAAAAAAAAAAGTGGGGAAATCTTTTTCTTTGTTTATCATATTTGAATTACATAGGCAATAGTCATATAAAAATTAACCCAATCTCACACGTAGGAATTGTAACACTAATTCTAACACTAATTCTGACACCAATTTAATTTCATTTCATACAAATGAAGCTACAAAAAAAAGCTACTGCTTACATCAGCCTTTACTTTTTTGCATTGGTTACTGAGAAATTAGTCTCGTTTACATGTATGTTTCTGTAACCTCTGCAAGTATTTTAAGATATCACATATTTCTGCGTTCCCACAAATCCTCAGCATGAATACGTCTGCATTCCAGAGCAGAACAGTCCTCTGGGTCTTGTTGATGGCTTGAGTGCAGGATGGATGTCTGGATCTGGAAGTGTGTGTGAGGTTCGTTCTTTAGAGTGTTGTGGTGCAGTTACCTGATGAAAGGTTGGTCCAGAGGGAGCCTCAGGCAAAACAGCATCTCCAGATTGTCACCTAGTGGAGCTTAAAGAATGTGTTCTTGTTACTGTCACTGTCGACACATGCTTAATGACGGGTTGACACATCTGCAGTTTTAAAGGGGTTGTTTTGAAGTTACTCTGTACGTGGTGTGGTGCTGGATGTTCAGAGCCTGGTGTTAATGTAAGTAATAGCTTAGCGTTCGCAGGCTGTAGCTGTGGCTCAAGTGGTCATGAGTTCAGTCCTAAATCTTGGTCACTGCTATAAGGCTTTTTTTTTTTAAATGTAGTTACTATCACTGTATTACTTCAGTTTTAAAAACAGAATGCTACAAATGACTGAACAAATAGCAACACATTCTTTTTTTGGCATTGATTTACTTTTATTTAGCTTTTAATTTTTGTTTTAGCTTTTAATTTTTGTGAGTACCACTCTGTACCACTCTGAGTCTTTTTACTGGTCCTTATAAGCTTACATGCATTTATTTAATAGAAAATTTGCATTAAAAGAAAGAGTAAAAAAAATCCTTTTCCCTAATGGGTAATGATTGTGAGAAATGCCTGGAGAGAAATGTTATTCATGAACTGTTTTTATTCTTCTGTTCCCAGAACAGCTGAATCCATTTCTCACAATCGCTTACTCATCTTGCCAGCACCAGAGAAGGTTTTTTTAATGCATCCAACAATGATTGACTCACATACTCAAATTGTACTTCTGTGGTAAAGTGCTCATTTTCTAAGCTGCTCAAAATGCCAAAATAACCCATTGAGGACCCACTTGATTTACTGTCAGATCACATCCTTGATGCAAATCCGGTTAAACATGTGTGACACTGACATGCTAGTCTACTGTAAACAGCCCAGTTGATTCAAATATCAGTAATACAGGATTCCCAAGAGGAAAAAAGATCAACATTTGGCTATCCTGACGTTTGAGTGAGATGAAAACCAAATCAGTGACTGACGAGGCCATAACTCATCTTGTCCGTCCAGGATGGAACAAATGAGACTATGTGGCCACATTTTCCTCTGTCTGTCTTGTGTGTGTGTGTGTTTTGTCTTTTACTTTCATGATTACAAAAGATCTTTGTATTCTTATGTGACAAGCTGTTTTTGCTAGATTTCAAATCAGTGCTGAAAACAAGAGGCAATGTGCAACACATTAAAAGACCATAACTAAGACCATCAAATGCCACTGCATTGAAAAAAAAAAGAAAGAAAAAGTTCTTTCCCCTTTTGCTTTCAGCCAAGTGGTTTATCTTGGAAGTGAACGAGGGAAATCTTTCACAGTGTACTAATCTCTGTGCTTCTTTGCAGCCAGCTTCCTTTTTAATTAAAGCAGGATTTGAACATAAGCAACTAATTTAACATTAGTCTCTTTGTTGTAATGTTGCTAATAAGGAAGGAAAGCTGGTATGAGGTAGTTGACACTTCCTCAATGAGCTCATGCTATGTTGAAAGCAGGTTCTGGCTGCTTTTAATTTATTCTAGCCAGGTAGCATTTTATTGCATGGAATGTTTCTGACACAATCTATATTCTCACGCTGGAAACGAAATTAATAATTACTAAACTATTTGAGGCACATATGAGCTATTTGCTCATGCTAATAAGTTGTGTTTGCCTTAGCCATGCTCGCAACTCCACTGAAGGAGAAACTGTCCATTTTCTCACATAGAAGTCACAAATAAACTAATAAATGAAAGTATTTGATAGCTAGTAGGAGCTAGTTAGCATAGCATGTTGGTTTTAACAACCACTGCATTCTTGCCAAATGTCAGCCGAATATCATCTACTACATCTACACCCACTCAACTTTACAATTATATTTAAGTTGTTTAAAATGTGTAATATGAACTTTTTTTAACCATTTTTGCAGCGTCTGTGTTAGCTAATGTGTTGTGTTTCAAATGCACATATATGCACAGATTCTAAAAGATCGTAAAAGTAATTGATTGGATAGAATTTGTAATAAAAATTGTCAAGAAATGTGTATACATGAATATCTATACCTTGTAAACGTAGCTATTGTAATAGAAACCAGTAAGATAGCAATAGTTATCATTAGTTATCAGGCTGAATGAACTAATATGCTAGTCGGCCTTGCTTTTATATTAGCACCTGAAGCAAAAACTGTCTGTGTTTACGCTATAAAAGAAATGGATAAACTAATACCTGAAAGTAATGTGTTTTGAACTCTAGCATGAGTTAGCATTCCCTAAGTGAATTTATGTTTACTAGTCCAGCTAGCTTTATTGCTTTGTTTTTAGCCATGCTAGTTTTGTGAGGCTAGCAACTGCATTAAAGCAGAAACCCCATATTTTCTGCAAAATATATTAAACTAATAAAGTCGTTAAAGATAACTGATGGATATTAACATCCCCATCCACTTAAACTTCCTCTTAGCGCCTCTTTTTAAGGCCAGGAAATGTAAACAACTCTATCATTAGAGGACATAGGACACTTGATACATCTCGTTTTATAGCTGCATCAGTGAGCCTCTTTGAAGCTTTTTTTTTTTTTTTTGGCTATATTTAGTCATTTTTTGTTCTCCATCTTCCCCTCAGGGCCTTCGTCGGTCATTAGCAATGACGATGACTCAGCCAGTCCTCTCCATCACGTGTCAAACGGCTCGAACACGCCGTCGTCCTCGGACATGAACGCCGACGCCGTCATCATCGGCATGACCAAGATCCCCGTCATTGAGAACCCGCAGTACTTCCGCAGCACCAGCAGCCTCCTCAAATCGGACACCTGTGAGTCGTCCTGAAGTCTTGCTATTGCCTGCACACACACACACACACACACACACACACACTCCTACTTCACGTCCCTCTTTACCAGCCTCTCTGTCTCTTTGTTCCTTCTCCACTCTGGTTCCTTTTAATATTGGGTTATGGTGTGCAGTGAGTTACTGGAGATCGATGCAGCCTCATCATCTAGCCCACGCTAATGTAATCGGCTGACTGGCTAGTTTTTCTTCAAAAGCATTCCTTAATCACATCATGGATAAATCTACGTTCTCTCTCTCTCTCTCTCTCTCTCTCTCTCGTCCTCTCACTATTTGTCCCCAGCACATTAAACGGCTGATTAATCTGCTCTTATCTCCATGCTGTCCTCACTCTACTAGGGGACACCTGAGTTTGCTTAAGCGTCTGTATTTTTAACATGTATGACACATTTGTAAACTTATTAGTAGTCTTCATAAGCAGTGTGAATTCACAGAAATAACTGAACTAAGAACAACTGGTTAGTAATGTACAAGAAAGGACAGTATTATGTTTATTAAGTTTATATTTTCTAATCAGAAATATGGAGATGTTGCAAGTATGTTAAAAATGTGTGTGTGTGTGTGTGTCTTTAGTTGTCCAGCACATTAAGAGGCACAACATTGTGCTTAAGAGGGAACTCGGTGAAGGGGCCTTCGGAAAAGTGTTCCTGGCTGAATGCTATAATCTTAATCTTTCACATGACCAGGATAAGATCCTTGTGGCAGTCAAGGTTAGTATCATAATACTCAAAGCTGTTTATAGTGCCATAGTTAAAAATAATCCATGCTAGCTGCTGTGCTGTGCTGATCATTTTAAAAGAAATTGTTACAGATTTTTAGAAGTGTTGCCAAAATTTTAAAAGAAAATTCATGCAACAGGCAGTAACCAAGATTTCCCTACAAGGTTCGAATCTTCACAACTATTAATATTGTAAAGCTGAGAGATTGGTGTGCAAGCCAAATGTTATATTTTTACATTGTTTTTAAGTTATCTATGTTTTTTTTTTTTTTACGTAGAGCTCAGGGAGTGTAAAAATTGTAAAATTTTGCTAAATAACAATTATTTTAAAAAATCTGTGGGTAGGTAATATAAATAAAAAGGAAAAACAACAACAACAAAAAATAAAAATAATGAATACCAGGAAGCAGTGCTATAATTTCTTAGTTCAAATGTGCTAAGAAATTATAGCAAATTATAGCTAATGAATACCAAATTATAGCTAATGAATACCAGGAGGCAGTGCTATAATTTCGTAGCTCAAATGTGCTAAAACTTCCATGGTTTATCTGATATGAATGCAGGGTCCCTGAAAGACTAGTGGTTAGGCCTTGGTGCTCTTGCCCCCGCAGGAACCAACCTGGGAACCGACCAGGGAACCAACCCTAGCCACTGGGGTTGCACAAACCAGTGCACTCCCAGTGCCGGTCCCAAGCCCGGATAAAATTGGGGAGGGTTGCTTCAGGAAGAGCATCCGGTATAAAAACTGTGCCAAATTAAATATGCGGACCAATGACCCACTGTGGCGACCTAACGGGAGCACCCAAAAGAAGAACAACAACTGATATGAATGCATAATGTAGCACTACCACTAGTGATTGTTTGGTCTGTGACAGTATAAAATTTTGAGTTAATTTTCAAACACATTTTTATAATATTTTTTTAAATTCTTTTTTAAGTAGTTAAACCTCTCCTGCAGAAGGAACAGCTACTGCAACAAGCAAGAGTGGAATAAAAAAAAAATTTAATGAACACAAGAACTGAACACTGTAGGAATTATTGTAATATTAATTGGCTTATACAATGCAATGCATGCATATTCTATAGTACTCTATAACAGGGAGACTTTATCATACTGAAACTGTAAGTAACAGCAATTGCACTTTATGTCAAAATGTTAATGTGCAATTGGGTGTTTTGTCTTGTGCGTTTGTATATTGTGTGTATACAGACCCTAAAGGAAGCAAGCGAGAACGCACGCAAAGACTTCCATCGTGAAGCCGAGTTGTTGACCAACCTGCAGCATGAGCACATCGTCACCTTCTACGGCGTGTGCGTGGAGAGCGACCCCCTCATCATGGTGTTCGAGTACATGAAGCACGGAGACCTCAACAAGTTCCTCAGGTATGTTCAGTTCAAGCCAAATTGATTTGTATAGCTCTTTGTGTAGCAGCTAGATGTAGATTTATATTAGATCCCTAATGAGCAAGCCAGATGCGACTGTGTCAATGAAAAACTCCCTGAGATGATGTTAGGAAGAAACCTAGAGAGGAACCAGACTCAAAGGGAACTCAACCTCTTCTCAGGGACACCAGATAGTGAGATTATAAATCATTACGGTATACAGGTGTAGAAGAGTTAAACAGTTAACAGTAACAAGTGTGTTGAAAGGATGTTTATATTGTGAATCATATAAGTTGAGTCCTGAGATGAGCACAGGACAGTGTTTATGATTACAGAGAGCAGTTCTTAGGTATAAATCAGTATTCAGGTGAAATTTTCCACTGAGGTTTGGGTATAAACTGTTTTGGAAAGTGCAAATCTTTAGATTATCCATGTGGCAGCATGTGTGCACGTCTGCGTGTGCATGTGAGACCTGATTCCGATAGTGCTTACTCACATCCTGTCTCTTTGCCCTTGTGTGTTCCTTGACCTGTTAATTGATAGGAGGGTCACCATTTTGATATCTGTTACAAATCCATAGGAGACATGAGAAATGTCTGAATGTCTGAGTGTTGATACTGAAACGCTTCGCCTTCACTGCAGTGCAAATGCTGTATGGATAAGCATAATTTCCCTCAGGCCATACTTGACAGGATGATATGGCAATATGCTGTGGTCATCATGATCAATTATATCACTATACATTTTTCATAAATGTCGTCATTGTCATCAGTAGCTTTATAGCACTGAAAAATTGCATAATATCACAGCGTTGGATTTAGACCAATCACGATAAGCCTGAAAACCGCAACCTGTCATTCTATACCGCCTCCAGATGTATATTGTTAGCCTAATATACCATACTAACATATTTAATTTATAACATTTCACAAAAGACCTGCTTTTACCCTCATTAAGAAATCAAGATTCTATGAATATGCAAATTGAATATGCCTCCTACCCCACACACGGACATGTTTCCTCCCATTTTCCAGGTAAACCTGCATGGCCTGCATTTGTATATTGCAACATGATTGGCTTTTATATTTTATGATGCAATAACACTTACCTGCCATATTTTCTTTACTTCCTGATTGTCCAATGAGTCTCAGCTTAATTCCCTGAAAAGGATTTATTTCTGCATAGAAAGATTTTATAACTATTAGGCTGACTTTAACACTTGCTTGTTTTTTCCACATGTTCCTTTGTACATTTATTTTTGTAAGTCCTTTAATGTCATCGTTGTTTTGTGTCTGTTCCATACCAAAATCTTACTTAAAATGATTGATGAAAACTATTCATAATATACGAAAAATGAAATAGCCTCATTTAACTTTAACTATAATGCAATCTACTGTAATCTATATAAACATTGTTGCCTGTCCTTTATATACAGTAAATAATGCATACATTTTTGTAATACAGCTATTTTATTCAATTAATGTTCAGTCTGTTTTATTTAATATTGTTTCTTGTTTTGTTTTTTTTTTCTTGTTATTGTTTATGCATATTTTTTTTATATTCTTTTGCTTTAGCAACATTGTTACTTAGCAGACATGCCCAAAAAGCACATTTTGAACTTGAATATTAGTATATGATGTGTAGGAGTAAGTTAATTATATTATATTTGTATCTGTATTTGTATTTAAGCCCCAAGTTTGTGTGGTCTAAACTGTCAGCATGGTCTCTAACAGCTTCTCAGCCTCAGCTGCATCACTCAAGTTCATAATTGGTCTCAACTACAGATGTGCACGGGATTGTGTGTGCGTGTGTGTGTTTTAATCCTGCTCATTTTTGTTTGTTCTTGTCTTTCTAATGAGCTTACTTGTGTCTATTTCCCAAAATATAAACAAACCTAATTAGCCCAATTTAAACTACTACGACTGTTGACTACTACTACTAGTAGTTGACTACTACTACTGACCAGGCAGTTACTAAGGATGAATGAATGGACCCTGTAAATGCATTGTGCTGCACCGCATGTTAATGTTAATGACTGTGGTGTTTCTTTGTCCTGCAAGCTTCATATATGACCTTTTACCTGCATGAAAGCAAAAAACATCTCATGACTTTATTGTTGCATCCCTTGTCCCTTGCTGAACACCTCTAGTCTTCAGTAAATGCCCTATGAACTCTTCCGACACAGTTTCTAAAGAAATGCAGTCCACAGAATAGTATCTGTATCCCTATGAGTATTGTAAAAATGTAAAAGAGAAAACTGTTGTGATTTTTTTTTTGTCATATCACCCATCCCGAGTCAAATTACATCTAATTGCTGGTCCAGGACAAATCATCCCTGACATCTCTCTCTCTGTCTCTCTCGCTCTCTCTCTCTCTCTCTCTGCAGGGCTCATGGTCCGGACGCTGTGTTAATGGCAGATGGTCAGGTGCAGCAGCAGGCCGAGCTCACACAGTCTCAGATGCTGCACATTGCTCAGCAGATCGCAGCAGGGATGGTGTATCTTGCCTCGCAGCACTTTGTGCACAGAGACTTGGCCACACGTAACTGCCTTGTTGGTGAGAACCTGCTGGTGAAGATCGGAGACTTTGGCATGTCCCGTGATGTGTACAGCACGGATTATTACAGAGTGAGTGGTTTTCAGTGGACTGTGCGTTTTAGTACATGGGCTTTAGGGCACTGATTAAGGAAACAAAATCCTTTAAAACAACCAAGATCACTGTGTGGACATTATACTTTACCCAACATTAATGTGCAATGGATGAAATATAAAAACAGGAAATTGGCTGTTGCACAACAATCAACACCGCTATTAGCAAATGTCAAGCCACCGGCCCCCATGACAGCCGAAATGTGTCATTTAACAGATTAGTTAACACCTGTAATAAGAAACCAACCACTAAGAAAACATGTAATATTGTAGGAATGTTGGCTAGTTAGTTGGCTAGTTAGTAAGTCAGTAAGTGATCGTGTAATTTAGTGACAGTTAATAGCTGTCGAATAGTGATGGATCTCAGCTTTCTGTATGACCTGGCGTGACTTTTCCCCCACAACATATTTATAACCTTTCAAAACCAAAATGCCACTTGCTATTTAAAATGGTGGTTAATTACCAAATAGGTGAGTTAGTTTGCCTGTATCTATTTATACACAACAAACAAAAAAAATAGGAATTTGTGACTGTTACAACAGAGAATAAATACCACAAGCATGATTCTTTGTAGTAAAAATTACAGATATTACCAAAATTTAAGCATTCTGTAATCATTAGGCCTTTCCTGTTCGCCTCTGGTGGTTTCCTCTTCTCCTCGTGTCATTTTCTATCTCCAAATTTCTCTTTCTCTCTTTGTTTGTCCACCAAATTCATCTTCAGTACTCTGACAGAGAATAAGACTTCATTATTCCTAAATGCCTTTCAGACAATGTCTAATTAACACCTACTGCTTGTGGTTTTTGGCTTTTGTATTCAGCCAAAACTGCTGATGTTCCTAATTATGAACGAGAGCTAATCAGGACCTGTTAGCATTGCAAAATCAATCATGCTAACGCAAACAATTTAAATCAATCATGCTAACTATTTCCCTGACTTTTTAAATACACATTAGCCATGCTAGCTACATCAGTTCTTTGCTCATATTTTCTTGGCTTCAACTACAACAGTAAAACCCTTCCCCAAAATGCTAACAGTGCTAATGGAAATAGAGTATGCTAACCAATTCCCGGCTTTAATTATTCATTAGCCACATACTTTAATAGCATGTGCCAATTCTTCACTCATATTTCTCAGGATGTTGTAACTAAAATAGTGTAATGAATTATGTACCCCTATAGATTTGCTAATCTGTTTGCTAATCTGTACTGAGAGCTAATGAGGACTGGTTTGCGTCACGCTAAATAGAGCATGCTAACTGTTTCTCTGCTTGTATTAATTACTCATTAACCACATTAGCTACATCAATTCTTTACTCATATTTTCTTAGCTTTTGGTTGTGATATTTCAACTACAGCAGTGAAAAACTTTCCAAAAAATGTGGAATGAGTACCACTTAGCACCATGCAAAAAGAGTATGCTAGCCAATCCCCTACTTATTTTAATTAATAGTTAGCCACATCGTTTAATAGCTAGTCAGTTCTTTGCTCATATTTCTCAGGATATTGTTACTTACATAGTGTATTAAAATGCTGCTGTTTGCTAATCTGGAATGAGATCTATCATGGTTTATGTCACGCTAGATAGATAATGGCTACCTTTTCCTGCTTGTGTTATTACTTATTAGCCTTCTTAGCTATATATTTTGGTAAAGACTCCTTTAAATCTCTGTGGAAAAAGTCTCTGATTTGTAAATCAGTGGAAAGGTTAGCTGTTTAATGTCCTTTCTCTTAGCATGCACCTGGTTCATGTCGGGACATTATGAGTATAAGAAGGAAACTACAGCTACAGGTTTAGGCTTTACACAAAGAATAAGCACTGGGATATAAGAAGAAGATGCACTGAATATTCATCTAAAGCAGAATGTCCTCCATATATTTTTCCCACTTTTATGCATAGTGAACGAGACAGGCAAAGCATCCCGACTGTACCTAGTCTCCTCTGCAATGTCCGTTTTGTGTGTGTACGTGTGTGTGTGTGTCTGTGGCCCCATATTCACTGCCAGTAAGTCTTTCGCAGATTAAAAGGGATGGGGGGTGACATGGAGGTGGTGGGGGGGTATATGAACAGGAAAGGGGTAGTTTCCATGGTGACGGGGAAGGACGGGGACATGAGCGCCAGACACTGAAACTGAAAAAGTCATTAAAGAACTCTGATTAGTATTCACCTCCCCAAGCACAGGGTACAGAGAAAGAGAGCGAGAGAGCGAGAGAGAGAGAGAGGGACATATGTATGTACGGACGTTGAGGCCCTGGAAAGGGAAGAGAGAGTGAAGGGAGGTGACGAGACGGGGAAAGAGACAGGAGGAATGAGGGAAGATCAAAGAAGTGCAAACCCATTGTGAGCAATTATGTTTTTACATGTGTGTCTGCGTGCTCGGTTTTCTGCCACGCAAATGGTTCAGCTGGACGCTTGATTTATTAATGAGCATGTTTTAAAGCAGCAGAAGGCACTGAGTTCACTCAACTCACATCTCTGAGGCCTGATCACGTGATCATGCACCAACTCAGAACTTGGGCCCTTTTGTGATTGTAATGCTGGTTTTTTTTGTTTTTTTTTGTGTGTGTGTGTGTGTGTGTGTGTGTGTGTGTGCCTCAGGCGCATGATTGATTAGCCCTATAGAACATCAGTTTCCATAGAAACAGCTGCGCTGAAAAGCCAGCGGCTGAGGGACGACGTCTCGCTGTGTAAGCCGGTTGTGTAACACACAAATCTGGCCTTAGGTGGCATTTTGATGGAGCCTCATTAGACTCCTATTGCATAATGACTGTGACGGAGTTTATGAAGCTTTATAAAACACTACTCCTGACCACATGAATCCCTATGAACCTTGTATCAAAGAGAATTACAATTATAACGCAGCAGATCCCACATATGGACTTTTTAAGCCTTGCAAAGAGGATGTTATCAAACCAGATAAACCTTATAAGGCTTTGAGAATAATGCTTTTCTAAACACAGTGCAAAGACACTCATTATCAGTGTTGGCACAGCGTTTAACATTCCCTGCTATTGACGGGAAAGTTCACTGGAAGCATATTTCCCAAAGTTTATTTCCTGCCCTTATGTTTGACCTACATGACAACATTTAGGAAATTGTAACTGATACTGTATAGATAATGCAAGAGACCTTAAAAATATATTACACCACAGTGCTGTTGAATTCTCTGATCACACAGAAGGTGTTGATTAATTTTATAGCAGCACAGCTCTGACAATAGTACCGGGTCACAGGTTTACATTAATGAGCTCGCTCTAATACATTATATTGTAACAGCTAATTCACAGGGACTTGTATGGCAGATGCTCTAGAAGATCCAAGGCAAAAATAACAACAGATTTTAAAATCTATTGCTATTTAACAAAGAAAAACATATAATCGTTGATTATCGTTGAAGTTTTCTGAAAGGAGAGGTAACATTTATGGAAGTTTTCTGAAACAAGAGAGACTTGAGGACATAGGACTTTGCGCCTTAGCCTATCCGTCTCAAGGTCCGCCATGTTGTGTGTTCTGCAATACTTTTCTGCTCACCACAGTTGTAAAGAGTGGTTATTTGTGTTGCTATAGCCTTTCTGTCAGCTAGAGCCAGTTTGGCCATTCTCCTCTGACTACTTCAGCACACCCTGAAGTGTTTTATCCTTTTATATCAGAGCAAATTGCCAACAATTATAAGAATACATATATGTATATATATATATATATATATATGTTTATATATAAGATGCACTTACCGGTCACTTTAATAGGAATGCCTATATACCTGGTTATGCAATTGCCAACAATTATAAGAATACATAC
>CM040461.1:23946060-24033023 GCA_022758105.1 Pangasianodon gigas
GAAACAGGTCAAAAGCATCAGTTAATGTTCACATCAAACAAGAGAATGGGGGAAAAGTGATCTCAGTGAGTTTGTCTGTGGCATGGTTGTTAGTGCCAGACAGCCACAAGTGTTTTTTTTTTTCTTACATAACCGATTTGAAAAATTTGTTCTGTTTCGAATCTTCAAAATTTGCCCAGCAGAAAACATTACATGCTTTCAGACTATGCTCACAAAATAGAGACTTCCAGAACCTGTAATATAGCAAGAAAAAGCATGAGAACGATGTGGATGAAGCCAAGACCGAGAAGCTGGTGACTTATAAATAAGGTTGTTAAGATTTAAAGATGAGGAGGAGGTCATCTAGAAAGTATTGTCCATATAAAAGGCTGCTATGTGCTAGCTGCCATGTTTGTGATTTCTTCTTCTCCCTGGCTTGCACTAGTTATCTCTTGTTTACACATGACGTCCAGATTGTGTTCCATACCAGACTACACGATTTTCGTAAAATTTAGCCTTAAATTAGACCATCATCCTCTAGAGGGGGTCAGGAATTAACCTTTAACCCTCAGCTACAGCTTGGATTGTGTTCTGTCTCATGTGACTTTGGATAAAATGCCAAAAATGTAAATGAACTGTATAAGAGTTTATCTTAATCAGTTACAAGCTGCTACAAAAATCTTTATATACATAAATGGTTGTTTTGCTGATATTTTTAAGCCATAATGTCCATGGTATTGTGAAGGTCTATAACCTTTATCAGGTATGTTAAAAACCATTGCTAGCATTGTGTGTGTATGTGTGTGTGTGTGTGTGTGTGTGTGCGTGTTTTCTCATAGTAGTGCTCTAGTATCTAGTAGACTGCTTTTTTGGAGTCTCTCCCACTAAGTAAAGCCTTCAGCCTCTGTGGGCTTGGTAAGAAAGCTTAAAAGCTTTGGCCCTTAATATTTGATGAGTCCAGTATGTTAAAACAATTAATATGAGGCTAATCCACATACTGCCCTGCAAATACATAATTAATATTTTAAAGCCAACGCATTATGATAAAGCCAGTAAATGAAGAGGTGGGCTTTGGGGTTGAGTCGTAGGTCAGGTTGATTTCCCTGGAGTTTGCAACATGCTGAAAGTTACCGTTACTTCAGCAGCAGCTTTGTAAACACAAACAGAATTGCATCTTCAATGTCTGATTCATTTGAGGAAGGATTTTATAGGGGGATATGGTTAAAAAAAAGATTCATATGTTGAGTATGGGCTGATTTCTTTCTAGCCCAGATTGTAGATTCATGCAGCCTATCAGTGACATGAACCCAGTAGGACATTACAGACTTAACACACTGAAAAAAAGAATGCAGCTGCCTATCTGTCTTTAAGTGTGTGCGTGTGTGTGTGTGAGTGTGTGTGTGTGATAGTTTGTACCATATTGGTCTTATTATGCCACCAGTGAGACCTTGGGATAAAATAAATTGTGCAACACATAGTTTTATTGTTGCGCTATTAATAGATATTAGATTTTAGCCATTGCAGCTTTTGACACTCACTGTTGTGTTTACAAATGACTCCTGAAGTACAGATCTGTCTTTTATACGTATGTATGTAGGATGACAATCTTGGATTCAGTTCACTATCACTCTGCATTTTTGATAACTCTGACCTTTTTAATGCGATAATTATAGGTGGGTGGTCACACCATGCTGCCGATCCGCTGGATGCCCCCGGAAAGCATCATGTACAGAAAGTTCACCACTGAGAGTGACGTCTGGAGCCTGGGAGTGGTGCTGTGGGAAATATTTACCTACGGGAAACAGCCCTGGTACCAGCTGTCCAACAATGAGGTAAAGACACACACTTACACACATTTTATAGATATGTGCTGTTCTTGTCTGCATGCCTGATGGGATGTAAAATATGCAGTCCAAGTTCTGTGTTAGAAGTTGTCCTGCGGCAGATACGGACGCAGATGCAGATAACAAAAGCTTTATTAAGCAAGCATGTAGGAAAATCCAAAACATGAGACAAAAACAAGTTCAGTGAACAGGCAAAGGTCAGGCGATGTACGAACAGCATAAACTGGGCTGGGCAAAGAGCAAAGATGAGGAAACCAGAAACAAGATCAAAACCAGAAGTGGCTATGACTAAATATAAGACTTGGTAACGACTGGTACAAAACACAGTGCATATACATCGCAGTGATTTGAATGACTGTGAGTCCTTATATACTGTGGGTGAAATTGAGTCCAGGTGTGCATGATCAGTAATCAGGTGAGTTTGAACATGTGTGATGAGAATTAGAGTCCTTGGCGGCCATGTTTGTAGGCCGTGTGGTGTTATGGGTACTGTAGTTGGACACCAATTCTGGCATAGACATGACAGAAGTGTTTAAAAATAAAAGTAATTTCTATTCTATTCTATTCTGACCCAAAAGGTCATAAAGCCTTAGAGATATAAACAATATTAATAGAAATAGTCTCACAAAACCCCATATAAAAACATGTCAGAGATCCTCCTGATGCCAGGTGTGTATGCACTCATTCTAATATGTTATATTTTCTATAGTAACAACACATTCACAGGGACTTGTGAGGCAGACGCTCCACATAACGTAAGCCTAATGATTAATGGATTTAAAAATGTGCCACTATTGAACAAAAAAAACCCACGAATAGTCATTGAAGAGTTCTGTAAGGAGATGTTTAACATTAATGGATGGAGTCTCCGCTGTCAGTGCTTTGTAACTAAGTCTAAGTCTTGTGTCCTAAGTCTTCAGAACAGAGGACTTTGTGATTTTCGCTTTCTCTGTAACATGACAAGCTGCGTTTTTTTGGTCTTATTAACTTTAAGAGAAGGAAAAAAGAGATTGTGAGGGAATGACTGTATATAGCTGTTATAACGTAAGTGATAACAGAAATGAACTTGTTGCGTGGATGTTCCACAGCAGTAAATGTAACTTTAAGTGAATAAATAAAAAAATTTTAAAAAGGCACATGCTGTTTTTTTTAATAAATTGAGAATTGTAATAGTTGGCAAATTGCTGCGGGAGAACAGAAATAAAACACTTTGATATGTCAGTTTATTAAAAAATGATCAGCTTTGGGGTGGTACCACTAACTCCGCTTTGCGTTGCGCCGCATCACACCATCCTGTCGTTGATTATTTTCGTTTTACTCCTAATTCCTGTTTTCGTTTTTCCTTCTGTACCACCTGTATTGAATTCACTTACTTGGAAATACACCACAAAAGTAAATGGTGTGTTGGAAAACTCAATGCAAAAGCAAGCTACAGCTAATTAAGTGACCTTTAGAACTTAACATTAACCTTTCTGACCTTTGCCCTATTGTCCCTTCACAGGTGATTGAGTGCATCACTCAGGGTCGTGTGTTGCAGCGGCCACGCACTTGTCCGAAGGAGGTGTATGACCTGATGCTGGGCTGCTGGCAGCGAGAACCACACTCTCGCCTCAATATCAGAGAGATCCACAACCTGCTGCTCAACCTGGCCAAGGCCTCACCGGTCTACCTGGACATCCTGGGCTGAGAGAGAGAGAGTGTGTGTGTGTGTGTGTGCGGGTGTGTGTGTATCCCCAAACTGCACTCTATTGTCCTTTTCCCTTCTTCTCCTCTCTCTCCCACCCCACTCCGTCCATCCTGCTCCTCCAATCCTAAATGTGTAGTGTGGTAGGCAGCAGGAACCTCATTTATCAGTATTATTAAAGTAAGACTGAAACGTGACGCCAAAGACCTTCTACGCCGTCGGACCACTCCTCTACTGGGCAGACACTTACTGTACAGCCACTAGAAATGATACTGTAAATATTGTCTTCTCCAGAAATGCATCATTTCCAGGACTTCAGGAAGGGCCCTTCACATTCTGCCTACTTTATGAAATGTGGAAATGTACCGTGACTGTGTCAGATGAGGAAGGATCGCAGAAGGTTCCCCCATCTGATCCTTCCAGAACATGTGCATATGTAATAAATACAGTTATAAAGCAAGACATTTGATAGTAGCATGGAGATATGGATAATAAAACGCAGTATGGTTTTACATTTTAGAGATTTTTACAGAAAAATGTTCAGGATCGTAGTCTTTAGAGCACCGCGGGCCTTCAAGGTTGTCCTCAAAGTGCACTACAGCAGGGGATATTGAGTCATTTGAGACGAGGCCATGCCCATGCTTCAATACAGTTAGTGTGCATTTAGGACAAGAGCCCAATTACCCAGAGTGGCTGATTATGATGGGGTAGGCTAAATTACGACCCCCCTCCCTCCCTTGAATTATCACAGAGTTGAAGCAGTGATGTAGTACTCAAGCCGGGAGCACGCAGCTGTTATGGTGTAATATATATTTCATTACAGTACTAATGTCTGCTATTAGCACCTATTCCCCATAGACTCCTACAGAACGCAGATGGGATGAAAGGAAAGGAGGGGGAAAAAAAGGACAAAAAATTATTTTCCAAAACTCCAAACCAAATCACAAGTATATTTATTGTATCATTACACAAGCCCCAGATTTCTATTCGCCAACACACTTTTTAATACCAATCATAAACACACAAATTCTTCAGCCACATGAACCCCAGTATTTTTTTGTGATATCATCCATCTCTGCTTAGTTATTAGGAAATTCATAGTATGTTAGGAATTAAAAAAAAATGCATAACATTGAGCAAGGGCAAAGAGTGTATAATTTTGCACACCTGTACACCTGCTGTAATATAACATATATACACACACATATATAAACACAGACATATGGATATGTTGTGAGTCACTGAATCCTGAATTGTGTATACCTTTTTAATTTTTTTAAGTGTTAAGTTGTAAAATATATTTAATGTGAAGCACTTGTTTATTTTTGTAAGTTATTATTTTTGCTAATTTATTTTTGCCTGATTTAAATCTTACAGAATGACTGTACAGAAGTGCACAAGTTTGACCAAAAATGCTAAGTTATCTAATGTTTTCTTTAAGCTAGTCAATTATTTTCATGACTCCTATGTCCGAGTGAATGTAGAGAAGTGTGAGAAAGCTACCAAAAACTATTAATGTCGCTAACAGTGCACGACAGCTAATAGGTTTGTGTTAGCATGTTCTCAGCTAATTGTTCAGCTAGGCGCTTTCATTCCTTTTAGCTATATTAAGATTTTTTGGTCTGTTTTTCCTTGCAGGCATGTTCTCATAGGGCTTATGACAGGCGAATAGATGACTGAAGAAGTCTATGTATTGTAAAAGAATAACAGTGATGCTGTGCTGAAGAATGAAGCTAGTCTGTGCTAATCTCGACATTTCTAATGTATAGTGGAACAGAAAACTGTGAGTACATAGCAACTGACCATGAGTTGTGACTGGACAGAGCTTTTCAGCCTGTGTGCTCTAATCTTTAAGTGTCTATAAGCTACAACACGACCTGGATGAGTGAGAGTTAGCCATTAGTCGCTGCACGGGGAAAGGGCGGCCATGTTGCAGAGTTTAAGATCAACAAATGGCTGAGGATGTTTCAGACAAAAATATACTACGTGTGTGGCTTGTTTTAGACACACTCAATCACACATATCCTCTTAAATAAAAAAGGAGCAAAAAAAAAGTCTCGTATTTTAGCAGGTCTGTTTAAAGTGTCAGCCGGTGGTGTCAGACTCCATTCCTGTTGGGCCACAGCTTGCAGAGATTTGTCTTTTCCCTCTACTAATTATTAGATGAGTGGTGAATCAGATGTGTTCAATTTGAGGTAAAAAGCTGTTGCTCTACAGGACTAAACTCTGACGTGCCTGGTGTAAACGGCTACATGCTCAAAAGCAAAAACCTCATCAACAGTGACATTACTGTTACAATACGTGTATCCATATGATCAAATGCACTCAATGACATTGAGGCAGTCATGATACATTGTATTTAATAAAAGTGTCATGCCTTACCAAATTTGTGTGTGTGTGTGTGTGTGTGTGTGGGTGTGTTCAGTTACGGTAAATCATTTCAGTCAATACAAGTCTGTACTGAAGGCCTAAATGACATGGCTGGAGCTTATTGACTGAAAATCACACAGCAGCTTGACTGACAGCTTTGTTCTTTATGTTTTATTGACTGGTGACCGAAAGCAACAGATTAAAAAGACTAACCGACTGTTCAGTCATTTAGATATATGACCAACATGACTGTCAATGTAACTGAGTATCAGTTAAAATACTTTGAAATGTGTTTGATATATAATGAGGGGTGGAAAAAGTAAAGAAAACTGGGTATTATGTTAAAATATTACTGAAAAGTGTAACTAGCTAGTCAAAATGATAGTTGAAGGAATATTAAAACCTGTCCCTGTTTAAATGTATTCAAGCATCCATCCATCCATCCATTGGGGCACAAGGTAGGGGACACCCTGTACAGGGTGCCAACCCATCACAGGGCACAATCGCACACACATTCACACACTACAGATAATTTGGAAATGCCAATCAGCCTACAAGGCATGTCTTTGGAGGAAAGCGGAGTACCCAGAGGAAACCCCCGCAGCACAGGGAGAGGAGGCGGGATTCGAACCCCAAGCCCCTGAGGTGTGAGGCAAACATGCGAACCACTAAACACGATGTCCCCCCCTGTACTCAAGCATTTAAAAGTAAAATGTATGGTGGCATAAGTGTAAAACATGTTAACAAACAACAAGGAACAGGAAATCAGAAAACGCAATAAAATAAAACAGATGACACAACAACAAAACAGACAACGCAACAACAGAACCAAAAACCCAACAGCAAATTCTGAAACACAACAGCATTACCTCAAAACTAAAAGAGCAGATGATTAATGAACATCACATGCTCGTTGTTGATACGTTAGTCTGAGAGATTGCAGAAAACAGGCAAGATGTTTACAGTAAGAGGAAATATGAATAAAGTAATCTACTAATTCTTTTATTCATGATTATTTTTTTATCAAGGGCATTCATATGATGTTATTTTTAGATATGCTATCAATTTAAATGGCACTAAGGTGAGCAGGCAAACACGGGAAACTCACTGAACCCGGGTTATTCCCAAAGAAAAATTCCTCCTTACTATAACGACATAAGTACTGTACTGTAAGTATGTACTTACAGTGTGTACTGTACTTCATGTTAAATTGTTTTCACTAGGCTAAGTAAGTTTCTTTTTCAGATAGAACCACATTGTTGCAGGCCACTGTAAAAAAAAACAAACATCTGATTTAAATTTACATTAGAAGTCCTGGTTTTTATCAGGGCTTTATACTTTAGAATTTTTTTTACCTGTTTGCAAAACTCAATTCCGTACTGTTTCTTACAAACACACTATTATGAAATGAAAGGTAATGACATTTCTTTGAGTTTGTAATTTTTTTGATTGCGAGATATTTTTGAGATATAAATAACTTTAACTCATGAAGAGTGAGTGGGACTAATGAGTAAATTGTCCCTGCGCAAAGACGATTGCTTGTGATGTCCATAAACACTGGCATGGATTTGATTGCATGTTGTATGTAGAAATGTGATTTAACAGAATTAACAGATGAGCAAAAGAAAAAAATATAGAAAAAATATAGTCCAGTCTTCATCAAGTCTTGATGTTTGGGCTTGTAATATGTACTTTTTTTTTTTATTCGTGGAAAAGTAATTTAGTAAGACCACACGAAAACCCCCTAAAATGCTACTAGTACAAGGTACAATATAGCCCATAACTAAATCTATTACAAAACCATATTGAAATACGTTTTATAGTTGGAAATTTCTAATTCTGAGGAACGATAGCTAACACTAACACTGAGTAACCTTCAGAACCCACACTGATAGTCTGCAGTAAATCATGAACAGTCACTCAATTATTCAATGTCTTTGGTTTCCAGAGTGTTACTGTATCACAGATGTGAACCTGCTGTTATATTTGGTGTGCTGATGTTTAACATAGCTACAAGATCATAGCAGGTTTGCCTGCTGGCTAGCATCCAGATTGCTAGCTAATACAAAGTATTAAGAATAATAAAGAACATAACCAACCATGTGAAATCTTTTAGAAGACAAAGCACACTGACTTTTGTCTCCATTTCCTCCCTGACCAGTCAGACAGGTGTTTGGAATGCTGCGCTGTTCATGAACTGTTCATAAAGAAACGCAGTTCATTTGTAGCCATACAATAATATGGTAGCATGCAGAGTATTTCCTGTATTGTGAAAAGACAGAACGGGACGTTCAGAACACAAGAGTATGTGATGAAAATTACATCAAACCATCAAACATACACTGCAAAATAGTATTTATTAACAGTTAGTATTATTAGTGGTATGTAGAGTATATAGTATTAACATTAATATGTAGAGTATGTAGTATTATTAGTATTAACATCAGTGTTTTATTACACAGCAAATTTACAATTTTTTAAATTTGTAAAAAGTTTTATCTTTTTATAGTTAATGTCGTGGAATGTCTGCAAAACAAGTTGGTCCTGCTTATCGCTTATGTTACAGCAGCTATAAACAGTCATTCCCTCACCAACCTCTCCCTTTTCTCTCTCTAAGATTAAAAAAAAAAAAACCAGAAGCTTGTCATGTTATAGAGAAACCAGAAAGTCATCTATCCTGAAGACTTTCCTGTGGTGGAAAATTCACTGACCCTTACAAAGCACTGACACTGGAGGCTCCTTCCAAAAATGCCAAATAAACATCTGCTCGCCAAATCCTTCACCATATCAATGATTTTACACAAAATTTTAAATCTGTTTTATGTGGAACGTCCACCATACAAGTCCCTGTGTAAGTTGTTACTATGTGAAATGATAATGTATTAGAATGAGTGTGTTAATATAAACCTGTGAATTGCATTACAACTGCCACTATTGTCAGAACTAATCAACACCTTCTGACCAATCAGAATCAAGAATTCAACAGTGCTGTAGTATGAATCATAATAATTAATGCAGAGTTTATAACTGTAATAAATAATTTTTAGAAATTATTATCAGAAAATAGTCTAGTTCTGCTTATTGCGTGCAAGATACAAGGCTTATAGAACATATAATTAGCCAACAAACTCATCCAGATGAAGAAGAAAAAAAAAAGAGTGAGTGTACTGATCAATCAGCAGATCAATGAGGTTGTTTTGACACTGTACATTAAGCCCTAAGTAATTGCCAGAGGGCTAAATGCTTTTAAAAAACACAGCCAGTGGCCCTCAGTGCAATCTCGGTTGTTTTCCCTGAATGTAGAGCTGAATTCTCTGTGGAGCAGTAAGTGTTTATGTGTGTTTCTTTCTGTGTGTGTGTGTGTGTGTGTGTTCGAGATAGAGAAGAACGAATCCTATTTATCTTAGCTGCAAATTCTAGTAATGAAATTGCACCATATACAGTGTATTAATGACAACCACCCATTAATACAGTGATAATAATTGGGATCTGAGGTCTTTTGGGTTGTGATTAGCATGTGTCACAGCGAGGGAAGGTGAACAAGGTCAGTGTGTTTGCAGGCGAGGACAGAAGAGCTGAAAGGAACCAGAGGGGAAAACATAAAAAGCTTTGTTCCTTTTTTTTTTTTTTTAAAAAGTCTCTCATGAAAATTTAAAGAGGGGAGCTGGCTGCTGCTCTTAACGCCAACACATCCGGGTTTTTAACTCAGCCAACTCAGAGGCGTTACTGTGAATCTGCGGGCAGCCAGGAGCTTGTGGTCAGTGGTAATGTTTAACAGCAGTAAATACAGATTAAATGGTGAACTCTAGGGCTTATGTGTAGGAAAAAAGCACCTAGAGGGTATTTGCGATATAAGCATGTAGCATCTATTCATCACACTGACCACAAAAAGGTCTGCTAGCGATAAGCAGGCAACAAACTCCTGTCCTGCGATATAAAATGTGACCATCAGCACAAGCCCTGGACATAAATGTGAAAATGGGAAATTTGTGTGAAGGTTCAGGGTTCCACATTTATGCACAAATTATTAATGAGCCTTGCTCATTGGGGGTTCGAGTCCCACCTCTGCCCTGTGTGCGTGGAGTTTGCATTTTCTCTCCGTACTTCGGGGGTTTCCTCTGGGTACTCCGGTTTTCTCCCCCAGTCCAAAGACATGCGTTGTAGGCCGATTGGAATTTCCAAATTGTCCGTAGTCTGTGAATGTGTGTGTGATTGTGCCCCGCGATGGGCTGGCTCCCCATCCGTCCTGGGATAGGCTCCGGGTTCCCCGCAACCCTGTGTAGGTTAAGCAGTACAGAAAATGGATGGATGGGAAGTAATAGCTGAGTGGTGCTGCTGTAGTGACTGGTACATTATTCAAAAGAGTTCAAATATTGGAACTGTTGGGATTTTAAGCAGGAACCCTAAAAGAACAGAGTAGATTTATTCAACCTAATCACTTTTCTAATACATGAAACATACCTATAAAAGATGTTTAAGTGCAATTGCTGGGGCAGGTAATTGATGTATTTTTGTAGAAAGCTTTCCTGTGACTTTGACGCTGGCATGATTGTTGGTGCCAGATGGGCTGGTTTGAATATTTCAGAAACTGCTGATCTCCTGGGATTTTCATGCGCAACAGTCTCTAGAGTTTATATACTGTAGATTGGTGGGAAAAACAAAAAACTCGAGAGTAGAATGGCCAGACTGGTTCCACTTGACAGGAAGGCTATGGTAACTCAAGTAACCACTCTGTACAACCGTGGTGAGCAGAAAAGCATCTCATAACACATAACCTTGAGGGGGATGGGGTACTACAGCAGAACACCACATGGGGTTCCACTCCTATCAGCCAAGAACGGGAATCTGATTCTACTGTGGGCACAAGCTCACCAAAACTGGATAGTTGAAGACTGGAAAAACATTGCCTGGTCTGTTTACTATCTTCCATTGCCCAGTTTTGGTGAGTTAGTGTACGGTATTCCTATTAAAGTGTCTGGTGTGTGTATATGACTGATTCCTATAGGCAATAATTTTAAAGCATTTTTCTGTACCGAGAAAAGAACTAAAAATGAGTCCACATGAGAGAGTCTCAAAATAAGTTTAAGGGCACTTGTCGGGGCAGTTGATAGACATAGCTTTGGTATGGCTTTCTCTCATGTCTGTTTCATTGTGAGATTTTTTGATAGAGGCTAATATTTGCAGTTTGGAATTCGCATCATAGAAAATTTATTAAGGGAACTGATGGAATTGATGGTTCTACTTCCATTATAATTGTCAAGTAAACAGGTTTTCCGTTCTTTTCTTAGTACCATCAAACATACAAATTCCTGATTGTGGTAACTGAACATACACTACTGATGCAGTGGAATCAAGATTAGGTTGAAAAACACTGGAGTAGCTCTTTAACCATAAACTACTCAGCTATATGCTCACTTTGCACAAAATGACTAATACATGTGATTTTTTTTAAGCATTGCAGTAACATAAGAAGTTATACATGATATGACTGCATTTGGTCTTTGTCAGCTAATCATTTCGCTGGACATCCTACAATGTCAAGACATCCCATAGCCTGAGATTCTTGATAGCCTCAAAAAGCTGAGTAGGCCTTTCTTTCTTTAGGCCTATCCAATGTCCATGGTCAATATGATAACTAAGCTTAAGGATCTAGGGTCTCCTTTTGTGCACAGGTCACGGCACTAGATTTCATTTCCTGTAGCGGGCAGCTACATATCCCCTTATTGTTCAGCCACACCTCTGCCAAGCATTCATCTCTTCAACTCCAGCATTTCTCAAGGCCAAACCTCCACCACATAAGCGCACACATACACATGCACATGTTCTATCCTTCTCCCCTCACCCATCATCTCGACACATTAATAATTCAGGATAAGGATTATCAGTCAATAACCCTCTTTCTTGGACAATTAAATAATTCACTCATCCATAAAGACTGTGGCTATGTTGACTGTCTTCAGTCGTGTGTAAAATGTAAGACTTTGTGCACATAGTAATTGTGTGTCCATTGTCTGATATTGGCTTTTTGAAGAAAACATATAATTCAGTTCAGTTCAGAGGTGTACATCGTTTCAAATGCGCATTTATTTTAAATAACAAAATAATCCTAACCCAAGACACTCTATTAGTCTCTACAATGAGTAAGGAATAAAACACAACAGGGCGTGCTGTTATAGGAAAATAATCAAAAACAAGGTGGTGTGATGTGGACATCCTGGAGCAGAGTTACTGTTACTGTTATTTTCTTATAACAGCATGTGCTGAAGTTTTATTCCTCTTATACCACAGCGATTTGAGAATTTTTTTATTTAATAAAAATGACATGTCATACTTTTTGTCATTTTATAGTAACATTTAATGTTGTGGACTTTCTGTGAAGTTAGTTAGTTAGTTAGTTATCGCTGTTATAGTAGCTATAAACAGTCATTCTCTCACCAGCCTTTCTCTCTTTTACTTGAAGATAACAAGACAGAAATGGAGCTTGTCATGTTGAACATGAAAATGTACTTACTATTCTAAACACTGACAGTGGAGACTCCTTCCACAAATGTTACATAAACATCTCCTTACAGAAAGCTTCAACTTATCAATGATTAGTTTTTCTTTTATCCATTTATTGTTAGCCTTAGATTGTTGTGGAACCTCTGCCATACGAGTCTCATACCTTCAGAACCTTCTGACCAATCAGATTTGAGAATTCAGCAGTGATGTGGTATAAATATGTATGTTATAGGATGGCATAAATACATCAAAATTTATTTTGGTAAATAATCCAAAATACTCAGATAATATATGTAGAAATTTAAAAACATGGATATTAGATTAGCAGTGCCATTTCCTTTGGAAATATAGTTGGAAATGTTAGCATTCTAGCAGTTGATACCAGAAATCATACTTGTGGTAAGTTGTGAAGAGTCAGACTATTATTCTCTGTTTGGTTTCTAATAGATTACTCTAGACCTACTCAAATATTAACCTGCTGCTAGAGTGTGCAAAGTATGACAAAAAAGTTACTGATCATGAAATATTTTACAAGATATCAAATAAAAAAACAACCATGATTTTTGCAACATTCTGGATTAAAATGTGTCCATTTCCTCCCTGAGTGGTCAGAAACTCTTTCTTCTAGTCACAAATAGAGATTAGCAAAAAGTATTTATGTATTTCAAGTAACAGAAATATTGCCCATCCCTCTTTCTTTAAAAACGAACCTCTGAAATATTGCTAATTTTGTGCAGACATCAGACACACTGATAAATCAGACTAACAGTTAGTTATTATTAGCTTATCAAACATTCACACATGAGCATAGCAGTGTTCACATGGAGGCATGTGGATGAAAACGAAGATCCGTCTGCACGTAAATATAGCTCTCTGCGTGCATGTGGATAATGGCCTTGAGAGTGTGTGATAGACCTAGATGAGTACTAGTGTCTGTCTCTCCTGGCGTCGGGTATCTCTGGCTCAGCCTCCACTTTAGTCTCACTAGGGCATCAGACATCAGCAGCAGGTCAATGAGAAGGAGTAAAAAAATAGAGAGAGATTGTATATACGTTATAAAGTTAAGTCCATTTGATCTCTAGCACGGTCCGTGAATAAAGTCCAAATCTTTGAATGAATATGTAAGGAATAAAACACGACGAGGCATTCTGTTATAGGAAAATAATCAACGACGGGGTGGTGATACTGTTACCACACCGAATTTGATTATTTTCCTATGACAATTTTATTCCTCTAATACCATAGCAATTTGCTGCCACTCACATTTATTTTTACTGTTACAAAGCACTGACACTGGAGACTCCTTCCAAAAATGTTAAATAAACATCTCCTTACAAAAAGCTTCACCATATTAACGGTTATACAGTTTTCTTTGTTGCTTTTTTAATCCATTTACTGTTAGGCTTAGATTATGTGGAGTGTCCGCATTACAAGTCCCTGTGAATTAGTCGTTACTATGGAAACAATAACACATTAGAATGACTTAATATAACCCAGAGATGTGCCATGTAGCCCTTACAGAAAATGAATCAACACCGCTGTGGTGTAAGTTATATTACATATCTGTGAAAGTGTGTGAGCTGCATTTGTATGCATGATTGTGTTTGTGTGTGTGTGTGTGTGTGAAAGAGAGAGAGAGGTGTGTGTGTGTGAGTGTGATGTGTGTGAGAGAGAAGTTAATCAGGCGTCTGCTGTGAATGCAGCTGGCTTAGAGGACCAGCTGGGTTTTGTTGCCTTTTGTTCTTGAGCTCTAAAGAACGGAGGGATGAGTAGAAAGAGAGAGGGGAAGTGACGGAGCTGAAAAGCCCCAAGCTTTCATTTAGCATTCTGACTGGGGATTAACATTCCCTCATTGCTCTGCCTCAGCACTCTCCCTCGCTCCTTCCCGAAATCTTCAGCTCTCATCTCTGGAAGAGGTTTTGTAGTTGCTCTGGTTTAGCAAGGTTAAACATCTTTCGGTTTTGAAGTCTCTCTCTTTTTTATTTCTCAACAAACCACCACACAGTATTCAAGCTACAAACCCAAACCTCGTTGTTCAAAGCTGTAACAACGTGGCTTTTAAAATTGTTTCAGAGCCCTGTTTACTTTGGGATTTCTGATTTTTGTATAGCCGTGCTTTAAAGCCACTGAACTGCCTATTTACTTTAGGAGTAGAATTCCTTTTATATTCTTAAGCTTGTTTGTACAGAAAGATATTCATTCAGTTCTGTTGTAGTTTCAAAGACAAAACAAGTAAACTCTCTATGATAGCTTTAGGCTAAAATGGAGCTTTACCCTATTATTTTGTTTGTAATCCTCACCCTTTATCATCCCACGCTAACTGGCATGTTACCATTCACTTTTCTTTTTTAAATTACATTACCATGTCTGTGTTTATTTTAATATCTCTAAATCCTTTAACTTTAACTTCAGCTCCATTAGAAATAAAATGAAAATTGTGTGCTGGGGTTTTTCATTTGTTTGAGGATTTTCAATCATGTTAGCTAGCTTTTATTTGAGAACTAGCTTGCTTTGTTTTGGTAATTGTCTCTAACATTTAGCTAACTGGTTTGTTTTGGGGATATTTTCCAATATTTGCTAGCATGTGGGAATTTTCACTCATTTTGGTTAGCTGACTAGTTTGGTCTGAGGATAATCTCTGATATTAGCTAGCATTTGGGAATTTTCACTCATGTTAGCTAGCTACCTTTGACAATTTTCCCAGTCAGCCAATTAGCTTTGTTCTGGGATATTCTCTAATTCTTTAGCCAGTTAGCTTTGTTCTGGGATATTCTCTAATATTCTCTAATATTATATTTGGGAACTTTCACTGATGTTGGCTAGCTTTAATAATTTTCTCTAACATTAACTAAGTTTGGTTTGGAGATATTCTTTAATATTAGCTAGCATTTAGGAATTTTCATGTTGACTAGGAAACTTTGATCATTTCCTCTAGCTTTAACTAGCTAGCTTTGATTGGGGATGTTCTCTAATATTGGCTAGTATTTGGGAATTTTCACTAATGTTAGCTAGCTAACTTTTCTCTAACATTAGCTAACTAATTTGGTTTGGGGATATTCTCTTATTTTTCCCTGATGTTGACTAGCTAGGTTTGAACATTTTCTCTAACTTTAAACCTGGCATTACATTCCTCACTTTGAATTGCAACATGAAACATGGTGGTGGGTGTGCAATGAGTTTTTTCCTAATGCCATGCTATACTGTAATATGTGCTGCAATGGAACACTATTATAATGATATAATGATGTGATATAATGTCAACGCTTTAAGGTTTAAGACAAGGGCAGCTTAGTCTATGTAGTCTATGTGAATATATTGAAATATTGTGAAGCATCCACATGTATCACCATTAATTTGTTCTTAATGACTTGAGATTAGTAAGGCGTTTAGCATTTTTAACATTTAGTTCATTACTAGCTACTGTTAGATTCTACTTTTTTGTAAAAATTCTATTCTACGTATGAACATTTTCTCTAACTTTAGGTAACAAGCTCTGCTTGGAGATATTCTCTAATATAAGCTAGCATTGGGGAAGATTCAATGATGTTGGCTAGCTAACTTTAGCTGTAAGCTAAATTATATAGCTGTATATAATTACATAGCTATAGGTAACTAGCTTTGTTTGGAGATATTCTATAACATTGGCTAGCATTTGGGAATTTTCACTGACACTGGATAGCTGGCTTTGATAAATTCTTAGTCCAGAGCCCCAAAAACAAAGTCAATTACCAGAAAACTAAGTAAAAAAGAATTTCATATAAGAGAATTGCTACATAATAAAACACAAAATAAATAAATAAATAAACAGATAGAACTGTACAACTGCGGTGTAGATGCAGGCGTTTGATATGGAATAGTATTATTTCGCATTTTCTTATCACGCTATACCAGCAAGTGGGTTTACCATCACATCCTTATTTTCAAACCACATCACTTTCGTTCTATAAATGACAACACGGATGACAAAATGCCAGCTTCACTTAAATATTTATTACTTTCACTTCAGTCAGAGGTTGGACAGTCATTTTTAAAACCAAATAAATTTTGGTATCAATCTCCCATACATATTTATGCCATATCCACACACACACACACACACACACACACTCTTACATTCACATACACACACAAAGCTACAACAGGTCCCCACTTTTCCCCCAAAAAACCCTTCAAACAAATAAAATAAATTAGAAAAGCGACATTCAAGAGTCATGCACTTATTATACAAACACGACAGAAATAATTCCACATGGAAATTAAAATACAAGAGCTTTCACACTTAAAGTGTCTTCTTTTTTTTTTTTTTTGATGCGAAATGGTGCAAATAGCTTTAAGATCAGACCCTGACTTTTGCAGTACTGATCCAATTCTGTAACCTGTTCACACTAGTGAGCTGCTATCAGACACCAAATACACAAGTGATATGAAGATAAACCTGGTATTACATTCCTCACACTGAATTGCAACATGAAGCATGGTGGTGGGTGTGCAATGAGTTTTTTCCCTATGCCATGCAATACTGTAAAATGTGCTGCAATGGAACACTATTATAATGATATAATGATGTGAGATAGTGTCAATGCTTTAAGGTTTAAGAGAAAGGCAGCTTTGCTGTAGTGTATGTGAACATATTGAAATGTGAAGCGTCCACATGTAGCACCATTAATTTGTTCTTAATGACTTAAGATTGCTAAGGCGTTTAGCATTTTTAACATTTAGTTCATTACTAACTACAGTTAGAGTCTACTTTTTGTCCAAGAATTCTATGTATATCAGGTTTTGTGGTTTGGCCATGTTGCAGTCGAGTATTGTTGATTTAATTTTACCTTATCATACTATTAATATAAAGATATGTTTATAGTATTTAATTTGGTTAATTGCAAGTACACGAGATACCCAATACGATTCAGGTAGCTGTTAGGTAAATTTAAAATGAGTTTATTTAGAGTACACTGGTATCAGTAACTAGGATTGGTTTTGGTATTTTGTAGGTTGTGTGTCAAAGCTGAATTTGGTATGGACTAGATAAGGTAACTAGCCCTCAAGTAAGAGAGTCTTGGTGGTTGAATTCAGGGTCCGAGTTCAGGTCCAGGTGGGCAGTCTCGAGCTCGTGGTCGTTCTCGTCGTCACTCTCAGCGCTGTAGTCCACTTCTTCTAGAAAGGCAGGCTCATCTTCCTCCATCACATAAGTGGTGGGGCTGCAGGATAAATACACACACACACACACACACACACATTATTGGCAGTCAGTCACTTCATCACTTGTTAAGGGGCAAAGGTCATGTTACAATGGATGTGGATTTTGCTAAAAGGTCTTGCTAAAAACCTAAATATTGTATGTAGTCTGCATAATATATTAAACTTCATCCCTTTGTTTTTTTCTTTTTGTGAATATGTAATGTATAATGTAATATGGTTTACAATTGTATACATTTATACAGCACAGTGTATACAACTGCCTTATCTTTACCATTATCCACTATAAGCTGATCATCATCCAGATTGACCAGAAGGTGTTGATTAATTTTCTATAACATCAGCACTGACAGAAGTTCGGCAGATCATAAGTTTATATTAATACACTTATTCTCATTTCCTGTTCACAGGAACTTGTATGTTAGTTGTTCCACATAATCCAAGACTAAGAATAAATGTGTTAAAAACAAGTTGTTGTTTTTTAACATTTATAGAAGGAGTCTCCAGTGTCAGCTCTTTGTAACAGTTTTCAAACATGGGAAAGTCTTCAGGAATTTGCACTTTGTCGTTTCTCAATAACGACATGCTGCGCTTTTGTCTCATTATCTTCAAGAGAGAGAGAGAGAGAGAAAAAAAGAGAGGCTGGTGGGGGAATGACTATATATAATGCTAAAACATAAGTGATAACAGGAACTAACTTGTGTCACTGACATTCTGTAACATTAAATGTACGTAGCTATAAATGGTTAAAATGTACATGTCGTTTATTAATAAATTGAAATTTTTTTTTTTTATCATTGGCAAATTACTGTATTGTAAGAAGAATAAAACACTTCAGGATGTGCTGTTATTGGAAGATAATCAACCTATAATAACATGTCCTGAAGTATTTTATCCCCTTACATATGTAATGTAATATGCTAAAAAAATTTTTTATACATTTATACAATACAATTTTCTTCTACATTATAAGTCTATATTCATTCAAATGTAAAGATAGGTCTAAAACGTTATAAAAATACATAATTAGACCCTGGATAGATGGATGGATGGAATGTTTAACTGTGAAAGTAAAGCTTGTGATTTAATACACCAGAGATAATAAAAGACTGTATTTAAAGTTAGCCAATTAACTAACCTTACACTTTCGACTACGTATAATTGAGGGAGCAGAAAAATTGTGGTTCATATATGATTAATTGTGTAGTACACAACATTGATCTCTGCTTGGTTAGCTTTCGGTCTTGTAAGTTGTTTGGATAAAAGTGTAAATGTAAATATAGCCTGCTGTATTCCTTTGTACATGACGTGGATGTTCACGGTTTAATTAACCTAAACCGTGTCCACTCCGTTAACATCACCGCTGGTCTAAATAGCAAAAACCAAAAGTGGCTATGGATCGTACAGCGGTTTAAAACCTCAATACATTTCTCTTCTCTTCTTCTCTCTCTCTCTATCTCTCTCTCTCTCTAATACAATAATGTGATGATGGTTTTATGGCTCTCTTGTTCAGCAGTTAAATGGTTTAATGTTTTTGTGCGTTCCACACGGCCCAGTGGTTTGGCTGGTTTCAGTGGCTTTTTAATGGTTTTAATGGTGTGAGGGGGTGAGAAACTGGATCCCATCGAGACGCGGGGAGGCGAGGGGGGCCAGACGCTGGGGGCCGCCTCAAACCGGATTAGCGGCCTTTCGGATCAGGTGATTAGACGGCTGTAATGAGGAGAGTGGCTAGAGTGCTTTCGCTTACTTCACTCAAGTGTGCAGAGCCCAGCGCGACTGAGAGCTCCTCAAGTAGTGCCGGCCATTAGAAGAGGAATGGAGGAGACATGAATGTGTGCGTGTGTGTGTGTGTGTGTGTGGTCATCCATTAAAGAAGTAAACAAGCTGGGAGGAGCAGAGGTGTGTTCTCAAGAAGCTTCTAGACACTGATATCATTCAAGCTATTACTGTCATGATCGTTTTCTTTTTTTTTTAAGGTCACAGAGATTTTAGGAGCAAAAACATTTCAGTTAATGGATTTAATATTCACTCTGGATGTGTTGGAAAAAACAACAACTATGTTTAATAAATATTACGCTAATTGACTTATGAGCCAATGGTAAAAACGTGTGCATTTTAAAAATCTCTTTCACCCTGAAGGCTTCTTATTTATGTGGAAATGGTGAAAAGATCAATGTTTTCACTGTAAATGTAACTAAATGTATAAAATCTTACCTTCTATGTGTCTGTGAAAGTCTACTGTTTTGCTAGTTTATGGATTTGAAATGACTATTAACAATGTGGATTAATTTGACATTTTCTTTAAAATATTGATTCATTTTGCAGTCCTTTAAGTAATTGAACTTAGCGTTTTTTTTGTGGGGAAGTGTTCTAAAGTTGCTTGAATTACACATGCAACATCATAACAGCATTATTTTAAAATTATTTTGACCTATATTAACCCTATCACACAGTCAAACTGCCTGCAGGATAAATTCCCTTTCTGTTTTAGGGCATTGCAGACTCTCAGTGCTTTAACTGAAAGAGATGCAGTTTGTCAGTGAGCACCGTTTCCCTTCATCATCACTCTGCCACAGAACATGTTGCTCATGCTGCCTTGTGTGTGTGTTTTATTTATAAGTGTGTGTGTGTGTGTGTGTATATATACCAGGTGACATTGCAGCTTGTGTCTATTAGATCACTCTCCACATCCAGCAGGTGTGTGTTGTGGTTGCGCAGCTCCAGGGGTGACATGTGGCGTCTCAGTCTGAGCAGAGCCACACAGAACTGGGCTCCCATTTCCTCCAGCTCCCTCGTGCCAATCTGAAGACCCTACACACACACACACACACAGACACACACACACACACACAAATGGACCAAAATTCCAGAGAGAAAGCTGAACTAATGCAGGTTTCAGCAGCTAGCTTCCTCTAGAGATTCATCACAAATCATCTCCCCAGGGGTGTGTGTGAGTGTGTGTGTGTGTGTGTGTGTGTGTGTGTGTGTGTGCAAGCACTGAGCCTCTCACTGCGGAAAGCTTCAGCCATGTTGCTGTACTCTCTCATGGGGAGCCATTATCTCTTAGAACACGCAATATGAGTCACTGATTTAGAGACCCGAGATCTCAGCATCGTCCTCACTCTGCTCATCTACTGACCTACAGCACCATCTACTGACTAATCTCCACCACATCCATCCCTCTTCAGCCCTAACTGGGTATTTTCTCTCCGTCTCACTCACTCCATCTTCCTCTCACACACCACTCCTGCCATCACAACACACCTCTGAGATTTGTCACCAGTTCAGGAATTTTAACTCATGAACAATATTTCTTCAGTGTTTCCTTCCAAAAAAAAAGGAAATCACACCGAGCGAGAATAACATCTACGCACATTTCCCTGAATTGAAGCCCCACACACACACACACACACACACACACACACACACACACACACACAAGCATGAACTCAGATTAATGTACACACACACATACAGACACTCTCACACATAAAGGCACACACATGCTTAAAGACACTCAGAGACACACCCACTCTTACATACACCCTCACACACAGACACACACTCAATTCTATCTATACACTCTTGCTTTTAAATGAAACTCGTTCATATCCTAATTCAACTCTATTTCACCATTTAAACACAAACAGGATGAGCTTCAGAAAGCCTGGGATTGATTTTAATTTAAGGCACTGCCATTCACTGGGCATTTATAGATCAACACACTCTGATAAGATCCATCCTGCATGCTCTGAAAACTGCAAAAGCTGAGGGCATTTTTGCACTTGCACTTTTTTCCAAACATGAGACAATCTCCAGTGAGAGTTCAGTACATTTAATCAAGTGTGAAACCAAACCAATCTCACTGGTCTGGGGTTGGCTTTAAGTTCAGTGGGGTGCAGAGTGCACCGTGTGTCAGAGTGATCCTCTTCCGACACTGTGCATCGAATAACGTGATTGGGCGAACGTGTCACATAACTTCCTGTTTCAAGTTTCAAACTGACAGGGAACGAGGCATTGTGGTCTGCAAAGGAGCTAATAAGAGCAAATCATTTCTATTTAAACCACAGCACTTAGGAATTCTTAAATATGACTGATCAGAAAATGTTCATTAATAGCTTCATACCACAGCGCGGCTGAATGCTCGACTCCGATTGGTTAGAAGGTGTGTATTATTTTCGTACAACAGAACATGGTAGTTCTGGCTGGAACATGAACGATAAGTTAATAAGTTAACGTTAATATGTTAATATGTTAATATGTTAATAAGTTAATGTTAATATGTTAATAAGTTAATGTCTAATATGTTATTGTTTCTATAGTAACAGGTCATACACAGGGATTTGTACAGCGGACGCTCCAAATAATCTATGACTAATAAAAAACGGATTTAAAAAACGGGTTGTTGTTTAACAAAGTAATTCTTAGAATTGTCGATGTGGTGAAGTTTTTTTTTGTCAGGAGATATTTATTTAACATTTTTGGAAGGAGTAAGCACTCTCAGTCTCAGTTATGCTTAAAATGACTGGCTGTGCTTTTTGTGTGTGTGTGTGTGTGTGTGTGTGTGTGTGTGAATGAGTGCGAGAGAGAGAGAGAAATAGAGAGAGAGAGAGAGAGAGAGAGATAGAGAGAGAGGCTGGTGAAGAATGACTTTATCACAGCTATAACGTCGGTGAGAACAGGAACTAACTTATCTCTCGGACTTTCCACAACATTAAATCTAACTATAAACCGTTAAATTGCACAATTCATTAATAAACTAAACATTGTAACTGTGGGCAAATCGCTGTTGTGTAAGCAGAATATACACAACACACCATGCTGTTATATGAAAGTAATGCATTTAAGGAGGTTCAGGAGGGTTTATATGGTGATGTTTTCTGTGAGGAGACATTTATGTAATATATTTGGAAGGAGTCAGCGCTTTGTAACAGGAAGATTTAAAGCTTTAAGGTTTCCACCACAAGAAAGTCCTCAGGACAGAAAATCTTCTCTGTAGCACTTAGTCTTATTAATTTCAAGAAAGAGACACAAAAGTGAGGCTGGTGAGGAATCGACTGTTTATAGCTGCTATAACGCAAGTGATAACAGGTAATATCTTGCTTCATGGACGTTCCACAACTTAAACCTTAACTATAAATGGATAAAAAAGTATGTTGTGTCATTTTTTAATTAGTAAAAAAATGTCATCAGCTGCAAATTGATGTGGTGTAAGAGGAATAAAACACGTCGGGACGTCCAGTTATTGGAAAATCTTAAATTTCAGGGTGCTAACAATAACTTTGCTTCATGCTGAGCATACTGTCATTGATTATTTCCCTATAAAAGCATGACGCCAAGTCATCAGTCAAGCTGTTGATCGTTATCAGGACAAAGTAAAGAAACGCTAATTAATTAAATGATACTTCCATTAAAATAAATACTGATAAGGACAGTCATCTGACGTATGTATTGTCTGCTGGTCTGCAATAAGCACACACACAGCAGAAGTGATGTATAGAAATACACAACTGATCTGCATTTCAGTTCAAAAGGAATTTGTCTGGGTGAAACAAAACCTTGGTATGGACTCAGGCTGAGTCTGAAGACACCCTAAATTTCATTTTAGTTTCACTCTCCTTTGTGTTTTTAGACAAATTATAGTATTTTTTCCATTTAACAGCATTCCTTATTCCCTAAACTCACACACAGGTACCTTGTATTTGCCCTGGTCACAGCCGCACAGCGTGCTCTCCATGGTGTAGCTGCGCTGGACGCCGATCTCCTTCCACACCACCACTCGCGCCGTCGACTCTTTAGAGCGCTCCACCACAAAGCTGCAGCTGGACAAGCTAAAGGCTGGAGCCAGCTGAGACAGCAGCTTAGGGAGAGTCTAACACACATACAAACACACGTAACAATAGTACGATACCAGGCTGCAGATGCCACTGTGGACATGAGGACAGCTGTAAAGTGTAAATGTATAGAAGGTGATGGTAGCTCAGTGGTTACAAACAATCTGAAATTAACCATTTTGCCTTGTTAGCTTCAGTCGGATTTTGCACAATTCATATTTACTAATCACAAGACCCAAAAATCTTATTTGTCCATAAGTAAAGCAACTTTTTCCTGCCCCTTAACAGCCTCTGATGATTGACTACATCACTGTGCAAACTTGATACCTGAAGACATTTTCATGATATATAATTTTATTATATATATATGTATATATATATGTTGTGTGCTTTTCTTGGGCAGAAAAAAAAAATTATGTCATAACTGTGTTATATACATGTGACTAAATATATGTGAGATGTTTAATACCAAAATATTAATGAAAAATAGGCTCATGACTGGCACAAGAGGAAAGCATTCTTTTCTCGCTTCAGTTCAAGAAAAAAAAAAAAAACCGCAAATTCAAGAGAAAAGCGGGAGATTGCTGAGTTTGGTATCCTCCTGATGATACCAGAGCCATCTGTGGCCAGGAACAAAACAGCAAAACTGGCTGTGCACTCTGGGTGGGAGGGGTGGCATACTATTTCTCTGCTGTCAATCACAGCGACACTAGCCAATCACAGGCATCCGTGAGCCCATGTAAGCGGAAGAGGGCAGATAGCGCTTTCCTTCAATTTTGTACAATGTCAAAATTTTATGGCTTAGTATCAAAATATCAAATAGATATTGTGTGTGTGTGTGTGTGTGTCTCTGTGTGCTACCCTGTATCCCAGATCCTCCTGCAGATCACAAGAACTGGCACTGACGTTGGTCTGCCACACCGTCTCCTTTACGCTGCAGCCGTACATGAACACATTCTTCTTCCTTGAGTGGCCATGGTAGTCACAGAATACCTACACACACACACACACATACACACAGTGTGTAACATCACTGACACTGACTAAAGCACATATATACACATACAAAGCCTCACATACACTCATACTGTATTAAAAGACAACTGCATCCCAGTGAGTAATACACACTGAGAGAGTTACACACACACACACACACACACACACAAAAAATCACGCTGTGCCTCACCAGTGGTGCTCTGCCAATAGCGCTGAGGTACTGCAGCAGACTCTTGGTGTGGTAGATGGTGGGGTGAAGCTCCGCACTGGGGTTCTGCCACTGTCTGTTCAGATCCTCGCCGCTCAGAGAACATCTGTGACTACACACAGAAACAGAGAGAATTAGTAAGGAAATAATTGCAATTACAGGAAAATAATACCACAGCAAATTATCTTAATACCACAGCAATTTGCCAACACTTAAATTATTATTTTTTAAATTTATTAAAAAACAACATGTCATACATTTTATCTGTTTATTTAATGTCGTGGAACACCACCCCGTTACTGATTATTTTATGTTTTATTCCTTAACATCTACATATCACAGTGAAAGTCAAAAGAGGTTCAGTTTAGATCTGTTTAGTGAAACGGAATCATTAGATCGTTTTTGAAATATGAATTTTAAAATTCATGACTGGTTGATTAATATATTTAATGATATTCCTGTGTTATCCAATATACTGGTTAGATACATGTGTTCCAGTTTCTGCTGATTGAAATATTTAAGCTTTTATCTGTGATTGGTTAACCTTAGATATGAATATAAAACTGGATATTTTTATGTTTCCCCTCTTTACACAGTTGTTTGTTCTGTTCTTCTTTTTTTCTTTTGGTTCTTGTGCTGATGACGGATGATGAACACCAGATGACATTCTTCAACTTTTAAGAAATATGATCACAAAATTAGGGAAATAAACTTTAAATAATGAGTCAAACATGAGCGTAAACACAAGCCACCAAACTATACAAACAACCTCTCTGCCTAAAAGAAAAAAAAAAAGAAAAAAGAAAAAAGAAAAAAGACAAACAGAAAAGAAAATTCCAGTAATACACAACTGGATTTGAAGGTCCACACCTTCCAGATGTCATTCTTTGCTATGCTGTAGACTTGTGCTGTGCAGCTATTTGAATAAAAGTAAAATTATTTGTGCTGAGCTACAGCAACAGGGACAAAACTACTCCAGACTATACCGATATGCTGTGTAGTATGATAAAGAATAAAGATGCATGAAACATTAAGGCATCTCATACACCAAATGCTGAATATATTGATTACTTAAGAGCGAAAATCTGTATTGTCGGGAAAATACAGAACATTTAAAGAAATACAGGAACTGACCAAACTGTATATTGAGTGGACGACTTCTGACTGACTTTATTTGTGTGTGTGTGTGTGTGTGTGTGTGTATATACATACTTGCCATTGATGACTCCATCTGGGTTGAGCATAGGGATGATTTTGAAGATGTAGCTCTCTCGAAGGCTCTGTGCCAGAGGGCTGGAGCTCATCAGGAATTCCAGTGTGCCCTTCATCACCCAGCTGGCGTTAGTCTCTCCGGGGTGAACGCGTGCCGAGAGGAACATCAGCGGCCGATTCTCTGCACACACCACAGCCATCAAGTTCACGTTTTGATTACAGGAATCACAGTGTTTGGCTTCGTTCACAGCAGCTTGTGCAGCATGTACATTTTTAGTCTAATTTTTAGGAAAACGTTTCAAATGCAGTAGAAGTTATATTTGAAAATTATTATGCATTCATTGCTGAAAGACTCTAGGACTGACGGTACTCTGTGTGTGTGTGTGTGATTGGGGTGTTTTTATATCTTGGAAGAACAGGAATATCTGACAGTTTTGACCTTGCAGACACATCTCGCTGGTCCCCATGAGGTAAACTGTGTTTTGTACAAAAACTGCAGCTTTTATTTAAAAAACTAAAAGCCAAAATGTTTCCTTTTGTAGCATAGCATGAATTAGCTGGATTAATAATTATGTCATTCGAAAGGTCCTTACAAGGATAATAAGACAAACGTATGTGCGTATGAGACATACTGAATTGGCAGATGTGGTCGTTGCTGGAGGACTCTGGCATGGCTGTGATGGTCAGCAGAGGGCAGTCGTTTCCTCCGAGCGTCTTGCAAAGCTGCTGCTGTCTGTAGTAGATGTGAGGAGTGCACAGAGCGCGCAGCTTCTGGAGATGCATCTGACACACACCAACAGCACACATCATATCACATCACATCAGACTCAGTCTCAGACACTAAATTCCCTTCACAGACTGAAGGTCAGGAGGTTAAGCTGATACCTTCAGGGTCGAGTAGGTGTATGGGTAATGATAGGCAAAGTAACAGACGTCGTCCTTGTGATGAAAGGTCACAGTAAAGGTGATGGTGTAATAGGATTTGCCCTTCTGACCGCCGGCTGCAATGGCACTCCGTGAGAAATGGTTCCTGTTTAGACAGGAAATAGATTATAGTATTGAGATATTGTCATAAATTGTGTCCTGTTACACAGTGCAGCATTAATACTTTGGCTATGATAACACGTCTACAAATGAAAAAGTATTTCGCTTTCAGAAAACTCAGACACAGTAAATGGCACTTTGTAAGCAGGGAGAATCAGAAGAAAAATGCCACTACAAACACACACATGGAAAGCCTGGTAGACTGTATCTGGTGTATAGTGAGCTCAGTCCTGCGTGACCTTGTTGCTCTTTTCTCCACTTCGATCTTACAAGCCGAGGTCGACAAATTAAGCTTTTGTCTTTTGCAAGTCCTCACCTACATATTTGCAAGTGTTAGGTGAGAAGCCGAAAAAAAAAAAGGTTCGTAACTCTCTCTGTGGACATTTCACAGGTTCCTGTCATTATCTTCATATTTACAGTCAGTGATTTCACACTGAAAAAGAGCTTAATACCTACAGATCTACAAAATCCACTCTATATATTATATAAAGAATAAAACTTGGGCGTGCTGTTAAAGGAAAGTAATTAATGACGGGGTGGTGTGATGCAGCCCAACGTGAAGTGAAGTTACTGTTACCAGCCCAAAGAAGTGTTTTATTCCTCTTACATCACAACAACGTTTACAATTTTTTATTTATTAAAAAATGACACGTACTTTCTTTCAGCTTTTTTTTTTCCTCGAATCGACAAAAACGCAGCTTGTTATGTTACCAAGAAAGCAGAAAAGCACAACTTCCTCTTTCCTGGAAGACTTTCCCATAGTGGAAAACCGTTACAAAAAAAATCGCTGGCACTGGAGACTATTTAACATCTTTAATGAAATGAAACATCTCCTTAGAGTTCATATAAATAAACACTTTTACCAATCAGATTTGAGGATTAATCAATGCTGTGGTATAAATATAAATAGTAACTTACAGTTTGTGTTTGAGATTTAGAAATAATAAGTCACAATTATAAAACTTCCTCTACTCTTTTGTCCATTCTCCATAAACGTCCAATGGAAACTGACTGAAAGATTGAGTTGAATTCTGTCTACAGATGGTGTGCTTTTGGAATAAATCAGGACTCACTTGTAGTAGCAGATGTCAGATCCAGTACGAACCCAGCGAGGGCTGCCCCCGATCGCTTCCTGTACCGAGTACATGAGCACCTGCATGCCTGTAGCAGGAACACACACAGAACTTATAATCATACTAACACAAAGCCACGGATAGACTACTACACAATCAGTACAGATACACATACAACATAATATGATGCCTAAAAAAAAAAAAAATCAGATTTTTCCCATAATTCATTCAAGTCATTCAACACTCTGTGCAGTAAATTTGTCGGTACCAGATTCTTTGTCTGTAGTGTTATACCTCAGTGTAAGCTTGAGGGCTGCTTTCATATTTTTTTCTTATTTTTTACAGAAAAAGCTCTGGCCGTAGCTCACCGTAGTTGAACTGGCTGTTGGATTTTTCACAGTTGATGATGTTGAAGCGATATGGTACCCCCACACGCATGCCGCTCACCTCAAAGTAGAACCACTGATGATAATGGTTGCTGTTGATGTCTGAGTTTAGCACCAAGTCATACTCGAACCTGAAGAGCACAGAAAATTATATTTTTAAAGCTAAATAATATCCCATGCAGTACATGTGAGATGGTTCTTTAAATTGAAATAAAACAGTAGCAACACGATTTAATATTGTCCAGGCTAGTATTGCTCATGAAAGCTTCCCTTCAGACTAAATTTCTGTTTAAAGAAGCATACTATGTGATGGGAAACCAATACATTCAAATAAACTGTGCTCTTAAAGCAAATCTTGCTTACTTTCTGACTTGAATTGCTTTGCGTAAGTTCCCCGATTCAAACTGCGAGTTGAACTTCAGAGACTCGCCGTCATCAATTAACGGACAGCTAAAAAATAACAGAGAGATTTTTTTTTAACAGACAGCACTGAGTGCTTTTCTGATTTTAAGGAATTATTAATCATATTAGGATAAACTGTTACAGCGTTAACAACTGACCTCTGCAGGTCAAGGTCATACACAACTTTATCCATGATATCACTGGGGTGAATGAGCCTCTCGATATCCTGGAAGATTTTCGCCCTGTTGGGAAAAACATTTAGAATGTACTACAATCATTATATTCTATAATAACTCTAAATTTTAAATGAATATTTAATATATAAAATTGTTACTGCAGTGGTTACTTTTGCAGTATGAGGAAGCTTAAAAAGTTATTGAAGACATGACAGGCAGGTGTTATTGCATCATAAAATATAAAGGCCAATCATCTTCCAATATGCAAATGTAAGTCATACAAATTACAGGAGAGTAATAAAATGCCACCTTTGCAACCTTGTTATTACACTGGTGAAGGGGTGGGGCATGTAGGATTGAGGGCGTGTCTAATTTGCATATTTATAGAATCTGAATTCCTTGATGAGGATAAAAGTGTAGGTGTTTCTGTTTCTTTTTTGGTATTTAATAACTTTCTTTGTGGAACTGTCACATCAGGGACTTGACTATTCAACATAGAAACTATGTTGTATACTAGCTATGTTATCTAGCTAGCTATATTACGGTACAATGTGTGTTAGATAATTATATATCAGGAAAAGACAAATTTGGTAACTTTTCTGCCAGTTTAAGTGGAATCAGCAGTTCAGCAGGAAGTATATAAAGTGCTCACCTCTGTACGCCATAAACCCTCTCGAGAATGTGCTCACGAATGCTGGGTGCCACGTGACCAAAATAATCCGGGTACGCCACCTCAGTGTACCCAGGCACAGAGAACGTTCCTTTCACCATCTCCAGGTACAGATCGGGGTCATGCAGAGGCAGAAGGGCGGCGGTATCGGGCACCTCAAGCTCCGCCTGCTCCCCGCCCTCTTCCTGAAGCCCCGCCTCCACGCAGCTTCCTCCATTCACCGGGTCAGAGGTGTCGAGAAGCAGCCGGCTCAGCCCGTGTACCAGCTCCCGATCCGGAGCTTTGGAGATTGAGATGCTGTCCAGATCCACTGGTTTTTCTCCCTCGTTCTGGTGTGAGGATTTGTTTCTGGGTTTGGTCTGAGCTGTGGGGATGACTATCGAGTGTTTTTGGTGCTTTGGAGCTTCAGGAGTGGGAGGGCATGTGGATTTGTTAGTCTCAAAATCATAGTCCTGAAAGAGAAGGCATCCAAGGTGAATCCAAGGCTAGCAGCAGTACGTCATGGTGAATGTTCCTTTTTAACACCCAGAGGGGTTTCAACACTTCTGAAGGAGAGCAATTCAATAAAGAAGTGCATATGATATCTATTAAATAGCTCTAATGCAGTTACATCTGCAGTTCCCATCATACCGGGTGCAGTTTACCAAGGAGTCAGGTTTGAAACTTGTGATGAAACTTTTTTGAAGTTATAACACAACTCCATTCATTACGACTCGACTGTGGAATTTCAAATGCATATGAGGCTTTTAAAGGTAGAGTCAGCATTTTAGTGGAAGTTAGCTGATGCTAGCTGTGTTAGAACTCAAAAATCCAAACAAATACAGTGTTCCCCTTCAAAGCTACACCCCAAAACACACGCACAGCTGTGCCTACGCTAGATGACTTAAATGTTAGTGCTTTCTGAAATGACAAGCAACAGGACTGACAAGCAAGTAGGCATGTTGCCTCATCCTGATTGCTTGGATGTTGGTGGTTCACGTCATTTGTTTTTTTTCTCTCTACACATATATTTCTGTGACAGTGAGCTCCAGAATTATTGGCACTCGTGGTAAAGACAGGTAAAAAAAAAAAAAAAGTCTTTCTGATTAATCTTTAATTTAATTAATCTTTGAGCTTTAATTGAAGTAATTGTATTCTAAAAATGTATTTTTAAAAAATTCTCCATACATACATATATACACATACATATATATATATATATATATATATATATATATATATATATATATATATATACACACACACACACACACATGCACACTGTATATATTTTAACAAAACCTGTAAATATTAAATAAATAAATATTCCCTATTATATTTTACTTTTTTAACTTCATCTGAGTGCTTAGGAACTCCTAAGCAGTCATTCACTTCTAAGCCGTTTCACTGAGGTATAAATATGAGGTGACACACAGACTCCAAATTCCCTTCCCTCGTTCATCAGTGTAGGGAAGATTAGAGAGCACACAAAATTAATAGAAAAGGTGTTCTGACTTAGAAGTGCGGTTTGTAACTTTCTAACCCTACAATAATCTATTAATTTTAAATCATTGCTTAGAAAAGTGTTGATTGGCCTTGTTTCAGGCTTCAGTTTACATTTTTCAGGCCCAGAAATGAGCTCCACCCTCAGCTGAAGCAAAGTGGTTCAGCTCACTGGTTCAGGAAACTATGCTGCATATGAAGTTTGAAGGGTGTGGAAGAGGCAGTTAGGGCGAAGAGGAAGCAGGAGAAGGCTCCTAATCCCATCTTTCCTATAATCACTAACCTAAGCTTTAACATCGACACCAAATAGTGAACTAATGGCAAATCCCTACCTGAAAATCCTCATAAAATTCCGGAAAGAAGCGCTCGAAAGGTCTGAGTTCATCAAATGGGCGAATGGGTATCTGTCTGGGTCGCAGTTTGTTGAGATCAGTCTCGATGTCATCATTCTGCAATGAAATACCATTGGTTTTTATTTAGTTTCATTTAGTAATTCACAATTTCTGATAGAAATTCACACCTAGCACAGAACGTTGTGTGATATCATTAGCATCATTATGCATGTACGGTCACTATGTTTAACAAGAACACTTTATAAGAACTTGTATTTTGTGGTGTAACATAAGATTCCTGTATTAAAGATGAAGAAGTGACCTTTGACTTGTGGTCCTTCTCATCCTCCTCATTCTCTGTGTCGACCTCTGTGTCCTCGTTATCATCACTCTCATCTACAACGTCATCCACTGCAACAGACAAGATATCGGTCTATCACGTGCTCACATTCAACTGTAGCTTGACGTGATACAGGACACTCTATTAAGGTACATACACTCTATTAACATTAGTTTGACACAATATACAGAAATTGTTTTTTTTTATTTACTATTTTCTTATATGCTTTTGCTGCGTGTGTATATTATGCACTTTACCCCCCGGGGGTTGACTGTAGAGTTGAGCTACGGGTCCGCTGGCTGGAACGTGTGGTAGTGGGTAATGAAAGACACTCTTAATGGTGGGCAGAGGCAAGCGGTTCTTTGGAAAGCACTTTCTCATGATCAGGCTGGAAATGTTGACCAGAGGATCCAAAGTCCTAACAGGCAAACACTCCTGATCAACAGAGACAGAATAATGCATAACATTGCACAACATACTAGAGAGGCATTCATAAAATTTTATGTATATCTCATATAAACACTGTAATATACAAGGAATAAAACACTTGGGGGTGTGCTGTTATAGGAAAACAATCAATGACGAGCTGGTGTGATGTGGCCCAACACAAAGCTGAGTTACTGTTAACAACCAGAAGTTGATTATTTTCCAATAAAAGCACATCCTGAAGTGTTTTATTCCTCTTATACAACAGCACTGTTGAATTCTCAAGTCAGGTGTTGATTAATGTTCTATAACAGAGCTAACTTGTTTTACTGACGTTCCACAACATTAAATGTAGCTATAAATGGATAAAAAAAGAAGCAACGTCGAAAATGGCTGAGGTATAAGGTGAATTAAACACTTCAGGACGTGCAGGTTTGGAAAATAACCATCTTCAGGATGATAAGTGTAGTTTCGCATTGCATCAGGCTGCATCGCTTCACCCTGTCGTTGATTAGTTTCTTACAACAACATGCCATGTTGATTTTTTTAGTCTTTAATTGTTACACCACTAAAATGGAGACCTTTTATATTCCACACATTTGTAAAAGCATTCACAAACTTTCCTTTCCCCCCATTTTTAAGCATCGGAGAAGTCTACAGAAGCATGTTTAGAATTAGAAAATGTTCCTGGCGGTATAAGAATCCAGCCATGTAGACTATAATCGATTGAGGTAAGACGTTATTTCCTCACAGTAGAGGTGTTGTAGAGAATCCTCATGCCATCTGCGTCGATGAAGGCCTTCCTGCCCAGCTTGATGTTGGTGAGATTTTTGACGCAACCCAGAATGCTCTTGCGAATGAGCACGTGTCTGTGGCGCGTGTCATTGCGGTGCCAGTCCTGATAGATGGCGAGCAGAGCTGGCACGTGTCCCCTGTCTACCGCCCGCCGGGCATTCATCTCTGATAAACAAAAAGGACTGACACTGTGAGATTCTCAAGTATGTAAACATACAATAAACACACATCACATGACATAAACCGGGCCTAGTTTAAGGTAGTATGAATTTACAGCAGGAAAATAACCAAAAAGTATTAATTAATGACTAATTTACTGAATGGAGCGAATACCACAGTATTCATGGTTCTACAGATGAAGATGAAGTCTTACTTGATTTCAGCAATGCTGCCAAAGTATCAAGTGCCACTCTGTGGTTAAAAAAAAAAAAAAAAGTGACAAATATCATCTTCAACTTGTGAGATCTACATCATGTGCGTTTTGCAATCAGTACTGCTCTTGCTGTACTTTATTTAGCACAAGAAGACAGTGTGTTTATTTAGACTTCAAACGTGAAGAAACCCTGAGTCATACATACTTCAGCAGAGTGGTGTTCTTCTTGCTGTAGGGTCCGATGACTTTGAACATCATCTCCACGATGCCGCTCTTTCCCAGAGACACGGCGTTCACTGCTGCTGACAGAAATAAGAACGCTTCTGAGTAACGGTTCATATCAAACATTAGAGTGACAAATATAACAGCTGTATGTACAGTATATCTTTTTTTAATGGAATTATTCATATGTGAACTAAGTAACAAATGAATCTGAATTACATTCATCTAGAAACCAAAATCTATAGGTATTATACGGAAACCAGGGCTGCAGGGATATGAACATTTTAATCACTGATGATAATTTTATAGGGTAAAAAAACGGATTATAACGGTGTATGATATAATTTCATATTGTCAGCAGTTAAACAGAAATCATACAGCTAGGGAGGTGTACTGAAGGCTTTAGGCCACAGCGCTGTTGAATTCTTCCCTCTGATTGGTCAGAAGGTGTTGATTAATTTTCTATAAGAGCAGCTCTGCCACTAGTCTCGGCTCAAGGTAAATCCCAAGTTTATTTCTATTACTGTACGTTATCGTTTCTATAGTAACAACTTGCACAGTGACTTGTATGGTGGACGCTCCGTATAAAAGGATTAAAATGTGTCGAATTGTTGATATGGTGACTTTACTGTGACGAGGCAATTAGGTATTTAGTCTTCCATGTTTCTGACACGGAAAAGTCTTGCATTTTTTTTGTCTCTTTTAGAGAGAAAAAAAAGAGAGGCTAGTGAGGGAATGACTGTGTATAGCTGCTATAACGTAAGTGATAACAGGAACTAATTGGTTTTGCAAACATTCCATAATGTAACATTTGTGTTTTTGCAATCAGCTTCATACAGATGTATAGCAGAAAATATCTTGGTGTGTTAGTTCATAAAATATGGCAAATGTGGTGCAAAATTGATCACGCCAATATCATCCCAAAACCCCTCCATCTCAGAGCAGCGTGTCGCTAGTTAAATGCCTTGATAAATGAACAATTATCAAATTTGTTCTTCTCTGACCAGTCTGTTCATGCAAATACACACTCATGCTCCATTTTGGAAAGAAAAAAAAAAACAAAACAAAAAGTTTTTGACGTAACTTCCCACATAAATGCTGTTTCAATTGATAAATTTTTAGAATTTTACCACAATACTATATAGTACATATCCTATATATAATATATAATACATGTCTACATACATGTCTATATAATACTATACTATATATAATCCTATATAATACAAAGCATTTGTTGCTGATGACCTACAACTTTATAAGACCGAGACAGAGGTCGTATTTCGGCATGTCACGTTGCTGCAACTTGGCTAGTCTTTTTAAACTTTTTTGTACTCACAGTTGCTGGCGTAGACGCGGAGCACCTGTAAACACGGCAGCAGCAGTTTGTAATTCTGCAGGTTTTGTTTCAGCAGATTTACAGTCACATTCAGAGCCCCGTTCAGCCGTGCTTTAATTCCAAACTTCCTGTCTGCAGAGGGAGTCAGGCAAGATGTGCTGACGTCTCATCACTCAGTGTCAGGCATTTCATAATACTTCTATATAAACATGCTGACACTTTACACAAGTCTGTTTCTTACCTTTAGGCCCGACTTTGGCCAGCAGAGAGTGGATCTGCAGCATGAGCTCTTCACTGGGAGACGTCTCTCTGCCTGAGCTGATCAGTAACTGCAGGAGGATGCCGGTTCCTCCTTTAGATACAAACACTCCAATCCTGCGGCCGCCACCTACACAACCAAACACACAACACGTTAAATGTTAAGTGCTGATAAGTTCATGTTTCCTTTGTATGTTCATTTCTTTTCCACACACACACACACATACACACACACACATACACAAAAATCTTTTTAATAAGTCGTATTTTTTTGTTAGAGTCTTTAATTTTGTCTTTTTTGGTCATTTGTAGTAAACATATTTTGGCTTCATTTTATTTATTTTATTTTCAGTTTAACGCTGAAAATGTGCACATTTATCATTTTGTAACAAAACAAACTGAAGGTCAACCATGTATTAACCAAAATGTGGCTAATACTAAATGTTTGAAAAAAGTGTCTTCTCGAGTTTTTTGTGTTCCTCAAAGAGTGCACGCACACATTACCAGATGTCATGCTGCACAATATATCACTTGTTAATCTTTATTGTATTAGTGTGTTTTGCAGTACTGATGTAGCAGACCCTTGCAGCATGCAAATGAGCATTTTAATTAATAAATGAACTGGTAAACCTGGCTGCAAATCAATGCCAATCAATTGGACCTAGGCTGCTTCGAAACAATGCAGTTTGTGAATTTCCTGGATGAGATTAAAAGCAACACAACAGACCAGTGAGAACCGAGCAGAGGACGCTTAACCAATAATTCCGTCCTCTTTTATCTGCTGTTTACAGCTATGCACACGAATTACACACAACACTCAAAGAAAGTGAGAGATGAAACAATTATGTAAAATCTAGTAAACTCACCCACAGTCAACAGCTCATTCAGAATCCCCAGGATGTTCAGAGTTGTCTGCAAATCCCTTGTGTTCTGTGGGGTTAAAGAAAGAAAGAAAGACAGAAAGAAAGAAAGTTATTGTTAACAATATTATTAACCGCAACAACAAAAGTAATTTTGTTGCTATTATTAATTAATAACAGCAATAAATATATTAACAACAACAATAATAATAATGCTAGTGTTATTAATAATAACACCAACAATAGCAAAATTATTATTATTATTATTATTATTATTATTATTATTATTATTATTATATACTAACTAGGATGCACTGTTTGGACACTACCTATTGCAGTGCATTGTGGGATTTTGTATGCACTGCACAGTGCACTGTATGGTATATAAGGTGTGTGTGTGTGTGTTTTTACTTATTTTTTCTTCTCTTATTTTTTTTAAGGGAGCTTACCTCTAGACACGAGAGAATGACCTCCATCCCACTCGAGCCTTTAGCCATGATCTCCTTATGCGTCTTCTCTGAAACACAGCAGCAGGAAAAACTTTAGCTCTGATTGTTTCTTAGTTACTAATCCGATTAAACACAACATTCAGCAGTGTATAACAGCGATGGTGCAACAGCCAGACCCCCTGAGCCAGTATCTCAAGCAGTCCTGCACTTATGTGGCTATCTGATACTTTAGTGCAATTTATTCTAATATTTATTTGGAAATAAACTTGATTTCCAAGTGGGAGAACATTTGACCGAGGCCGGAAACATTCTTCCTATGTTGGACATTTCAAACATGTAATCAAGTTTCAGGCAGGAAAATATCTGCAGGGAGCAAGCTCTGAAACCCCAGTGTCCGGTTACTTCTGACGATCACCTTTCTCAAACATCTGAGCCATTTTAATGAGCCAGTTCTCCAACACGAAGAGGAGAAAAGAACCGGCCTTACAAACAATGATGTGAAGCAAGCAAGCAAACATTCTTTTCTTTCCCCAAGTTGGACATTAAGGTTCAAACATGTGCAAGAGTAAAACCCAAGTAACCTCACCACGAAGTCTGAGCAGAGGGTAAAGTGACTTATAACAGGGAAGTGGTAGAAGCAGAAGTTTAGCCGTGTTTACTTTTGATTTACACTCAGAGAGGAGTGTTTGGCGCGCGCTGACAGGGCTTGAAATAGAGCACAATGGAAACAAGCGACATTTTACTTCATCACATCTAAACAACGGGCAAAACATGCAAGTAGAAATGCCAAAACACCAACTGTTACTGACCCTACGTCAAAGGATCTTCTCAAAAAAATCTTTGCAAAATATTAATTAATTAGAAATGCTATTACTAATTTGCATAATGAAAACAAACATCATCTGAATGCAGTTTATTTAGTTTATTATTCGCCCAAAGACAAGGAACAACCACAACGCAAGTTGTATCGATATAGTGCCTTTCAGAGATCCAAGACTGCTTTACAAGCAATCATAACAATAATATCAAGTGCATTATGGGCATTCTGTATTACCCAGGATGCATTATTTTGATCAGTGTTACCAACTTTGTGACTCTGTCACAAGATTTGATGACTTTTTAGACCCCTTTAGTGGCTTTATTTTTTAAAAAGCCTGAATGAGTTGCACTTCACGACCCTACGTTCCCAACGACCAATGACTGATTACTATTGCTTTCCCAACAATCACTAATTACTATTGCTTCCCTAATGAACAATCACTGATCACAATTGTTCCCAATGACTAATTACTGATCACCATTGTTCCCAATGACAAACATTGTTCCCAATAACCACTCACTAATCATTGTTGTTTCCCAACACCCAATCACTGATCACCATCATTTCCCAACATTCAATCACTGATCACCATCATTTCCCAACACCCAATCACTGATCACCATTATTTCCCAACACCCAATCACTGATCGCCATCGTTTCCCAACACCCAATCACTGATCTCCATCATTTCCCAACACCCAATCACTGATCGCCATCGTTTCCCAACATCCAATCACTGATCGCCATCGTTTCCCAACACCCAATCACTGATCATCATCATTTCCCAACATCCAATCACTGATCGCCATCGTTTCCCAACACCCAATCACTGATCGCCATCGTTTCCCAACACCCAATCACTGATCATCATCATTTCCCAACATCCAATCACTGATCGCCATCGTTTCCCAACACCCAATCACTGATCGCCATCGTTTCCTAACAACAACTTGTGTGATTTTCAAAACTCAGCACCTCGTCCTGTACGGAGCTGCTTTAAACTGTCAGTATATCATGTTACAAATAATAGAGTGCAAGCCGCTCGACAGAGAGTCTTGGCTAAAATGCACACATCATATACCTGTCTGCTGATTTACAGCTGTTAATAAAAGCGTTATTTTGCGCTACTCAAATAACCGGTGACACGACAGATTGCTGGTGAACAGGTTACGAGGTGATTTTGGATGAGATTCAGTGAAGCGCAGGATACACAGGAACAGACACATCTCATTCCTGAAGACACAGCGACGACAGAGTAACAGACACCGACATCATGCTAGTATTTCCAAACCATTCATTAAAGGTGTGAGATTTAGCACCTGTGAAAGAAAATGTGTGGTAGTTGTTTACCGAATAACACATTTAAACAAAAATATTAATGACACAATATGCAATCTTAATGCCTTAAGCTGTGTTGCCCCAGTTTATGATCCTGTGCCTTAGTTATGCTTTGTTTACTTTAGCTACTGAACACGTTAGCTAAATCAGTTTAAACTTTCTTAGCAAATAGCAATGTTGTTCCTCAGATTAAATATTATGACGTGGTATTGTCACCAATTTGGAAGATTCCTCTGCAAAGCAAATACATTTCCTGATAGTTGCATTTATCAAACCATAGTAAAATATTTTACCTATTTTATATAGTGATACAAGTACAAAGGAGGTTTAAATCTACTTCGAGAAGCACATGAAAGGGCACATGAATGACCTTACAAACTGTTAAACATTATATAAAGCACGTGTGTTAAATATCTCACTGTTTACTTGATAACACAGGAAGTAGCAAATACTGTTCAAGCAGCTATGAAGAGAAACCGAGCAGTATAAAGTCTGTGTTTTCTATTTTTAATTTCTGAACATTCTGTGTTATTAGTAATTACCAGGGCTGCACAGAGGCTGAATGTGTCTGTCCCTCCATCTGCGACTGCTGTAGTCCATCTTTATCTTTCACGCACACACTGTCATGCGCGGATGCATATATGTTTGTCACACACATACACACTTGACATATTATCTGCCAGTCTAACACTCAGCCTCACAGTGCACGAAGCCCCTCCTACTGTACTAACCCCTATGGTGAAAATAATGACAGACATGCACGATGACAGGCAGCGCCTATGACGCTGGAGACAGAGTGTGACCGAGTCGGATACTGAGAGAGACAGGAGAAGGGAACAGGAGAGAGGAGAGACTTTCAGTCCTTCACACTCCAGACAGTGGAAACATGAGGGATATGCTGGATACAGTTACAGTGAGTCAGGCCAATGACTGAGGCATGTCAGAAAGTTCCCGCTGAGATTTCAGCAAAGAACCTACTGAGCAGGTTCAGCTTACTGACAAGATTATGTTCAGGGGTGGGATGATCTACCCATATACAGTAGTGTGAAAAAGTCTTAGGCACATGCAAAGAAATGCTGTAGAGCAAAGACGCCTTCAAAAATAATGAAATTAATGTTTCTAAACAAAAAAAAAAAAAATACTATGCAGAGCAGTAAACAGTAAGAAATGAAACAAAGTCAATATTTGCTTTAAAAAAACCTAGTAGTCTCAGGTACAATTTGTGCAGTTTTATGAGGAAATGAGCTGTAAGTGTTACTGAGCATCTTGCTGAAGCAGCCACAGCTCTTCTGGTGACTTTAACTGTCACACTCGCTTCTTATTTTTGCAGCAAAACCCAGCAGCCTTCATTATGTTTTTTGTCTGAAAAGTGTCTCTTATGTAATATGCTGCTTTCTTTACTGACATACAAACATTCTTCTGTAACATTTAATTTTGTGCTGGAAAACTAATGTTTGGAAATCTAAAATGTTCTTGTACTGACTCGATAATGTAGAAGTCATAAAATAAAAATCCATAACAAAGTTTATACTAAAAAAACAGGGTGTCTAAGACTTTTGCACAGTACTGTATATGTAATGGTAATCCATAATAAGGAATTTAAAATACTTATTTTCTTAAATGTTATACTATGCCAGTATACATAATATCACATCCTCTAAAATGTGCTTAGAGATTTTTAAAATTTATTCAGAAGCGATGTACCAATAATATATCATGCTGAAATTCATGTAAATACACTCCATTTGAGACCAGTAATAAATATATAAATATGACAATATTCATTAATTAATAGTATAGTCCCTTTAAAGCTGACAAAAAGAGTTTTTATTTCTTCACTCAGAGAACACTGAAAGAGACAGCATCGAGACACTGAGACATTGCTTATCTCAAGGACTGAATTTTATATGGAAAAATAATCCGTAGCAGATAAGTGCTTGGTAAGCTTATCATTCAAATGGAGTTTCATGGAGTAACTTCTGTGTTTTATTCATTACATGCATGTGTCTGGATCTGGTTATGCAAAGTGTGGAAAGTGTACAGGAGTGTGTGGACTCACTCACCTTGAGTCTGGATGAGGTGCAGGATTTTGCCGGTCACCTGTCTGATGGCCTCGCTGTCGGGGTGCAGAGTCTCTCCATTGAACCTCTCCAACTGCCCGAGTAACATCAGCACCCGGGAACTGCTGGGGATGCTGCACACACACACACACACACACACACACACACACACACATTTAAAACTCATACAAGGATTTACAGTCATGCTTTTTATGCTTTACTCTAGTTGCAGGTTTATGACTGGATTATGAATATTCATGTTAAAGTAATACTCAAGGAAAAGAATTCAACCTCACTCATATACATCACTGTGTAATTCCCCCTAACAAGGAATTTGACACATTTCCACTACTACATCAAGAATATTACTAAATAAATGGTGGTCTAAGGGCCTCTCCTGCTGCAGTTATTGAATTCAGTCAGTAAACATTTAAAATATGTGACCATCCATCCATCCATCCATTTTCTGTACCACTTATCCTACACAGGATCGCGGGGAGCCTTATTTTTTTGTCAGATGTAGCCTAACTGTACATAAATGCAAAGCCAAAATAATATCACTTTATGAATTCCAAATGAACATTTCATTGTGTAAACCTGCAAATTGACTGCACTTCTCATGTGACATTTGTGAATACAGTGTGCACATTACATCGGATTTCATGGATTTACAGATCACCATTTTACACGCAGAGTGTCACAGTTTCTAACTGCAAATAACAGATTTTTTTTATTTTGGCCCCGCCCCCTCAGCTATCTGGAACTGTCTGCTTAACTCCGCCCCCTCAGCACATAACTATCACAATATCTCAGTCAAAACTCTCAAGCTGCAATTGTGCTTTGGTAGAATGATTTGTAAATGTGGGATATTCATTCATGAAAATCTAGTTAGTTCAGAAAAACGTGCAAATCCTGCAAGAGCTCCTGTGTAAATTTACGTATAAGGAGACTCACCAATGTGAACGTCGACTGATCAGCTTCAACTCGTACAACTGGCAACTTTTAATAATACATATTATTTTATATTATTATTTTATGCACTTTTATATTATATTTAGTTTATTTATTCAAATTATGCGCACAAGTTTAAGGGAAATTTTCTAAGTCATTTTGTATTAATGATTTTGAAGAAATTAAAAACCAAAACAAATCCATGAATTAAAACAAATAAGACTCACCATTCAATTAAGACAAAAGAAATGGCACCCTATAAGCTGAGGAAGAATTGCAGTACTGGAAGATTTAGCGCTTAGGTGGTGCTCTTTCACCGTTTAGTCATCATTTTTTCCTTTTCAGGTCACTGTGAGTTTTGCCTTTTATGGAGTTTTGTGGGCGTCGCTAAATTTAAATCAACTGCTGTGAAGGTGTTCGGTAATTTACAGCTGATTAACTAAGGAGCTTAGTTGAAAATTATAGCTGAACTAAGAAAATTAGCATTACTGAAATCTGGAGGGGAATTTTTAGTTTGGTTTGGCCTGCGAAAACACTCACACACACACACACACACACCTTTACAAATGATTGATAAATGAGGTCCAATATGAGTTGTGTTTTCAAAAACATTGTCAAAATAGTTTAGGATTCAAAGGTTCTACTAATGAAAGCTAGGTTACAAGAGGATTCACAAATCATAAAGCTATAATTTAATCGTTGCATTTATGTACCATTAGTTTTGACAGGAATATAACTCTACAGGTTTCTATTCTTTTCTCAGTACATAGTAATCTTACATGTTTGTTTGGTGAATCTCAAAAAAAAAAACACGGAAGTATTCCTTTAAGGTTAATGTTCAAGTCTGTGCCTGCATTGTTCCAAGGACACTGTGTTGGTGTGTGTGTGTGTGTGAGTGTGTGTGTGTCTGTGCGCGTGTGTTTGTGCATGTGTAAGATCACCAACCCTTTCTCCGTTGCCATTTTGGGTTTATTCATTGCTCGGCGCCCTCACGCAGGTCAAACAGACTGTGAAAGACAAAAGCAAAGCTGTTCACATATCACACACGTCCCTAAGCTATGAAAAGACAATGCAATGTTTACAGAAAGTATCACATGGCATCATGCATTACACTGGAGAAAACATTATTAATAAAAAAAAAAATCACCACTACACCACTGTTTAACACATTTACACAAATCTACACAACATTTCTAAACAAAAACAAGGCATCACACACAGTAGGGGATCAGTAATAGTCAATGATGGCTGGTGGTGATATTAAATAGGAGGACTAAAATCTAATGCCTATTAAAAGATCTTAACAATAAAACTGCTAGTGTTGAGCAATGCATTTTATCACAGGGTCTCATAGATGGCATGACAAGAATGATGTGGGGTAAACTATCACGCACGCGCACACACACACACACATACACATACAAAGGCAGATAAGCAGCTGCATTCATGTTTTGTAATTCTGTAATGCCCTATTGGCTTCATGCTGCATTTCCTCCAAATATCAAACATAGTAAACAGAAAGGTTTTAACCCTTTCGTCCAAACCAGTAAACAGAAAACGTACAGTTCTGTCATCTGTCCTTTGTGGTTTTTTTTGTTTGTTTTACTTTTATTGGCCAAAGTGTGTTTACTTTTAAAGGCTTTTTTTATGTTGGGTGGGGGGATAGAGTCAATAATCCACCTCATTCACATTCATTACTAAATATTTTTAACTGAATACATTAAGTTAATGTCATGTTTTCATGTGGAAATGTCTCTGATTACTTATCTAAAACCGTTAGAAGACGTTGTAGTCGTTTTAAAGCAGCTGTGCTGTTTTGCCTGTCATATGCATATGGTCATACGCATGACCTGCGCTATGTAGTTTGCTAATGAATTAATTAGAAATAAGATATCCTGTAAATAACCGTTATCTACCATTAGCTAGAAATTGACTTGTTGCCTAGCCGATTGTGTTAGCTATTAGTCTAACTACTAGTCTAATTAGCAAAGAATACAGGCTAACTTAAGTAAATATAGGCACATACTGTTAGCAAATTAGCTAAACTTACCTCAATGTGCTAAGAAGAGGCAAAGAGGACATTTTTACGAGTACTGAAACATTTTGCTGAGGTAGGGCCGGGGCGCTCATCCTCAAGTTCAACACTGCAGACTTGTTGCTTAGCCATACACAGGTAGCTATAGCAGGGACATTCTAAAACGCTGAACGTGAAAAATGCTTTACGTGAAAAACGCTTAACGTGAAACTTTGCGCGTTGCATTCAGATTCTGGGTTCATCTGCTTTCCTGTACATAGTATGTTTTATTAATAAGGTATGTACTAAATTTGGGCTTTTAATATCACTGTCTTAATACATTAAGCCACGTTAAGCGTGTTAGAACGTCCTCTATAGCGCTCACTACATTGTGTAGCAATGAGAAGGTCACTGCAGATAATGAAATGACACGATTATTGATAGTTTTTTCTTGTAAAGAGATTTGTAACAAGTACTTTGAAGGCCTAAACTGAAAATTAAGCCGTAAAAAGTAATGTTTTCTTAGTACTCAATTTCAGTAATACTCAAAACAGCAAAATAATACTTAAGTATAGTAACGGGGTACAATTTGTACGGAGCCCTATATATGACTTGCGGGTAACAAAAATATATATTGTGGCCACAAATTAAGAACTCGTTCCCACAACTTATTAATACGCAAGCATGTTTTATTAATTCGTTCCCTCGTTTTAGTTGAATCGTGGCCACATTTTATTAATTCGTTCCCTCATTTTAGGCAAATGCATTCAAGGGAAAGAATTAATAAAACATGGTCACGATATATTGGTTTTTTTTACCCGCATGTCATGTGCAGGGCTCCTTAATTTCTCAAGTATTTGCCAACCTTGATTTAAAAAAATATCAGCTCAAATGAAGAGCAAAGCTAGGGGGCGTGTCGCTCTGTGTAATCACGTGACCCGACTGTCACTGATTGGCTGCATGAATGTACAGTCTGGGCTAGAAAGAAATCAGCCCCAGCCTTGCTTCTTGCTTCTTCATATGATTCTGTGTATTTTTCTTATGATTACTGGTGGCAGTTGGTTCCACACAAATAAATGTTAACAGCAAATAATCCACAACATGAAACCTTATACTGCTGCTGTTGTTTTTTTTTTTTTTTTTTATCTTTGAAAGACAGGAGTAGCTTAGCCAGCACATTTATACCATTATAATGGACGATACAGAATATCTAACCTTGTTTATCATTATTTAAACTACAGTTAATGTTTTATCCCCATGCACTGTCATTATGCAGCTAGCTAGAACAGCACTGAGGTCAGATTTTAAAAAAATACACTGTGATCACACCGTTCAGTAAAAGAAATTAAACCAATATGCTACCTGACAACTGTCCTGTTCATACTGATCATCAGTTAGGCGTTATTTTATAAAATATAACAGCTAAGAAAGCTAATCTAATACAATACAGAATGATGTCACTTGCACCTGCCCTAGCGACTGGCTAAACGGCTAAGCACATAAAACACCACTAACACAGCAGCTGTCAAACTCTGCACAATAAACAACCTGATTACAGAAAAGATCAAAATAAAACATATTTACCAACCTGCAATGTGTGTAAAAACTGCTCCATCAGAGCAGAAAACATCTCCTTTCTCAGTACTCCCCTAACCTGCTTAGTTGCAACGGTTTTATTTACTAGCAATCCATATTGATAGCCTGCCAGCTAGAGGCGACAGCCGTTGCGCAGATCTAAAGCCCATAAACACTAAGAACTACACCAAAAAAATAGATTAAAGATCTACGGATAGCCACACACTTCCGTGTCATGCCTACGAACGATAAAATGTGTTGGCGGCTTTTGGGAAGTGTAGTAGATTCCGGGTTTTCTTTGCTTCCAAAAAAGCGTAGCGTGAAAATTTATTACATGACACCACAGCAGGTGGTACTCATAAACACTAGGGTGTTTATAAATAGACACTCATTTTTTGAACACAGCGAAATGGGTGTATGCTCGTAATATTTTGAATTAGGTTCAACTACGAATCCCAGAATGCAGTTCGGCAATGACAACTTTCTCAAGCGCCGTGCGAAAGCGTTGATGAGTGGTCACGACGGAGAACAACAAAATTAGCAAGGTATATCATTTAGTTACGCGGATAATAATGTTCATGTCAAGTAGAAAGTATTATTGTTTATATTTTTCTATCTGAGTTTTAAGGATGTATTTGTAATTAATGGCGTTTGGTTGTTAGTCGTGTTAGCTCTCGTGCTAGCTTTAGCTCGAGCTAACGTTACTGAATGTCAGCTGCACTGTAATAAAAATAAAAGACGTTTCATTTCCTAAGGTTACATTATCCATGGGGATTCAGTCGTCTGTTTAAGTGAGGCTGCTGTTGTTGTGTTGTATGGATATTAAATGAAAAGTAATATTTTAATGAGAAATGATCTTACATGGGCTCTATCATTGCTTCAGATCATCATCATCATCATATGTAGCTCTGTATGTATTGTTTCTCTCATTTCTTTGCTTACCTTCTGTAGTAAATTGGAGTTGGGTCACTATGATTTTAATTCTTCCTCCTCTCTATGATCTTAAGTAAAGCAGATCTAGTACAGCAGGTGCATAGATCCAAGATCCATGATTCATTGTTCATGAATCATGCCCAGGGTTGTGTGTACCTAAAACTATTACTCAGGGTTTTTTCTTTTTCAGGGCATTTGCAAGTCTTGTTGTCAATTTCCTTTCTGGGACAATCAGACCACACATTGAACTTTCCAGTGTGACCAAATTTGGATGATTTCAGCTTTAGACCTGAGCTATTTAAAGACACTTTGCCTTGTTGCTGTACACTATTCAGATGATTTTGTGTAGAGGTTCGAGTGCAGGGTCAGTGAATGTAAAGCACCCTGGAGCAGAACCAGAGACCCAACGCTGGTTCTGTGTCAGTCCTAGATAAGATAAGATAAGATGTATCTTTATTGATCTGCCTTAGGGGAAATTCAAGGTGAGACAGCAGCACACGTCGGAGGAGTAACATCAAGGAAAAGAAAAGAGTTTCCATAAATACCTATACAATAGAAATAATAGAAACAGTAAAATAGATCTGTGTGTATGTACATATGCTACAGTTCTATTTCTATATGTACATGTGCAGTATCCTTGTGTGTGTGTGTTTGTGATTGGAACCCGCACCCTTCTGGTCTCTCACAGCAAAATCCACCCTGAACAACTTGCTGTAGCCGTATTCTCATGTATGGTGCTATGCAGTATCATATGCAGCTCTTGTCTCCTTTGGTTAATGTGAAATTGTGTGTGTTGTGTTTGCAGCTGTCTCCATGGTGATGAAGTCGTCGTGTGAGGAGGATGAAGGAGCCTGGGGTCTCGGGATCCCGGAGAAGATGAGGAACAACACCGACTGGGTGGACATCACTCAAGACTTCAAAGCATCCTGTAAAGGTGTGTGTGTGTGTTTGTTGGTGTTGAGTAAATAATCCAAAAAGAGGTTCAGGCTGACATTTTGTATGTCCAGAGTCCAGAGCAGTTTGCCAGTTCACACTTCCATGTATTGGAAAATTGATCTCCTTGTTCTGTGTCTCGTATGAAAGCCGAACCGAGTTTTAGCAGTGTGTTGATATTGGATGCAGCTGAAGTGGGTGTGATATGACTGACTCCCCGGGGACACAGAGTTCTCCCAGAATAGCTCTTTTTTCCACTGAGCGCTGAGAAACGTGCAAATAGATGATATATTACATAATGGAAAATATACTTGTAAGAGCATGTAGCAGTTTGTAAACCGTGATTGCGTCCTGTGCACATTTTTTATAGAGGTGTCCAATCTATAGAGGTGTCCAATCTTCTCCACAAACGGCCAGCGGATCCATCCATCCTTATCTTTCTGCATGATCTGAATGAGCTGGTTGAATACAGCCGCCCCCAAAAAGTATTTGGACACTTTAATGTTCTTTAAGTTACTTAACAAAATTTATAATAACATATTTGATTCAAAGAAAAACACATTTAGAACCTATCCCTTTATGCTACACTATACACCACACTATACCATACAACACTACACTATCCTATCCTATAGTGCACTATACCACACTATAATATTCAAATTCAAATCAAATTTTATTTGTCACATGCATAACCATACACAGTACAACTTGCAGTGAAATGCTTTATACAACTGTTCCCACATAAAATAAGAAAATATAGAAAAATATTAAATATAAAGAAAAAATTAAATATAAAGAAAAATAGATGCATAAAAATATATTTAAAGAAAAATATGTACATAAAAAAATATGAAGGGATTTAAAAAAAGTGTATAAGAATATATATATATGGATGGTGTATATTGTGTACTACACAATATGACAATATACTATGCACTACTACACAGTACTATATTACATTATTCTACACTATGCTATACTACACTGTACTATATTACAATATGCTTATTCTATTAAGCACTATACAATACTAGTCTATACTACACAATACAACACTATACTATATATTGTGTTATACCATATTATACAACACTATACTAAACTATGCTGTGCTTTACTACACTACATTTTACTGCACTATGATACTATATACTGCACTATACCATACTACTGCAAACTATGCATTACTACACTGAACTGTTCTATGCTTTATTACACTACACTCCACTACACTGCACTATAATACTATATACTATACTAATCCATACTACTCCAAACTATGCATTACTATACTATACTGTTCTATGCTTTATTACACTCCACTCCACTCCACTCCACTATAACACTATATACTATACTAATCCATACTACTCCAAAGTATGCATTACTATACTAAACTATTCTATGCTTTATTACACTACACTACACTACACTATACTGCTCTATAATACTATATACTGCTCCAAAGTATGCATTACTATACTAAACTATTCTATGCTTTATTACACTACACTACACTATACTGCTCTATAATACTATATACTGCTCCAAAGTATGCATTACTATACTAAACTATTCTATGCTTTATTACACTACACTACACTATACTGCTCTATAATACTATATACTGCTCCAAAGTATGCATTACTATACTAAACTATTCTATGCTTTATTACACAACACTCCACTATACTGCGCTATAATACTATATACTGCTCCAAAGTATGCATTACTATACTAAACTATTCTGTTATACTACACTATACTGTACAGCACTATGTTGTACTATAGTTCTCCATTCCACACTATGCTGTACAATACTATGCAGTGCTATACACCACTATACTGTACTACAGTACTCTATACTACACTGTACTATACTACTCTAAAATATGAACTATGCTAAGCTGTACTAAACACTACTAGTCATATATACTACACTCTGCTATACTATACTATACACCACTGTATATATTATCATATTAAACTATACTATACTACACTATACCATAGTATACTAGTATAGTATAGCATAGTATATCTTCAGGGCAGAAATGTTTCATCATAGGATAAAGGTGATCAGTCAGAAGAACTCTGCAGTGATTTGCAGTGACTCTTCCCTCCATAAGTAATGAGTATTAGAAAGAAAGTATTAACTAGTACCACTGTTGACACTTTATATAAATCCTTTTTCTCTCTCCCCTTGTGCAGAACTTAAACTCGGCGAATTGCTTCATGACAAATTGTGAGTATCAGAAATGCCTCTCAGTAACATCTTATCCCACTGAGGTTAAACTGTTTTACTAGGTAACACTCTGTCGTATGTGAAGTAGGCTTTCAGAGGCATTTGAACGCTCATTGTATTCGCAGGTTCGGTCTTTTCGAAGCGATGTCTGCCATTGAGATGATGGACCCGAAGATGGATGCTGGCATGATCGGGAACCAAGTGAACCGGAAAGTTCTTAACTTCGAGCAGGCTGTGAAGGTCCAGCATTAATATTCTTTCTTAAATACAGCTGCAGTTTCACTGAGACTGCTGCTCTTTCATTCATTATGCCTGGAATTGTTTCTCTGTGGGTAGGATGAGGCGATTAGAGTGAAGGATCTGACTTTGCCTGAGCTCATCGGCATTGTTGACACATGCTTCTGCTGCTTGGTTCGTAAACTTCATCATGTAGCACTCATTAATACATTATGGGATTTGTATATGGATTTAATAGAACATTACAGTCAAATATCTGTTTATTTTAAGTAGTTTTTGCACAAAACTTGCTGTATTGTAAATATTGAGACCCCATCTCTCTCTCTCTCTCTCTCTCTCTCTGTGTGTCTCATTAGATAACATGGCTGGAAGGTCACTCTCTGGCACAGACAGTTTTCACGTGTCTGTATGTCCACAACCCTGAGCTCATCCAGGATCCTGCCCTCAAAGCCTTCGCTCTTGGCATCCTCAAAGTGTGTGATATCGCCCGTGAGAAAGTCAACAAGGCTGCTGTGTTTGAGGAGGTGATGTGGTGACATCATTCACCCGTTCTGCTTTCTGGACAGTGTTAATTTGACTCCATGTGTGCATGTGTTTTAACAGCTGTGTTTATTTGCCACAGGAGGATTTCCAGGCCATGACGTACGGCTTCAAAATGGCCAACAACGTGACAGATCTGAGAGTGACAGGTATCACACACACTCTGAATGTATGACATTCTAGCCCTCAAATATAGGACGCACCACCCCAACAAATGTAAGACATTTCAGCTCAAAAGTAGGGCAGTTCACTGCAAATATGAGCCTCAAATATGACATTTCAGCCCTGAGCACAGGGCACTCTACCCCCACTGTAGGACACTATACCCTTAAACATAGGTACACGCCCCACTCTCTGAAGCCCCTGAATGCAGGGTGAATAGGTCATAGGTAACTTGACTTCACACCCTCACTGTAGGGCACTTCACACCCTGACAATAGAGCACATCCCATCCTGGCTGTAGGGCATGTCAAAACCCTGACTCTAGGGCACTTCACACCCTGACAGTAGGGCACCTCACACTCTCACTGTAGGACACTTTACAACTGCACTGTAGGGCACTTCATCCACCAAACATAGGGAACCTCAATGCCTTAATGTAGCATACTTTAGGCTCTGAATGTAGGACACTTCTGCATCTGAAGATCAGAGATTAGGGCCTAAAGTGTGGGGGACACCCTTCCCTCAAATGTAAGAAATATTGCCAATACAGGACCCCTTAATAAAACATAGATTCACCCTGGACATTGTAAACCTGACCATGCAAATAGGGGACACTTCAGATCTGAACCTAGGACACATTACCTACTATGTTTGTGTTTGTTCACTGCAGGAATGCTGAAGGATGTTGAGGATGAGCTGCAGAGGAAAGTGAAGGTGAGATAAAAAGCCCAACTGACAGGATGAATAGAAACAATACACAGCTTCTTGCATTAGTGATGAACTAACAGGTTTCTCACATTTCCTCTCCCTCTCGGTTACTCAGAGCACACGGAGTCGACAGGGCGAGCAGCGGGACCCTGAGGTGGAGCTCGATGTAAGACTGACAATCAGATAACCCAGTTACCAGCAGTTGTACTAGTGGTACTGTTACTTATTGAACACATGTGTCTCTGTGCAGCATCAGCAGTGCCTGGCCTTGTTCAGCAGGATCAAATTCACTCGCCTCCTACTGACAGCTCTCATCTCCTTCACCAAGAAAGAGGTCTGAAATGCACCATATGGATTTACTGTATAATTCGGACAGGATGAGATTTCCGGACATGTGCTTGTTTACTAATGTTGCCAGAGGACATCTGTAGTGATTATGATCAGTTCACACAGGATAAATGATTCTGTATAAATCACACAATGGACATCGCAATGAGCGGATGGTTGTCACACTAAAAATTCCATACTTCCCACGTAAACACCTCATTTTATTACAAACTGATGGTTTTTACCTTTATTATAACCGCTTATCGTAGCTTATGTCAAGTTGCGCCTCATAATTAGTAGGTCACATGACCATATCATGTATGTAGGCTATACCTGTGCTAGGAACTCATTAACGTCCCTAAAACCCCTGGAACTGTCCCTTCTGACTAACGTTCTTTAAAAACGTCATCTGTATTTTATTGCTCTGAGTTTTAAACTCGGACTCGGGTTTGGGTTCAGTGGCGGAGATGATAGAAAAGTGTGGTTGCTTAAGTGTGTTTTGTTAATTGAAAACAAAACCCACATGAAACCTTGTTTTCCGCAGGATATAACGAAATCTTTACCATATATTGGAATATTATCTATATTAGAGTTTTTTTCTAAGGTATGTAGATGCAGATAGTTTTAAAAAAAATCAATTCAGCCAGGTGCAAAATCCAAGAGATACTCTGGTGATAATTATATTGCCCCACCTCTGTATGCAAAACTAATCCCGTCTGAGTAGGTCTTTAAATAAAGCATTTGAGTAGTAGGATGGATGGATGGATGGAGTAATGAAGTTCCTATTTCAGACGAGTGCGGTGAGTGAAGCGCAGAAGCTGATGAGTCAGGCAGCAGACCTCCTTCCTGCGATACACTCCACCATTCAGTACGGCATTCAGTCACAGAATGACACCACGAAAGGAGGTATCTTACATACTCTTTCTCATACAACGGCATCCACAGCACACACATTTGAGTCACAAGCCGCAGCATGTTCCTCTCTCTTTATCTCTCTCTCTCTCGCCCAGATCACCCAATCATGATGGGCTTTGAACCATTGGTAAACCAGCGCCTGCTCCCGCCCACTTTTCCCCGCTATGCCAAGATCATCAAGCGTGAGGAGATGGTCAACTACTTCACCAAACTCATCGAGCGTATCAAGACCGTGTGTGACGTCATCAACACCAGCAACCTGCACAGCATCCTGGTACTGAAGCTATTCAAAACACATGGAGTTGTAATGGATCATTTTGAGCTGCTTTTAAGATTTATTTGTATGTGTTTTTTTTTTTTTTTTTTCAGGACTTCTTCTGTGAGTTTAGCGAACAATCCCCTTGTGTACTCTCCAGATCTTTATTACAGGTATGCAGTAAAACTCATGCAAGTGACACTAGAACGTGATCCACATTGAACAAATATGAGCTGTTTGTAATAATTGAGTTGTTGTTTTGATTTTATTTGGTAGACTACATTTCTGATCGACAATAAGAAAGTGTTTGGGACTCACCTGATGCAAGACATGATCAAAGATGCTCTCCGCTATTTTGTCAGCCCCCCTGTTCTGTCCTCAAAGTGAGTGTGTATACTATTAAAGCAATATTTGGCAGAAAAAAAAATCAGATCAACATTAGTTTTCACTTACTCAGAATACTGTTGATGTGTGGTGTTAACTGATGTTTATGCTCTCAGGTGCAGTCTGTACAATAACCACCAGGCCAAAGACTACATCGACTCCTTCGTCACACACTGCTCTCGGGTACGGTTATTCATGTTATAATGTGTTATAACTCCACTAGTACGGGTTATAACCTGTAATAAAGGCATGACTGCTATAGCATAGGTGGTGCAGAGGGTAGCGCTGCTACCTCACAGCTCCAGGGTTCCCAGTTCAGGTTACTGTCTGAGTACATGTTCTCCTGGGTTCTTTGGTTTCCTCCCACCTCCCATAAACATGCTGGAAGGCAGATTGGTTACCCCTAGGTGTGAATATGTGTCCTTTATCCAGGGTATGTGCCCAGGATAGGATCCACTGCGTCCCTGACTAGGATAAAGCTCTTACTGAAGATGAATGAACAAATGAAATGGACAAATGAAATAGTTAATATGGTAAATTGTGCTTCACAGCCGTTCTGCAGTCTGATCCAGATTCACGGCCACAACAGAGCGCGCCAGAGAGACAAGCTGGGACACATCTTGGAGGAGTTCGCCACCCTGCAGGACGAGGTGTGTGTGTGTGTGTGTGTGTGTGTGTGTGTGGTAATACGCTAGAAATTTAGGAGCAGAGCTGCTGTATTTGTTATATTAGCTTCAGTTTGTGTGTTTTGTATCATGTGAAGGCTGAGAAGGTGGATGCAGCTCTGCACGGGCTCCTGATGAAGCTCGAGCCTCAGAGGCAGCACCTGGCGTGTCTGGGCACCTGGGTTCTCTACCACAATCTGCGCATCATGATCCACTACCTGCTCAGCGGCTTCGAGCTCGAGCTCTATAGCATGCACGAATACTACTACATCTACTGGTAGGTCATATTAACGAGTGTAAATATTAAAATGTCTGATAAAAAAAAAATATTGTGGTAGTATAAATTATGGTAGTGCATTGTTTATGATGCTATAATATGAAAACCTGGGCATGACTGTCTATTGGCTGGTCTAAAAATGTTGTAAAATTATATATTTATTACTTATATACAGTACATATTACAATATATAAAACTAAACCAAGTGTCTGCCAACTAAATAGTTCATGATATTCTGTAACATTAGAATAAGACTGTTCAGACTTTATGCTTTATAGTAATATGCCACTTTTTCATTTCCGATACCGAAACCTTGAGTATCAATTCCAATCCAATTTTTTTAAACTACTAAGCTTTAAAATGAGCCGTTTTTAATTGAAACACTTTACTTACGTTGGCCATGTAAAATAATCATATTCAAACACTCCAGCAGCCTACAAGTAGTAATACACAACCATTGACATGACACAAAATCTTAGCTTTTTTATTTTAATAAACGAATTAAAGATTCTAGTATAATATTGGTATTGTTGTTATAGTAACGTTGGCGTACTTTATGCTGCTTTACGTTCCGTTGTGCTACAAACAGGATTTGTTACACAATCGGATAGGATTCATTCTTTTTTCCCTCCGATATCTGATACAGCATTTTCTATGATTTTTACAGAGATTAAATATCGGATCTGTGCCATCTCTAATACTCACTCCCTCACTCTATCACTCACTCTATCACTCACTCACTCTTGTGTGCAGGTACCTGTCGGAGTTCCTGTACGCGTGGCTGATGTCCACTCTGAGCCGAGCCGACAGCTCTCAGATGGCCGAGGAGCGCATCCTGGAGGAGCAGCAGCAGAAAGGACGCAGCAGCAAGAAGAGCAAGAAGAAGAAGAAAGGTACACTTCACCCTCACTGCAGGATGTTTAAAAGGAACAGGCTGTGTTCACTGTATGGAGCATACAGTATGTATATAATGAGAATAACTATAATTGCACTGGACTGTGTGAAGACAATGTGCAACCTAGGTAGTGAACATAAAATAATCTGAGACATTGTAGTGAGACACGCAGTGAAATGTTGAATTACGAGCATTGTAAGTGTCCTTCGCATAGTGCTTCTCCATGCTAAGGAAGACGTTTAAATGATGCACAATTATGGTTACTTTTGTGTTGTTCTCTGCTTAGCTCGTCCTCTGGGGAAGGAGATCACCATGAGCCAAGCGTACCAGAACATGTGTGCAGGCATGTATAAGGTGAATTACTCAAGAGTGACACACACAAACACATATATGTATATAAAACACACACACACAATTAAAGGAATAGTTCAGCACAAAAAAAAAACAATGTGTGTGGTCTGCGTCGGATGTCGCAGTGGCTGAAATCTGTTAAAAAAAAAACAAAAAAAAGATGACGAAACAAGATTTCACAAATATGCCATAGAAATGTGTTCCACCAGAAGATCATGTTGTGTAAGAAACCAGTTTATTAAACACAGCGATAACAACAGTCAGTCTGTCTAGATATGTCTAAAACCCGTGTGATTTCCTCACGCAGTAAAAGTCATGCTTTGATCGAGTTGTTAGATAGCTATGTGCTGGAGTGAAACAGTTCGTAATGAGACACCAACTGCCAAAATGTCCAGGAGGACATCATCATCAAAACAGAGAAGAGCACACTCTAGACTAGAGAGGCTGAGGTGGATGATGCTGATGAGCAAAGTGATTACACATTTCCCATTGCAAACTTATAAATCTTTCATAAAGTGTTTAACATGCACAATATTATATATGACTTTTCATATGGGGGTCACCTGACTTCAAAATGCTAGAACTTTACTTCTGATTGAGACACAACCAAAAGAGAAACATACTTCTGATAGAGACACACCCGAAAGAGAAGTATTTCAGAATTATATGTAATAGGAAATGACAGAATTTCACTGTGTGAAGTGTTTTTTTCTGGGCACCACAAATTTAAGTTCCTCTTACTCAGTGTGTTCAGTGAGCCATGTTTGGAGTCTGAAGTTCGATACTTTACATTTGCAGTAGAGCTGTGAAGCCGGTGTAGCTGACAAGATCACCCAAAATCTTATTTTGTAAATTCAGATCCAAATCTTAATATATTTTCTTCCAATGACATGACGGGGAGACATTTAAGTTCAAAGTGGAACAATATAATCCACTACTAGCTTTCTGATACATTCCACTGTGATGAGAGTCTCTGTGGAAGTGGAATGGTACATAATTAATACCTAATTAAAAGTAAGACATACTGTAAGATTAAAGTAAGACATACTGTGTCCAAAACCACACCAGAACCAAACTTCAGACACCAGGTGGCATGTCTTGGCTGATTGACTACATGTTGGTTTAAGTGGAAAAGTGTAACTGCTTCTCAACACAATTGTGAACTTTCTGTCTAGACGATGATAGCGTTAGACATGGATGGAAAGGTACGGAAGCCTCAGTTCGAGCTGGACAGCGAGCAGGTGCGCTACGAGCATCGTTTCGCACCCTTCAACAGCGTGGTCACGCCTCCTCCAGTGCACTACATCCAGTTCAAGGTGTGAATTCCTTGTCGGACTGATACTTAACTGCTGGTTAAAAAGGTGTCATTATGCTCTAAACGTGTTTGGTGTGCAGGAAATGTCCGATCTGAAGAAATACAGTCCTCCTCCACGCTCGGCTGACTTGTACATGGCGGCCAGCAAACACTTCCAACAGGCCAAACTCATCCTGGAAAACGTCACCAGCCCTGACACTGAAGTAAGATCACCAAGTTCTGATTTTATAGAAACAGCTGACATAGAAATGCTACCATATGGCTAACAGTGAGGATGCTGCTGACAAGGTCTAATGATCCAATTTAGATGCTTACTGCCATATTATTATTATTAGTATTAAATTTAGTGAAGTGTTGCATGAATTTCAGAGGCCTGAGAGATCGAGTCAACATGAGTGTAGTGTAGACCTCAGGAGCAGAATTTAACTCAAAGGCTTTGAGATCTGAGACCATTTTTCTTTATTTAAAATCTAAACAGAATCAGCAGAACACTTTCCATTTTTAGAAATATTTAAATGATTCATTGCAATTGGAGTTAGTTAATAGCTAGTGTCGACAACTACACTACCATACATTTACATGTTACAAAAGTAAGACAAGGAAAATGACAAAAAAGAAAATGTGTACATCAACAAATATAAAGTATAAAACACAATTTGAAAACAAACACACGGGAGGAAAGAAGGGGAAAAATACAACAAGAGAGAAACAATACAATGAGGTGTGTGTTGTGATCCCCGCTGTACACTGTGCTGCAAGTGGCCACTTGTGTGCTGCAGATAATACACTTCCATGTGTTAAGGGGATGTCAATGAGTGCATTTCGCAAGCAGTATTGTAACACAGTGATTCAGTAAATATGCATACACTATACTCCAACAGCCACTGTTTGTCATGCAGTTTAACTGAAGTCTCCATTTTAATACATGGAATTCATCCATTAACCAGCATTCTGCTTGTCCAGGTGAATCGTATCCTCAAAGTGGCCAAACCCAACATCGTCGTGATGAAGCTGCTAGCCGGAGGACACAAGAAGGACACCAAGGTAGAGCAACGTCGCTGTGTCAGCCTTCGTTTTTTCCCCCAAATACATCAAAAATATTAATGCAATGCAGATAACATTACATCAAGCTCTAATCCTATCCTCATACCTTCTTTCCTTTAGGCCCTTCCTGAATTCGACTTCTCCGCACACAAGTACTTCCCTATAGTCAAAATTATCTGATGACATCTCAAGAGCTCGTGTCTCCTCCATCAGCTCTGCTGCTGTCATGTGACTGGGTCATTTCATTACAGTAACGTCAAGTCGCCTCGCTGCTCAGTTCAAACATCAGTGTGACCAAGACTGTAAAGTCCTGTGGTGAAACGATCTCTAATTCTGTTTCAGAGAGAACTACTTCACAGATCAAGGTTTCTGTAACTCGTGAAAAAAGACGAGTTTGTATTCACGTCATTGTGTGTGTGAGTGAAGTTCTTTCCAGCAACTTGCATGTATGTAAATCTGACTTGGTTTGTTACTTTTGAATTAAAACATCATGCCAAACTTATTTTCCTTATAGTCCTTCTTTTAAAAGACAAAACTAAAGACAGTTATTTGGTATTAGGTTTTTATTGACAGTTATTAATCAGAACATAAAAACAATTTCCAGAAATGGAACAGCACTTACCCAATAAAAAGTCCGGCTCTAAATACAGTTTAGCTTTTTTTTTTTTTTCTGAACTTGTATCGACTAAAAGATTCCTAGCAAGCACACAATCAACGGCAATGTTACTGATTTCAGCAAAATGGGAATAAGTTAAAGATCATATTTTGATCAGTTGTACATACATTCAGATTAGCATGATTTTGGGAGTTTCATAACTCAAACCTCTTCTCAGAGCAAAAGCATTTTACATTGATTAAGCTGTAACTAAAATATATAAAAAAAAAATTCTACACTGATCTGAAACAGATTTTTATACAAAAACTTTTCAGTGTTTTGAAAACATTTTCTGCTCTGTTCTACATATATTATCAAGATTATTTACACTTTCTTTTAGATGTTTATTTAATATTTATGGAAGGAGTCTCCAGTGTCGGTTGTCTTATTAAGAAAGAAAAAAAGGTTGTTGAGTAAATGATAGCTGCTGTAACGGAAGGGACTTGTTTCGTGGCCTGTAACTGTAAATAGATAAAAAGTAAGATTTTTTTTTAATTAATTAAAAATTGTAATTTTGGCAAATTTCTGTGGTATATTGGGGTAAAAAAATCATTTTGTGGCATGCTGTTCGGGGGAAAATATTCAACTTCAGCATGTCCTGTCTTTTATTCCTTATCTATTGTAGCTAGCAGTGTGGATAGCTCTTGGGCTAGGTCTCAAATCACACACAATGCACAGCATTTTTACACTATACACTCTGTACTCCAATACCTCTGCTGTCTTTATTTTTGTAGCGCAGCTACAGAAATATAAAAACAAAAAACGCTAACCAAAAAAACGCTAACATTTTTGCACTACACACAAATGCAAACTTACTTAACTAGTGACGTAATTCTTTGCATAGGAACCCTTGATTTAAAAAAACTTATTTTGAAGTTCAAACCACGTGTTTCTCCGCCCCTTCCACCATTTACAGCAGGCTTTGAGTGCGAAAGGTTCACTTGGCAGACAGAGGTTCTAGTACACTACATCTACGCAGTGTGAGCAATTTGAGACAGAGAAGAGATTTGACCAAGTGAAACTTCCACAAGTCTGCTTTCAGTGTAATGTATAAAACAATAAAAGACCTCAGCTTTATGAATATGCTTCAGTGCTGGACCCTCTCCAGCATTCTGACATTTGATATGTTGGAAAATCTTCATCATGTGCAACGGCAAGAGACTCAGTGTACGTGAGGAGAAACGCCAGCAAAACTGAACGGGAATGTAAATTGTGTGCCTGCTCACCATCATACAAACGGCGGTTAAGCGATCCGGGGTTAGAACCGTTTAACCCAGCAGGATCTGAATGGAGGGTTAACCCCATCACCAGGCACGAGTGTGAGCCTCTTTGTGTATGCATAGGTGTTAGACCTCGGAGAGCTCTGCTTGTTTGTCAGCTTCAAACTCGGGTTCGTTCTCATCGTCGCCGTTGTAGTCAGCCAGCTCCTCCTCAAACTCCTGCGCAGCCGCTTTTTCGTCTGCAAACAACAGCCAACCACATGAACACAATCAAGATTAAAAACTAAAAATGATACAACAGGACCCACCAAGTAGCCCTCGCTGCAGAACTAAAAGTCCATAGGGTGGAGTCGGCCCTGATCCAGCTCCTCCTCCTGATCCACCTGGGTGGAGTCAAGCCAAAAGTCCAGGGGGTGGAGACAATTCAGTGTGTTTCAGACTGAAGTCTTGTTTTTGTGTACAACATTTAATGGTTTAGGGATTAGAGTTAGGCTTATAGGAGGAGTTGGATCCAGCTCCACCCCCTGGACTTCTGCAATGAGGACTACCTTGGAAACCACTAAGATTTTTTTTTAAATCCATAAGAATAAAACCTTCTGAAATGCAACTATGGTGAATTTCATTCCCACTGTGTGTAAAGGACAAACTGCTGCACATCCGTGGGTTTCTTTTTAAGGCTGTTTTTCACCACTGTTATTTATACCACTATAGCAACGATAGTGCAACTCTGATAAGTATCACACGTTATTTTTTCTCCCATTCATACAAATTCCTTTTTCCTTTCCTTTTTTTTTTTTTTTTAAATGAGGGCCGTGTTGATCATCTGTGTGTTCACGCTTAAGGGACAAATCAACATCCATGTGTGTACATATCAGGTGTAGCATGGCAGAACCTCATCTTGCCTAGAGCAGAGAAATATCATGGGACAGGGCTTTGTACTTCGAAAACTTTCTCCTGCCACACCCAGTGTGTGCTGCGTCCCTCACCCTTTCCAAATAAAGAGTGAGAAGATGAGAACAACTTCGCAAGCTTACAAAATTTATACGCTCTGCAGTTTCATTCTGGCTGTTGCATGTGAAGCGTATGTATATTCATTGGCGTTCACACAACCGCCATTTGCCAAGCCTCCACACAACACCTGCTGTTGTTTGTTTTCTCTGCAATTAATTCTTATTGTTTGCTGTCATGCAAATGTCCCTGCAAGAATTACACAGAGGCCATAACTGCCCAACTTATTACCTGCTATTTATTTCAGCCCTTAACCTCAGTCAGTAACATAGAATCTATATTAACTTTAATTATTTGATCTGTTGCAGCTAATAGTACTTTAAGCAGGGTACATTTACTATTTCTTTTTTTTTCTCTCTTTTTTTCTTCACTACTGTACTCATGGCACTGAACATTTTTGGGATAAAATATTTTCTAGAATTAAAGGATGGAGATATGCACCTTTTAGTTTAGACAGCCGTTTCTCAATCTCGCCCTCATTGTCGTATTCTATGGCGTCTTCTTCCTTCACTTTAGGGACTGTTGCAGCATCTAACAGAGCATCTGCACAGAGAAAGAGCATTAGCTGTGTGTGTGTGTGTGTGTGTGTGTCAGCTGAAAAAGGGATGGAGTACAGAATTTTAGTCGTTCCTACCTGCATCCTTCAAGTCTCCTCCGTTAATGTCCATCACTCCTTCCATGGCATTGGTCAGGCTTTTCAGGGTGCTGTTCTGATTGCGCAGTAATGGGTCGGACGGCAACTCCAGCTTGTCTGAATCCTTCATGGTTAGAACAGCTTAATGGGGAAACAGAATGGAAAGGGAGAAATTACAGCATACAGCGATGTACATACTGATGTCTGTAATCACAATATTGCAAGGGAAAGTCAAATTCCTTCAAATCCTCAAATTACCTACTCCATTAACCCACATACTTAATTTTCATATATTAAATATAACACAAAACAAAGTATACCATAAATTACATGGATTTCTTCAGAGCCCTTTTCTTACATTCAACAAAGACAGTCATTTGGCCACCTTTTTAGAAAATGGGTGTGGATATTTGTTTTTGTCTTTAAATATGCAAATATTATAAATACTCTAATAGTATTTGTACAGTAATGCTTATTCTGCTAACACTGCATACCTTCATCTTGTGGTATCTCATTGGTTTCCAGGTGGTCTTCAGTTTTGGGCTCCACTGGAGCTAGTTCTCTCTTCAGAGGTTCTCCAGCTTTTTTTGTCGAGTTGTCTCCAGTGAGCGCTTCTGACATGGGTTTAGACACAACTGCTTTCCGAGTGGAGTCAACGGCAGGCTACAGACGAGACAGACAGGAGAGAACCAAGACGCATGTTCACACTGGAAAACTCAATGAGTGAGAAAGTGTATTATTACCACCCACAACAATGGGTGAAAAATCTTCTTCTTCCTGGCTATGCTTCTTCTTCTTCTTCTTAAAATGAAGTGTGGACCGCTGGATGTTTAGAGCAGTGGGGTCCATGAAGCATAGCCAGGAATTCTGTGATGTTTTTGGTGGTGGTGAAAATCACAACCCACTATTATCATGGTTTTTATATTTATCACTGAGTATATTTATTAGCCTGTTTGACTGGGTTTAATCCCAATCTTATGAACACAGAAACAAGGCAGCCTGGAAATAATTTCAACTTAGAATTAATGTGAAAAGTTCAGGAATATAAAGTTTTACAGCTCCAATAAATAGCCAAATATTACTGTATACACATTATTGTATGGACACTTAAATAATTAACCTAATAGTTGAATAGTTTGAATATGTTCGTAGGGAGTCCATGAAATTTATTTTACGTTTCAAAGGGCTGCAAAAAGTTTGAGAACCCTGGTTTAGGGTAGGCACTTTGGATTTAGACATTGTACATAGCCAGAAGAAACTGCACTGACTTCTTTCCTTGCACTCTTTTTTTTTTTTTGTTATTTTTAGCAAAACAGCATCTAGCTAGCTTTTTATCTACACTATTTTAGCACAGTAGACAGTGTGGTAATGGTGTGTCGCTCTGTCTTGCATATTTTTTAATTCAGGAATTGCTGGATGACAACAAGATAAATCTTATAAGACATCTTACTAGCCTGCACCAGCTCTGGTGGAAATGTGAAAACATTAAAGCTCATTTTTTAAAGCAGAAATTCAAACTGCACCGCTTCTGCACTGTTGCAGTCTGATGCTGTAGTAAACAGTGTAGCAAGAAATATGAAGCAGCAGTCAAGCATACAATAGTATACAAATTTACATGTTATTATCCATGAGCACCATGTACAAAATACATATTAAGATTTAACTTTTAGGAAAAAGAAAAAAATTTGAGCTGGTTGCTGGTTTACCTGAACAGCTGCTGCTTCTGAATTTTGCTTCTCATACTTCTTCTGCACCTCCAGTTTGGCTGCTGCGACCTTTTCGTTACACTCCTCCTTCTGGGCTAATATCTGCGTGTTACACTGAGTCCTGTGCGCACACACACACACGTTGATCATGATTATCATGTTATATTACACTAGAAGAAACTCCACAGCACTGTGGCACACTCACATGTCGTAGGTGAGTTTCTTATTCAGTGTGTTCATGTTGTTCTGGCACAACTGCAGCTCCTTCTGCACCTTACTGAGGTCCTCGCGCAGACTGTTCATCTGGTCTAGAGAGGGAGGGGAATGCAGAGTTGTTTGTTGGGCAAAAGGGAAAGTGATATTGTAGGAGTGACACAGCAGAGAACGCCACAGAGTTAATTACTCACACTTACTTTTCATATCCTGAACAGTTTTAGCACTGGAAGAGATGTTGAGCAGTAGACTCTCCTACAACAACAAAATGGATGTTATATAAGGTAAAAAAACATGACAGGCTGTGCTGTTATAGGAATATTTATCAACGACGGAGGTGGTGTGATGCAACCTGACGCAAAGCAGGGGTGGATTATTTCCCTACAAAATCACATCCTCAGGTGTTGTATTCCTATTATACCACTTAGCAATAATTACAATTAATTTCTTATTTATTAAGAAATGACATCATATTTTTGTAGTTTTTGTAATTTTAATGTAGAAACAAGTTAGTTCCCTTTTACACTTTTATAGTAGCTATTATACAAAACACGTACCATTATACTAACACTATTACAGCAGCTGTAAACAGTCATTCCCTCACTAGCCTCTCTTTTTTCTCTCTCTTGAAGTTAATAAGATATATTTTAGGATTTTTCAGTATTTATGAATTTCCATGTTCCTTATGATACGGTTTAACTGTTGATGTGTGTCCGGTATCTTCAGTTAAAGTGGACTTCACTGGGAGTAAAGATGGTGGAACATGCATTGGCATTGAAGACTCCTTCCAAAAAATGCTAAATAAACATCTCCTTACAGAAAACTTCACCTTATCAAAAATGACACGTTTTGTAATCCGTTTATGTGGCACATCTGTCATACAAATCAGTGTGTAATTGTTACTACAGAAACAATAACGCGTTAGAACGTGTGCAATAATGTAAACCTGTGATCTGAACTACAGTAGGACTGCTCCTACTGCTGTTATCAAAACACACAACATTATTATGTTATTGTAGATGCCTCAAAATAGCGTCATTCCAGGATGTGTATGTGTGTGTATGCGTGTGTGTGCAAGCTCACCTAACCCTCGCGTATACGTACCTTCTCTTGTTTCCACATGCTCTGGGCGCTCTGATGCCGTCTCTGGTGAGCTCCCTCCAAGAGGACCAGTTGTTCCGTTTGTCTACGTACTTGTTCCTCTGCCTCGGTCCGGCCCACCTGCTCCCGTGCCTTCTCGGCCGACACCCGCCTCACAGCTTCCTCCAGCTCCAGCAACTTAGTCTAAACACACAAACATAACTGATTAGAAATCAAAAGAATAACTTACTTCCTGGTTATGGCAGGGACAGTGAATAATATACAAAGTAAAAAATAAATACAACAGACATCCACTACACACGACACTATGATTCAATCACTGAAAGGCTGATGATCACTATTACATTCTCATACTCTCCTGCGCTCGTAGACAGCATTTGCATAAAGTCCTGTCATTTGCATACAGTTTAAAGGTAGCACCTTGTGTTATTCTGTATTCAAGACTACAGATCCACACACTTTCACCAAATCCAATATATAACAGTGTCAATGTGCACCTGGACATATGGACTGTAGCTTAAAAGGGAAGGGTCTGCTTGTTTGTAAGACTCTCGTGTTTCATGTCCAAGCATAACAACACTGACGCCTCCTCCTTCCTGTATGGCGTATAGAGTCTGTGTGTGATTGTTCAACGAACACAATGGGACACTTTGCTGCTCTGGAAATATCACCAGGCCTCAATCGCTATAGAAAACTTTTGAGTTTAGGAAATTAGGGGATTTGAGATTTTCACGGCGTAGCCTAAAAATATTGTGGTTGTACTGTCTCACAGTATTCATTCGATAAAAACACAAGCAAGTGATGAAATTAAACAAATTCTTTTTTCTTTTTCTTTTTAGAAAAGTGGTGTACCATAGTCTCTTTGTGCATCCTTGTATGTATAACAAAACCAAAAAGTTCAAATGCCATAATTGTTCTTCTTTCTTAGAAATAATTTTAGAAGGATTTTTCCATAAAATCTTTTACGTTGTCAGTATTTATCACATTGTTATTATAAAGTGAAAAAGAGAGTGGCTGTGAGGAGAGGTGGTGTGCTGAATAAAAAAAATAATAATTAATAAAAAAAAACAAAAAAAATCTAGTACCGCAGCAACCAAAAATAGACATCTGTTTCATTTAGTGTGATCAGCAATTCCATGTTCTTCTGTGCGTTAGATAACCGCTGTGTCAGATAAAATTGTAAACATGCTACGAGTGACAGTAGTAGAAACTTTTGTTGTGAAATTTTTTTGGGAGTCTCAGCCCAACACAAAATGGATGAGAGTTCCAAAAAAAAAAAAAATCTTTTCAAACCCAATTCCAATCTTTTCCATTTGTTACAGGACTGGATCAAATTCATTCTTTTTTCCCCAAATATCTGATCCACCATTTTTTGCTGGTATCAGCCCCATGTCGATCCTGGGTATCTCTGGTCATATTTATTGCCAGTGCTCCGAAACAGTTTGAGAAACAAAAACACACACTAGAAATTAACAGGATTGTCATAGGAAATGAAATCGCAACCGAAAACATAATCATCAGGACAGAAAGCTTGATTTGAAATCTCTGTCACTGGTTATTAACACTATATTTCCTTTCAGTGTAACTCATTAACTGCTTATATAAAAAAATTCCTACCTTTAAAAAAAAAAAAAAAAAGTGTTATTTGGATCAAACTCGCATCTTGCCTGATTTCATTCAGGCCATAACTTTACACAACTTCAGTTCATGACTATAGAAACAAGATTAATTAAAGTTCAATGTTTTCTCAATATAAAACCTCATTACATAAAGATTTGCATTAGAAGGTAAACAGAGCCTGTTTGCTTTTGTACTGCGTTTGTGGGATTGAGAGTAAACCATCTTAGCTAGCTAAACAAAACTGAAGCCAGCTAGCATGTGTAACCACTTTTAAATAAAGAACTTTACTGACAATGTATAAAATTGCATTTGGACTTATTCTGGTATAAACCCCAGGTTAATCATTATGTGATATTTCATAGTTATATGGTGGGGCACAAACAGTACAATTGCATAGCCTGTGTGTGTGTGTGTCCTTATCAGTTCAAACACAGCTGCCGGCTTTCTAAACCTACTAGCTTATTATATTTCACCTACACACAGGCTGTGTAAAAGAAACAGAGTTAATGGTGTTTTCATTTATGTTAAAGTTGGAAATCAGGAAATGTATCGGCTCTGCTCAAAGCAAACCAGAGCTGTTTATAGCATATTAATAGTCGCTGTATACTAATATTGATAAGAACTATGCAGTTACGTTTATCAGCAGATATCCTTCACACCCATACATCAGAAATCAGACAGGACAAACCTGCAGTTCCACATTTCTCGAGCTGGAGACCCAGTAGTTGAAGCCGAACAGGAGGATACAAGCGACGAGGGCAGCCGTGAGCAAAGGTGGAGAGCGACCTGCTCTCCGGACATTCACCAGCGCTCCCATCATCCCTCTGGACCGAGAACACAGAACAGCAGTCAGTGCAGCACTGCAAGCACAGCAGACAGATCAAGAGAAAGTGTGTCACATGTGTCAGACTTCTATTGTTGCTAACTTTCGACACCAACGTGGCGAGCGCTGAATCAGACAATTAGGAGGAGTTTCAGTGATTTGCATTTTTTTCCCTTCAGAGCAGTTTGGCCTGTTTTTGCTGTTTTGGCCTGTTGCTACTGATGTGTCTGATATCACGCCTGTTGGGCAAATATAGACCTCTCGACTCATATTCAACTCGTAACACACTCTGGATTTAACCAAGGTCTGAGATGTCAGTTTTCAGCTGAACAAATGTCTTTAAACCTGATTAATAATGAGATAAAATACACATTTTATGTATACATTTCAATTTCATCACATACGTTGAACTCGTTGACTGACATAAAAGCTTTCAAAATGTTTAATTTTGAATCTATTAGGTTCACAAATCATATTGCAGGCATACAAACTTTTTAAACCCCAAAGAGACCGCAAGACTCAGTGGCTGGGAACAAAACAATCAAAAGAAACACACCTCTGCTCACACCGGTAGTCGCACCTCACTTTCCTTCTCTGATTTGCACAAAGTTAAACATTGCTCAATGTTTTCACGCTGCATAAGAATCTACCTGGGTGTGGCCAACAATCACAGCGTGGGCAGGAAATGAAAAACCAAATGATATTCTCTTTTCACATGGCAGAATGAATGGAGATGATGAAAAGGCAGATCATTACTTACTTCTGGGTTCTAAATCACCAATACTGTTAGCTATAGAGAGAACAATTTAGGATTTTTCTCCACAGAATCGTGAATTAAACAAGAATATATAATAAGCCCTGCCCACGTGAACCAATCAGTGTTCACCTGAAGGTTGGTTGAGCAACAGAACTGTTAAAATTACACAGACCGTCTATATACTTTTGCCTTCCACAATTGTCTGCATACCAAGATTATCCATAAAATCTCTCTCTCTCTCTCTCTCTCCAAATACACTTTAACTCAGAAGTATAAACCAGCCTTAAGTGTGAGCGGTGCTGCTATGAGTGTACTGCAACTCATAAATGTCAATGTTGGATTGAGAAACAGTGTGACAACCAAAAACATCCAGAAAATAACACTGATTAAGGGTTAGAGAAAGGATTAGTTTCACCAACATGCAATGCATTTTTGGTACACTTTTCTGGCCACAAGCTTCAGAATCTTGGCAATCTGAATGGCTCTCTGTACGTCCACATGTATGAACTTCTGTTGCCTGTTTTCAACAGGAATACGAACGTTTAAACATCATGAAACATCAAGATAGCAAAATATAATCACTAGATTAAGGTTCATTGTTGTTCAGAATCATGCTGTTAAAAAATTATATCTTTTTTTTTTTTTTTTTTTTTGAAGTAGGTAGGTTGTTAGTAAAGGTAATAATCTCATGTGTTTACCATTTCGTTCACAAATGATTCATTCATTTTGAATGAGCCACTATGGATAGTTTTTTTTTCTTTTGTAAACATCAGTGGATTTTGCATGTCATATTTGTAGTTGTGTGTATGCCAAAAACCCAGTGGGAGCCGGTTAAACTTCTCTGTCATGACCAAGATGCATTCTTCTCTCTCACTGAGCAAACTGATGAACAAATCATTGAACAGAACAGACTGAAAAGACTCGAAACTCTTATCTCTAACTGCAGGAAAAGGTGTATGGTTGGTGGATGTGGGTGTCTCCTTGCCACCCACTTCCACGAAGACTTCCGGAGCACCCTGGAGAGAATACTAGAAGTTAATCTAGATCGTGATTAACACAGATTGCAATGAAGAAAAAAGTTACACTCTCTATCTGTATGCCCTCAAGGCAGGCGTGTCTAATAATGTGGACAATACGTTTACACATACATTTAATAATTATTTAATAAACTCAATTATAAAAAGACGTTTTTCCTTTTTATGTGTCAGAATATATGGAAAAAAGTATAGAATATTTTCTGTCATTATTACGAAATGAAAAGAACATTATGGTGTTTGTGTCTTTATTAGCTTTCATCTTGTCTTATTATGTTAGTTAATTTTATTTGGTCTTATCCCTGTATAATTGTTTGTTATTAATTTTATTGTACAACACTTTGGCAGCTCTTGTGGTGATTTATATGTGCTTTATAAATAAAGTTGACTTGACTAAAACAAATCCATTTTCAGAAGACCTGATGTCCTCAGGCTGAAGTGATAAGGTGGACAGCTAAATCTTGCTACAATAGGAAATGATCCACCTAATTGTAGATAATTACGCACGAGTGCTTAAAGTTATTGTGACATGACAGTCAACACTACAAATGTGTTATTAACAACCAGAGTCAAGGAAGCAACACGTCAACAACTCAGCACTAGCGGCGTTATTCTCTACTCTCAACCTAATCTGCGACATGTCCCGCCTCCTGCGCGGTGATTGGTTGTACAAAACCAGTGCGCCAATTAAAATCCTCGAGCTGCAGTCGAGTTTGAAATACTACCCAATGCTAAGCCGGGGGCGGGATTTACCAAAATACGGGTAGGAGAAAAAAGAATGGTGCGATAGCTTGGTGAACAAACACTAAATCAAGTCAATTGGTCAAATCTTATTTGTGTGCATATACCTGGACGCGTATGTAGAATAGTTAGACAACAAAACAGTGTCAGTTAGCTATGTAAGCCAGCTAATGACGTAGCTCATAAAGCAATAAAGTGCGCGACCACGGATTAGCAAGTTAGCTCGCTAACCAACCAGCCAAGTTTGCGCACTCGTCCTATCTTTGTTTATTTTACAGAGAGGGACAGATAAAATATAAGACATTATCCTTACCAGTGTAAATGTGTAAACAGGTCAGCTATCTAAGGTCAACGCACTCAGTCATGTCGATAATCCGCTTTCGCTGAACAAAGGTTTGCATCCGTCAACAAGCTCCGTGTGACTCGCGGTAGTGATGTGTCGCGAGCGAGCGAGTCGGCTCTTTGAATCGGCTCTTTGAATCGGCTCTTTTAAGTGAACGTTGAGAGCCGACTCGTATGTGTGTTTTTTTTTTTTTTTTTTTTTTTTTTGATGTAGCCAAGTGTATCAAGAGAAATGGAAATTAATTTTCTTAATGAAGCACGTACACACCAGACACAATAACAGCAGGGATTGTATTATGTCACGTGCAGTTCCTTGCTGATTTGTAGAATTATTTAAAAAGATTTTATGAAATGTAATGTGTAGTAGAGTTATTTTGTTATTTAGAAGGTTTTATTAAACAATTTCAGTCCTAGTTAGGGAAAGAACAACAATCACTGCTCAAAATATCGCAAACTTATACCGGTTTAAGAAAGGGGCGTTTGAGAGTCGTAAGAGTCGACTCTTCTAGATGAGCTGAATCAAATGATCAATGACTCACTGAAAAGAGCCGGAATTCCCATCATTTGAGCGCATCAAAGAGCGCGCATGCGCAATAACGCACTTTTGAGTCGGTGATCTGGGATCAGCGGAACTACCACAGAGCAAACTGCAGACTCATTATGTTTCCAAGCTCAGACTGTATGCACTAGGCAGGGAATTTTTCCATTTTATATCTCAGACTATATGGAAAAAAAGTATAGAATATTTTCTGTATTCCTTACAAAATGCAAAGTACATTATGGCTGTTCTGAGCTTCCTAGGCTGCATGGTTTAGACACTAATCAAAGCAGTGAATTGTGGGATGTAGAACATCCATAAAGTGCATTTCAGCTTGTAGGAAATACAGTATAGAGTAAAAAACTAATTTGGACTCTGAGTGAAAATAATATGTTTATATTGTTAATACAGACAAAATGCAGTTAATACAGACAAAAAAAAAAAAAGAAATCAACATAAACCTCATTTTTTCATTTTTATTGAAAAAGTCAAAATCTGAACAGGAACAAGGGGACAATGAGAAGGCCAAATATTTACTCTTGCAAACATCTACTCAGAAACGCTTCTGGGTATTTTCCTCCTTCAAGAAAAAAAAAAAAAGAAATGCAAAAAGACACTTAGATATTTTTCAAATTATTACTACATAATAATAGTAAATTAGTACTAATTATCATGAATACATAGTCTGCCAAAGGGCTGGATAAAATAAATGTTATCACAATATCACAATAAGTCTGTTTTTTACATAATCTAAAATCTTTTACCTTTATAACTCTGCCCAGCTCGTTTAAAACTTCTTCATAGCGGCTCTCCATGCCTCTGAGACTTTCTGGTTTAATAGTCTGCTTCTGAAGACTCGGACTTCCAGCGTCCTGGATCATCTTCACAAATTTTTCCAACTACACACACACGCAAGCCTTTTGTAATCACTTTCCAACCTTTTATAACCTATACAAAAGAAGAACTTTCATTATGGGTAGCATAATTATCACCTGTACTCCTAAGACAAAGGTGAAGGCCACACCAGCTCTCCCAGCTCTCGCTGTTCTTCCCACCCTGAAACACAGACACATCAGTTAAACAGGGGCAGAAGACGTCTGCTTTGTTGTTGGCATTTCCGGTTTAAACGGAATATCTGAGAAATGAATGGAGGATAAGGCAGTAAACGTGCCTGTGGATGTACGTCCTGATGTACTGAGGAGCATCGTAATTAATGACGCATTTAACTCCTTTAATATCGATTCCTCTGGCCGCAGCGTCAGTGCTGATCAACCTGCGGGAGAGAAAAAACTGAGGAGTTATTTCGTAACTTGTGTGTGAATCCTTTCAAAAGTTGATTTGCCTGTAGAGATGAGATGAAAACATACAGCTGAATTTTCCCTTGTTCAAAATTCTTGAGAGTCTTCTGTCTCTCGCTAGGACTGAGTCTGGAGGAGAATTCTGCCACTTCCACACCACCGTAAAGCTTCACCAGTAAAAAGAGCCTGAGAGAGAGAGAGAGAGAGACAGGCAGATAAAGACACAGAGAAAGGGAGACAGAAGGAGACAGAGAAAGACAAAGAAAGAGAGAGAGATGGAGGGAAACAGAAGGAGACAGAGAGTAAGAAACAGAGAAATAGACAGAGAGGGAGAGAGAGAAAAAGAGAGAGACAGATAGAGACACAGATACAGAAAGAAAAAGAGAGGAGACAGACAGACAGACAGAGAGAAAGACAGAGAGATGCAGAGAGAGGGAGATAGAAGGAGACAGAGATTGAGTGAAAGAGAGAGAAAAGGAGAAAGAGAGACCGAGAAAAAGACAGAAGGAGACAGACAGAAAGGGATAAAAGAGAGCAAGAGAGAGATTTCCACTTTGTTATAGTTCCACTTCAAGCTTAAATTAAAAAATCTCTGCAAAATATGGAGTTTTACTTATTTATAAACAACAAAAAAAAAATGCCAAAGTCAGACACCAAATCAACAATCGCAATTTGCGCAATTTGTGTACATTAGACTTTTTGCTAATATATTCCTTTCACTCGATCAGTGAGCGTCAGTGCCGCTACCTGTGTGCTGCTTCTCTTGAGTTTGTGAAGCACAGAACAGGACTGAACTTCAGGCGCAGCAGGAAGTGCAGAATAAGAAGCGGCTTCTTGCTCAGCGTGCAGCAGACGTAGTACTCCTGCAGAAAACAGAGCCTCAGGTGAGCACAAGAGTGTGGATGTGTGTGTGTGTGTGTGTGTGTGTGTGTGTGTGAGGTGCAGATGTTTGGTTGATGCGCACAGTCAGGCCCTGAGGGAAGTTGAATTTCTCTTCGCTTGTTGAGCTGTGTGTGGAGCTGAAGAGACGAGGCTGGTGGAGGCCCAGCTGCTGCAGTTTCTCCGGGTTTTGTGTCAGAGTGGCCGAGAAGAGCAGCTTCTGCAGCGGCATCTGCGGTGGAGACAGACTGAGACACACAAACGTGGACGACTTTAATATTAATATTCTACAACATTATCACCAGCAAATGAAACTGAATAGATGAGGTCATACCTCGCCACTGTAATTGGCCCAGGCTCCACCCTCCTAAAGATTGACACCCCTGAACCATGCCCACTTTTATAGACCGCCTTGGTCACCTGATTGAGCCAAGCCTGCTGCATGCTGTCAATCATTCGGTCTGCCTCATCTATGATCTTAAAAAAAAAAAAGCCCTCACATTCATAAGATGAAACTAAATATCTGAATAGCATGCTTGTTGACTGATCCTCACCAGAAAACGAAGATGCTGAAGACTGAAACCTTCGTTTTTGTTGATGTGATCCACCAGACGACCTGGTGTTGCCACGACGATATCTGCCAAACTCCGACTGACACCCCCTCTGAATGAACAGACAACATGAGAGCGATTGTGCCATTGTGCTACACAAGCCTGCTATAAGCGTTAACATGACAACAGGCTAAACTCAAGAGCACGTCTATGACATTTTCTTTAAAGGGTGAAGTTTGAATTTTTTCCAGCCCAGAAAAATGAAGTGTTTCTAGACTTATAATACATGCTTTCAGACATACTTTACAAAATCTGTGAGTCGCAATATGAATATTAGTTTTTCATTCCAGGCATCTATTTATACTTTTTCTGGCCCTGAAATTAGCTCCACCCCCAGCTAAAGCAGTGGTGCTCAGCCATGCCTGTTTTACAACATGTCAACTCATATAAACATGGGAAGAGTTTTTAAAGTTCAAAAAAATGCTTTTTTGTATAATTTTAAAAAAATTAAATTTTTTTTTGAAAACATCTGTTTCACCTCCCAGGCAGCAGATGGATTTAAATTTACAAACATCCCCATTAATGAAAAAATATATTTGATTTCTGTATTTACCTGATTTCTGAAAGAGTTGCCTCCTCTACAGCAAAAGGTTTCTGCCCAGCAGCCATTACAACTTTTAGCCCAGTTCCTTCAGCGTAAGTGCAGAAAACTTTATACACCTGCGGAGGAGAACCATAATCACAATGGACAAAATGCAGCAGGATGAGAAAGAGAGGGGCCAAGAAAAAATATGTAATGAAGTAATGAATTGAACCTGCTGCGCAAGCTCTTTGGTGGGCAACACAGCCAGGGCACGGACTTCACACACCACTCGCGTCATCAGCGCCTGTAACAGTGAGATTAATGAGGTGGCGTTCAGCATGGTCTTACCTGCACAGTGCTAACTAAACCCTGCTTCATGCTATATGGGGACATGATAAGAAAACATAAAATAATTAACATTATGACAAACATGAAGATACATAAACCAAATGATATTTTGCAATAACTTTTTAAAGTGGTCATTTGTAATTTAGAGCCCTCTGCTGCCTGTGAAGTGAATTGCAATTGCACTGAAATCACCATCAAGCCTTCCCCTTTCTCCTAACCAACCCCACCTCCTCTGCTGAAATTACATTTCCCTTGCAAGTCGCCTTTTGTGGGGAAAAACAAAGCCAAGCAGTTTTGTTGCAATTATTCTGGGCCAGAAAAATGCAAAAAGAGCCCTGAAATGAGAAAAACCTAGCCAGAGAAATCATATGAGATATCATTTTTCCTAACCTATCTTTGAGTTTAAATGATTATTACAGCTCCAGGAAAGCTTATAGACATTACACCCTGCACCTTTAATACCTTTATGTTACCCTCACTGTGTATATATACATACAAATATATACACACACACACACTTTATATATATGTGTGTGTGTGTGTGTGCGTGGACACAAAAGTCTTTTTTTTAAGTACAAACTTTGTTATAATGTGACTTCATTATCAACTCAGTTCAAAAACATTTTAGATTTCCAAACATTAGTTTTCCTGCACAAAATTAAATGTTACAGAAAAATGTTTGTATGTCAGTAAAGAAAGCAGCAGATTACATAATAGACACTTTTCAGCCAAAAAAACATAATGAAGGCTGCTGGGTTTTGCTGGAAAAATAAGAAGCAAGTGCGACAGTCAAAGTCTCCAGAAGAACTGTGGCTGCTTCTGCAAGATGCTCAATAAAACTTACAGCTCATTTCCTTATAAAACTGCACTAATTGTACCTGAGACTACTGATTTTTTTTTTAAGCAAAGGGTCGTCAAATATTGACTTTGTTTCATTTATTACTGTTTACTGCTCTGCATAGTATTTAAAAAAAAAAACAACAACAACAACACTTAATTTCATTATTATTGAAGGCATTTTTGCTCTACTACATTTCTTTGCATGTGGCCAAGACTTTTGCACAGTAATGTATATATACATACATACATACACACACACACACACACACATACATACACACATATACACACATATATACACACACACACACACACACACAGACAGAATGTCTCAAAAGTCTCCATACATGTGGGAAATTAACACTTTTTAGCATAATGTGACATACTTAGTTTATATTATATAGATTTTTCAAGATTTTTCTAAGGTATCTTTGAAATAAAACAATTATTACAGATCTATGAACAGGTTTAAACATTACAAACTGCATCTTTAAGATGAGAATCAGGGAAACTGCTAAAGGCTCCGAGTGATCCAGTACTAATAAATATTTGTACATAATTGGGCCGTACAATATACAGCATGACCAATATGACTAAAATGCATTATTACTGTGTACAGAACGTCGCACCTGGACGACAGGTATAACAAACGCCAGCGTCTTTCCACTTCCTGTAGGCGCAGACACACAGATGTCTCTGGGCCTGTAACCTCCTCGACCAATCAGAAGACCTGAATTCACACTCTCCAAGACAGCGGGGATCACCTCAGCTTGAACTGCGTATGATTAAAGCAAAGGACTGATATGAAACAAACAAGAAAATACAAAGTCAGTCATTCAGTCTTGAATAAATCTGTGTCTCGGACCTGGGAAGAAGGTCTGGATCCCGTTGGCCTCCACTTTCTTCCGTAGCTGGGGACAAATTTCTGGCACATCAACAAGAGGGATCAAATTGCTCTTAATGTCTCTCTCGATCATGTCCGGCTCAGCCAGCCACTTAGGCAGCACCCTCTGGACCTGTAAGGCAATATCACAACCAGATTTCAGACTTCTCACAGACTATAGAAAGGTTTTAAATATTTGTGTGTCACAATAATGTTCGCATGGACACCTTCTGAACCGCTTTATTCTCAAATCCGCCCAGGATGTGAAAGCTGGAGCTCGTGTTTGACTGCTCAGGCTGCGCGTCTGCAGTTTTTTGGCTTTCAGGCTCGTCTACTGCTCCAGTGGACTCTTCAAAAAGACCATATCCATTAAATATACACATGGTTTAGAGAAATTAATTCACTTTCCTGGAAGATTTACACATGCATATCCACAGTTACCTGTCTGTTGCTTCTCCTCTTGAGTTCCGCTTCCCTTTTTGTCTTTTTTCTTCTTTTTCTTTCTCGACTGGTCACTCGTACCCAAATCTGTGTGTTCCACAGGCGTGTCATCAACATCATCCTGCTCTCTAATGCTTTCCTTTCTCTTCTTCTTCGACTGCTTTTTGTCTTGTTGCTCGAGTTTTCTTTTAGTCTTTCCTACACCGCTCTGTTCACTTGTCTTTGTATCCTGGACATCTGACTCCTTCTTAGTTGCAACACTCTGTTGTTCTCTGGCCTTGGCACGTTCCTGGAGCTTGCTTAGTAAAGCTTTGGACCTTGACTCGCCATTTGATTTACTTTCCTCCTCCTCTCCTAGATATCTGGAGGATAACAGAGCACACAAGAACTGAGCTGCTGGTCAGAGCAGTGGTTCTCAGTAGCAGTTACTGTGCACACACTTTTGTACCTTTCCCGACTCGTATATTCAGCTGGTTATCAAAGATTTCTTCAGCTCAGTCAGGTGTGTTTATCAGGGAAAGTAATGTAATGCATGATCCTAAATACTGCAGCTACTGAAAGTGTCATTAATACTCATTCTTTTATTCACCTGTCAGTTCTTTTTTATTTTTACGGGGTGTCACATTACTAAATTTTCATTACACAGAACGAAAGAAAGACAGAACTACATATGAGTGTTGGACAGGACATTCTAAAGGATTTAATGTGAAGAAAAAACATAATATACCAAAATATTGACCAAGCAACACCAAATCCTACACACTTGCCATTAAAAACTATATGATGTCAACCAGATGCCAACTGGAAACCAATTTTGACTTCCATCTCCATCAAAACTCATTATAAATAAACAGCTAAACATCCTTAATGTGCTAAAATGGTGAGTAATAAAAAGATTTAAAAAAGAGTTGGTATTTAGAAGAGAAAAATGTCTAATCATTGACGTGGCGAAGTTTTCTGATAGACCTTTATTTAACATTTTTGGAAGGAGTCTCCAATGTCGGTGCTTTGTGGTAGTGAGAAAGGTCTTCAGAACAGAGGACTCTGGATTTTCCGGGTTTCTCTATAACAGAGATCATTGATCTTATCCACAAAGGGATGGCCGGTGTGGCTGCAGGCTTTGATTCCAACCAAACTGGTGCCACACCTAATACCACTTGTTTCATCAGTTCACCGGAGACCAAGATGAACTATCAAGTGTACCTCCTGTTTGGCTGGAATAAAAGCCTGCAGCCACACCGGCCCTTTATGGACCTATTAACTTCAAAAGAGAAAAAAGTGAGGCTGCTGAGGGAACGATTGTTCATAGTTGCTATCTCCTCTTCACATCAAGCTGCATCACACCACCCTGTTGTTGATTATCTTCCTATAACAGCACACCCCCAAGTGTTTTATTCCTTACTTATGGGATTATCAAAAGCTATGATCAATGAAGTGTCAGAGAAATTTAGTGTTTTGTGGTTGCATTAGGACTTTCTTTATCTATTTACTAATATATGAAGAGGAAATTTTTTTTTTTTTTTTTTGCAGTATATAGTGTTTGTGACAAGCTAAGTGTGTGAGATCTGGTGTTGTTTGGTTGGTGTTTTGGTGCATGAAGCCACATTTTATATGAACTCAGAAAGTGCCCCACAATCTGCACATATGCAGAACCAGTAGAAACAAAACTGGCACAACAATAATGTAATATGGAACGTATATAAACTGCAATGTTGATATGTATGAAATAAATCTCTCATAACGCCTGTATCTGTAACTCACAGTAACCCTGTTCAGAGCTAATAAACTGTGAAACTCGACAGTTCAGCACTGAAAACAAGCTAAATGATCCCTTTTAATGATCTCATACCGGTTAATCATGAAGAGAGCCATCGCTCACAGTCAGCTCTTCTGCAATTCCAGCACATCCAGAAGTGTACAGATGTTGTTCGGGATCAGTAGAAGATCCACAGCACCGGAAACGGCACGAGAGCACATGCGATTGTGATTAAACCGGAAGAACGAGTGTGCAGGAAAACATATCGATCTGTCATTTAAGTATGGCTAAAGATCCTGTTCAGTATAAACACAAGTGAGAAGCCATGTGAGAGTGCTGACAGTCGCGTGAAGATGACGGAGGACGAGCTTTGATGACGTTGCTGTGAAGCGTCGCTGTGAATCCATAACAGGCCCCTTTTTAAGTATGATGCCCTACCCTCTATTCCCTACAAACACAGTGCATTATGGGTATTGGTATGGGTATTGTGAGCACAGTTTAGTAGAATTTAGGAAGGAAGTTTATTTTTTTTATTTATAAGCTGTAATATAATTTATAGATGGCTATACTGCCATCTAGTGGTATAACCCACACGCTTATTTTGTTTAATTTGCAGATAAATTCTTCCTGCTCTATATCCAATGCAGCCCTTTACATTTCCTGGTCAATAAAATCAGTATGTTCAAGCTCATTCTAGTGTCTGTTGTGATTCAGCCATAGCTCTTCATAGCTCCTCCTATATATAGTGATCTGTTAATAATACAAACAAAAAAATGTATTATTATCCACCCATCCATCCATCCATCCATCCACCCATTCTCTGTACCGCTTATCCTATACAGGGTTGCATAGGAGCCTGGAGCCTATCCCAGGGAACTCAGGGCACAAGATGGGGGACTCCCTGGACGGGGCGCTAACCCATCACAGGGCACAATCATACACACATTCACACACTACGGACAATTTGGAAATGCCAGTCAGCCTACAGCGGATGTCTTTGGACTGGGGGAGGAAACTGGAGAACCCAGAGAACTGGAGAACGTTTTCCGAACCATCCCGGGTTAGTGCAAGGATACCAGAACATTAGGGGACATTCTTCAACCAGGTTAGTGCATGGTTCCTGAGAGGCTCAAATAATTTAACTCTTTTAGGCCAAAAAATGGAATTTGCTCCTGTTTTGGGATGCCCCTGTTCAGCATTGAATTTATTTGTGAGGTCACACTACACAGTAATGGTTAATGGCTCATATGAAACACTCAGGGCTTTAAAAATTTGCAGTTTTTCATAAGTATTTCTTTTTTACCTAGCCTATTAGATTTAAATCCAAAAGCTTTATCAAAAAAGCTTTAGTTGTGCTATCCATTTTAGCTCTGTACCAGTGTTATTGTGGAGAGGTGTGAATTGTTTGCCACATCCCTCCCCTTTCCCATCGCCCTGCTCATCAGCAAATAAACATAGAGTCACAATACTCTACACACAGAAACCCAACAGCATCCTGACTAATCTTATAACAGACTTGTGGCAATAAAATAATTATTTTATTGATACTGATTGAAAAGGTCTGATAAGTTGATTTCCATTCTGCCAGTGTACTGTTGAAAGGGTTAAAGGTTACCAGAATGTTAGGGGAACGTTCTCCGAACCATTTCAGGTTACGCCTGTTATTTAAAAGTTATGGGAACCTTAAGAAATGTGAACGTTATATTTCAGGAACCAATAATTGTTAGCTGGTTGTTTGCTATTTGGCTTGCTTTCACACTGGACATAATTAAATGAACCAAAAAGCAAAGAAGGGGTGTGTAAGGCTGAAAATGTCCTCGCAAAACTTTTCCCTGGTCAGAAATACACACCCTTTCCAACTGCATGCAGATACCACAAAAATCACAACACCACAATGAACACGGTGCAGTTAGGAAGTTATAAATAAGTCTTTTAAGTGTTTATTTAGTGTTTATTTTTCTCTTTTAGTTTTTGGTCCAAATGTCCAGAAAACATGGCGTTTGTGCAGAGCTACAGCTCTGTCCTTTGGCTCAGTTGAGCAGCCAGAAAAGCTGAAGTCGCTGATCTGCCACCAGATGGCGCTGTTGGGTTGTTTTTAACCTCACTGCGTTAGAGGATTAGAGGAGCGAAGCAGTCATGGGCGCTTGGATTTAGCCTCACATCCATCAGCCTGTCTGTTATTATAATCGCAAATAGCCTTCGGTGTTTAACAGGGTTACAGTCAACAACAGAAACGTGGCTTCCTGCTATAATACAGGCGACATCTGCTGTAAGGATCAGCTATTAGACTATGGACATAGCATAGGATGCGAGAAAATAGCTGTTAGAATAGATACAGTGCACGAGGGTTGCCAGATTGCAATGATTAGAGTCTTAGCTTTGGCTTAGCTACGCTTGAATATTCACAAGGATCCCTTGCAACGTAGTGTAATTTAAAAAAAAAAAAGGGGTGGATGGGTGGGATAAGTGGAAGTAATAGCTCAATCTGGCAACCCGGTGCTCTGTGATCTCTCTGGGTTCTGTGAGTGAGGGCGGAGACGCACAGGAAGTTTGACAACAAGAACAAGTTTAGCTCGTCCTTGGAGAGCAGAATGTCAGAGCCACTTTGTTGATAAACCTGGAGGAAGTGTTGGAGTTGCTGGAGTTGAAATCATGCTGAGTGTCCTGGCGAGAGCTGCGGTGAGTCACCATGAAAACTAACACTTACACAACCACAATAACAATGACCAAGATGAGTGTTTACAGTGTGTGTAAGAGCAGCCATGAAGCAGCCTGAGCCTATAGCCACGAGTGTTTGTGACCGTCTGAATCTCTCAGCCAGATTTCTCAGCTGTGAGGAAGATCAGGCAGTGTGGATCTTCTGTGAAGATAATGACGAGAGGCAGCTCTAGATAACGGCGCACGATAGTTCCCACAAGTTCACCCATTGCACTAAACCTCCAATTAAAGTTATAGTTAAAAAAACAACAACAAAAAAACACCACTTTATATGTATGTTTGTTGCTTCTTAGTTTTGCACTGGAGCTATAAAGTTAAAGGGGCAATTTGTAATGTTTAGTATAAATATTTCTAGTTTATTTAATAATAATAATAATAATAATAATAATGTAATTTCTAAGCTATCTTATTTTTATGCAATAGATATCCCTTAGTTCTTTATTTTGGCTTCTGTTTACATCTTTGCTGCCCTGAAATAAGCTCCGCCCCCACCAGGAACAAGCTGCTCAGCACCACCTGCTCCAGCTCTATGCCTTAAAAATCAAAAAACATATGTGCATATATGTGGTTTTAATAGAGGGGGTGCGGTCGGTTGTGGGTTTTTTTTTTAATTGCAAATGCAGTTCATTTCAAGTCAAAGCGATTCCTTTCAGGTTCAGTACGGGTGCTATAGTTTCAGCGTTATAGATAGAATAGAAATAGAGTAAGCACGACGGGGCGTCCTGCTCTAGGAACATCATCAACACGTGTTCCATGCTGAAGCCTGATGAGAAACCAATTTGATTGTTTGTAATAACAGCACGTCCCGAGGTGTTTTATTCCTCTTATACTACAGCAATCTGCCATTGGTTATCATTTTTATGCCTCCACCACTAGTGGCATTATGTTTTCAGGTTATCCGTCCATCTTTGTGTCTGTGCGTCCGTCCGAGATTCTCTTTAGTGCAATATCTCAAGAATGAGTGCTTGAATGTGTGTAGGATTTCTGTGCAATTATCATTGTAAACAGCTTATGAACTGATTCGAAAATTGGAAATGATCCAAACAGGGTCAAGGTCACAGCAAGGACAAATGTCTGAAACAGTTTTTCTTCAGTAGCTTCCTTCCTGTTTATCATACAGAGATGTTTATTCTTACGCATTCATGCTCAGGAAGTCAAGACCATTTTTTTGGCTATCTAAGATTTTTTGCCATCTGTCTGTCCCTCCATCCCTCCGTCTGTGAGTCCATCTGAAATTCTCTTTAACGTGATATCTCAAGAACGAGTGGTTGAATGTTTGTAGGTGTAAATATGGAATTATTATTGTAACCAGCAGATGAACTGATTAGATTTTGGAATTGATCCAAATAGGGTCTAGATCACAGGAAGGTAAAATGTCTGATTTTTTTTTTTCTTCAAATAGGATAAAATTTTCTTCAGATAAAATACTTTTTATCTGTTTCTAATTACATTTATTGTTGTGGAATGTCTGCAAAACTCTGTCTTATTACTCACATTAAAAGCAGCTATAAATAGTTGTCCCTCCTTACCAGCCTCTTTTTTTCTTTCTTTTGAAGACAGTTAGAAAAAAAATGGGAACACGCAAGGTTCCTGAGAACTTTCCTGTAGCAAAAAACTTACTGACTGTTACAAAGTGCTGACACTGGAGACTCCTTCCATAAATGTTAAATAAACATCTCTTTACAGAAAGCTTGACCCTATCAGTGATTATATGTTGTTCTTTGTTAAATAATAGTGTTTTTTTTAATCAGTCTGTTATTAGACTTAGATCCATACAAATGTCTCTAAATCAGCTGTTACTATAGAAACATGTAACGTATTAGAGTGAAAGCATTAATGTAAACCTGTGATTTGAATTACAGCCAGCATTATTGTCCAAGCTGGTGGTTACAAGCTTCTGTTATACTGTTTGCTAGCCGTGTTAGCATTAAAGCACCAATAATAACGTTTAACATACTATGTGGATGTTTCCAACAGAGTTTTAAGAGATGCATTGTTATTCAATTTCCATGCAAATACCTACATTCTTTATATAAGATCACATGAGCAAACATGTCCATGGTGTCACTGATACTAAGCCTGTGCCAACAGTACGATTATCTATGTCAGACTTGTAACGCTGGAATTGCTCAGATCAAGTTACATCAGCAAGCATGATGACTAAAGCTTATGCCTTCAAACAGCTAATGAAGCTGCTCCTATTGGGACAGTTCGTCATGTTGACATAAAATCATTTTAACAAAGCTGACACATGTATTAATTGATGTTTGTTTAAATGTTAACTACTTAAGCGCACTTGATTTAGCCCATTTTTAACCATACATGACTTAAGAATAGTCTATATAAACTAGCATAAACTAAATTACAACACTAACTGTTAATGATCAGCTGGACTCAGATCTTCTGGTGTAATTATCAGAAGCCATCATTCAGCCTCACTTATGAATTTTGCCAATTACCATCATAAGCATATGAAATGAAGGCATCAGTTCATTAGATTGTTGGTGATCTATGAAATCACAGATGCAATGGATACTAATGCGGGATGGATAAACACACACACACACACACACACACACAATCAAAATAAACCAAAGAGCAGGCAAAGGGTTAGGCAATGTGTGCAACAGGACTATTCCAGAGAGCAAAGTATTAAACCAAAACAAAGTCAGAACCAGAACAGACCGATAAAGAATAACATGGCTCAGTACGGGTGAGTACTCAGTGACCTGCAAGTGCGAATAATCAGAAGTCAGGCAACCTTCAACATGGCCAGGTCATGTGACAGAGTATCAGTGGACTGAGGATTGTGGAGAATGTAGTGCTCTGATGCTTCAGCGGAAGATGGCAGAGATGCACGTGAGAGGTGATTTTTACTTTTTACTCCTGGATAGAATATACTGTACATTGGTTAATGCAGTGTTCGTTATTTGGCTTATTTGGGTTATTATTAAAAAAAAAAAAAGCATCAGTTGATACAAGCGTTAAGTATTTTCTTCTCATTATCTATAGTTTCTTAATGCTGAAGTTTATGATTTGTTAACCGGTGCTGAAAATAATGTTATACCACAGAGCTGTTGAATTCTTGATTCTATTTAGTCAGAAGGTGTTTAATTTTCTATAAAAGCAGCTCTGACAGCAGTTCCAGCTGCAAGGCAATTCAGGGGTTTATATTAATGCGCTTGTTCTATGTAATCGATTATCATTTGTGTAATGTATCTGGTTAGCTGTTTTTTTTGTGAGGATATGTTTATTTAGCATTTTCGGAAGGAGTCTCCAGTGTCAGTGCTTTGTAACAGCTTGAAAATATGCTACAAAAAAACATACAAGGTGAAATGAAGGAAAATGTATTTCTCTATGTATAAATTGATGAAGGCTAAGTGCAATCCTCTTAACCAAACGTTAACTTTTTAATGCTATTTAATGTTTGAATTTATGGTCACTCTCATTTGTAATCTTACCTAAGACAACAATTCATTCCCTGTTAATAGGAAAGATTTTCTAATATCTTTACATAAAGATGTATGACTGCAATTACGAGTAATTAGTATGAAGTGTGTTTTTTTTTTTTTTTTTTTTTTGGGTTCACAGTCGAGGGCGGTGCCTACGCGCTTAGCAAGGCCAGTGGTAGTCGTGCAGATCCGTGACAACTCTCTGGCACATCAGGATGGTCTGCCCAAGCTGCCAGTGCCACCGCTCAGACAGACGTGTGAACGTTACATGGCTGCACTCGAACCGCTCGTGTCTGAGGAGGAGCTGGACCACACACGCCAGCTCATGGCTGAGTTCCTGTCCTCTGGTGGCGTCGGGGAAAGGCTGCAGAAAGGACTGGAGAGACGAGCACGCAAAACTGAGAACTGGGTACATAATATAGCTAACTGTGTCAGGGTTGCCAGATTGGATTGAGTGTTTTGTTATTATTTAAAAGCCACCAGATCATTGTAATCCTTGCCCAGTGATGTTCTGGGAAATTATAACCCAAACCAAATTGTAACTAAATGAGTGAACTAGCAACAACAATGCAATGTCATTAATTAATTAACTAACCAAATTGTATGTACTAGACCAAGGACAACAAAATGGCCAAAAACGACCAATCTAGCAGCACTGGATTATGTGTGAGTGAATCCTTTTCCTCATTCTAATTACTGTTCACATAAATTATATGATTGTGTGATGCAGCTCTCTGATTGGTGGATGCAGTCAGCCTACTTAGACTCTCGTATGCCAAGCCCAGTGTACACCAGCCCTGGCGTGGTTTTGCCTCAGATGCACTTCCAGGATCGCCAGGGACAGATGAGGTACCGTGTATTTCAGACACTTCACTATTAAGATAAATATATCCGTTACAGTTTGTGTTCTGTTCACTACAATGGATGTTCTGATCCAGATGATCTCATATGATTTTATAGCAACAAAAATAAACATACAAAACCCATATAAGATATGACATGAACATATAACACATGACCAGTTTAACATAAGAGTTACAATAAGGAATTAATAAGGAATTGTAATTAATTTTGCATGATGCTAATGCCTATAGAATAGAATAGATTAGAATTAAAAAGAGTATAATTGAATTACAAAGAGTAGATTACAGTACAGTAGAGTAGAAGTAAAGAAAAATTTAAATGAATAGAATAGAGTATAATTGAATTAAATCCATTACAATAGAATTGAACAGAATGTAAAAGAGAATAAATCAGAATAATCAGTTAGATCAGAATAAACAATAGTAGAGTAGAATTTAATGTAAAATAGAATAATATAATTAAATTAAAAAAGAGTAGATTATAGTGGAGTAGAATTTAAAAGTGTTGAATGGAATAGAATTTCTTTTGAAAAAAGAAAGAAAGAACAGAGTTTAATTAAAATGAGTAGATTACAATGGGCAGTGGTTAAGACATGAATCAGAAGGTTGTGAGTTCAAATCCCAGCACTGCCAAGCTGCCACTCCTGGGCCCTTGAGCAAGGCCCTTAACCCTCAACTGCTCAATTTTATAAATGAGATAAATGTAAGTCGCTCTGGAAAAGGGCGTCTGCCAAATGCTGTAAATGTAAATATAACAATGGAATGGAATAGAATAAAGAGATTCATTCACACTTTTATTTCCGTCTACACATTAAACCAACATAAAAACGTTAGTTATTGCTCAACACAATGCTCTGTGCTCTTGGAGAGGACATATACTGCTGGATATTATTGATATCTGCAGTGTTGAGTTGCACACTGACCTTTACACAGACGTCTCCTTTTCCTGCTGCTATTTTAAGCACACTTTGCTGCCCATGGTCACTTTTAACACCATGGTTAAACCCAAACAGCGTATGGACAAATCCAGTGGACTTACACTTCAGTCATGTTCTCTGTTTAGACTTACCCCTAAATTTTTTCACTCACCATGGACCTTGTCCTTTGGGCTGTGTTGTTTGCACACGAGTTATGCACGCAGCTAAGCATGCAACAGTTACATGGCCCACAGATTTAAATCTGATCAAACGCTGTGTTGACCCCAACATCACGGTGAAAGATATTCTTAGATTTTAGAGTTGATTAGCATAAATTCTATCCTATTAGGATATGAGCAAAATAAGATTTTAGAGCATACTTACTTTAGTATTAACACATTTGTTAGTCCTCATTTATCCTTCATTATCCTTCAAACCGTAGGCACATTTTCTTTACAGGAGAGTTTATCAAATTGACATTACTTTATTATTCCAGCAAGTCAAAGTAATGAATTAAAAGCGTGATGAATGACTTCATTAAACTATGCACACAAGTGACTATAGGAGCATGATATAAAAAAAAATAAAATATAATGCAAAATAATAGGATGTGCTGGATTAAGTGCTATTTTGTACGCTGCTGAATAATGAGGGTGGAAGCCATACTGTAAAATGAAACCAAATTTGCAGTGATTTATGTGATAATTACATTAAGTACTATTCATGCAGCAAGATATTGTCAATACTTGACTACTATTAGATGGTTATTTCAATGCTTGCCATCTCCTCAACCATATATCATCATTTTTTTTTTTTTTTTCAATTGTCTCTTGCTTATTTAACATTTAACATTTAACAGCAGTGACCATCTGCATTTTCTATCCACTGATTGTTTCAGGCTTAAAAGCAAGTGCTTGTGTTTAAAAGCAGTGGTCTAGTGGTCTAGACAATTTTGGAAAACCCTGTCTCAGGTACCTTTATTCAAGAAAATCTGGCAACCTTAGAGGCATGAAATATATGTAGGTGATTTGCATAATCTGAAGGGGGAGACAAGAAAATTTACTTAAGCATGTGTATACAAAGTTTATCTTATCTTATCTTGTATAGACAGAATCTGAATACGAGCAACTTTCGTTGCATACAGTGCCTTGCAAAAGTATTCATACCCACTGAACTTTTCCACATTTTGTCATGTTACAACCACAAACAAAAATGTATTTTATTGGGATTTTATGTGATAGACCAACACAAAGTGGCACATAATTGTGAAGTGGAAGGAAAATGATAAATGGTGTCCAAAATTTTTTACAAATAAATATCTGAAAAGTGTGACGTGCATTTGTATTCAGCCCCCTTTACTCTGATACCCTTAACTAAAATCCAGTGGAACCAATTGCCTTCAGAAGTCACCTAATTAGTAAATAGAGTCCACCTGTGTGTAATCTAATCTCAGTATAAATACAGCTGTTCTGTGAAGCCCTCAGAGGTTTGTTAGAGAACATTAGTGAACAAACAGCATCATGAAGACCAAGGAACACACCAGACAGGTCAGGGATAAAGTTGTGGAGAAGTTTAAAGCAGGGTTAGGTTATAAAACAATATCCCAAGCCTTGAACATCTCACGGAGCACTGTACAATCCATC
>CM040461.1:24033123-24055657 GCA_022758105.1 Pangasianodon gigas
CTCAGTATAAATACAGCTGTTCTGTGAAGCCCTCAGAGGTTTGTTAGAGAACATTAGTGAACAAACAGCATCATGAAGACCAAGGAACACACCAGACAGGTCAGGGATAAAGTTGTGGAGAAGTTTAAAGCAGGGTTAGGTTATAAAACAATATCCCAAGCCTTGAACATCTCACGGAGCACTGTACAATCCATCATCCGAAAATGGAAAGAGTGTGGCACAACTGCAAACCTACCAAGACATGGCCGTCCACCTAAACTGACAGGCCGGGCAAGGAGAGCATTAATCAGAGAAGCAGCCAAGAGGCCCATGGTAACTCTGGAGGAGCTGCAGAGATCCACAGCTCAGGTGGGAGAATCTGTCCACAGGACAACTATTAGTCATGCACGCCACAAATCTGGCCTTTATGGAAGAGTGGCAAGAAGAAAGCCATTGTTGAAAGAAAGCTATAAGAAGTCCCGTTTGCAGTTTGTGACAAGCCATGTGGGGGACACAGCAAACGTGGAAGAATTTGCTCTGGTCAGATGAGACCAAAATTGAACTTTTTGGCCTAAATGCAAAACACTATGTGTGGCGGAAACCTAACACTGCACATCACCCTGAACACACCATCCCCACCGTGAAACATGGTGGTGGCAGCATCATGTTGTGGGGATGCGTTTCTTCAGCAGGGACCGGGAAGCTGGTCAGAGTTGATGGGAAGATGGATGGAGCCAAATACAGGGCAATCTTAGATGAAAACCTGTTAGAGTCTGCAAAAGACTTGAGACTGGGGCGGAAGTTCACCTTCCAGCAGGACAAAGACCCTAAACATACAGCCAGAGCTACAATGGAATGGTTTAGATCAAAGCATATTCATGTGTTAGAATGGCCCAGTCAAAGTCCAGACCTAAATCCAGTTGAGAATCTGTGGCGAGACTTGAAAATTGCTGTTCACAGATGCTCTCCATCCAATCTGATTGAGCTTGGGCTATTTTGCAAAGAAGAATGAGCAAACATTTCACTCTCTAGATGTGCAAAGCTGGTAGAGACATACCCCAAAAGACTTGCAGCTGTAATTGCAGCGAAAGGTGGTTCTACAAAGTATGACTCAGGGGGCTGAATACAAATGCACGCCACACTTTTTAGATATTTATTTGTAAAAAAGTTTGGACACCATTTATCATTTTCCTTCCACTTCACAATTATGTGCTACTTTGTGTTGGTCTATCACATAAAATCCCAATAAAATACATTTTTGTTTGTGGTTGTAACGTGACAAAATGTGGAAAAGTTCAGTGGGTATGAATACTTTTGCAAGGCACTGTAAATATTAACATTTTGGACTTAAATCACTGATGCTGAATATGGCCCTATATTCTTACTCTATAAATTACATATTCATGTATTATATAGTACCCATATTTTTGTCAGGAATAACACTCTAACTAGAACAATAATATTTTGCAAATTTGGCAAATAATTATAATGTCAAAGTAAAACCCAAACTATTAATCCTAAATATTTTGATCTTAATTATTGTCTGCATTTTAGCGATGTTCTTGCTTTGTGTGTTGGCCATTTTGAATATTTTAAAACTCAGTGGGCTCTGATGGTTCTGTGTCCACGTCACACTTCATTTTTTCCAAATGTGGGCACTCTACTATAATTAACTGTGGTTACTGCACTATGGAAATATGTGATTCGAGACGCACAGTCTGTTCTGCCTGTGCAGGTTTGCTGCCAAACTGATTGCAGGAGTTTTGGACTTCAAACGAATGATTGATAGGTGAGTCTTAATTGTCTGAGCCAGAAGACCTGATTACTTTTTAATTTTTTGGATTGCGGTTTCCAATTTGCATATCTCCTGTTGCAGTGAAACACTACCTGTTGAGTATTTGGGAGGAAAGCCATTGTGCATGGACCAGTATTACCAGGTGCTGTCATCATGTCGAATACCAGGACCGAAGAAAGACACTGTGGTGAACCACGCCATTGGAAAGATGCCACCAACTCACATCACGGTGGTTCACAATTTTCAGGTAACCTTCTGCAGAAATGTCTAGACTGTAACAAAACCAACTGTAATCACAGATATTGTGTAAATATCTCTCACTTGCACTCACCCCTGTCTCTCTCTTCTTTCAAGTTTTTTGTTTTGGATGTATACAATAGCGACGGCACGCCTCTGACGGTGGATCAGCTCTACATGCAGTTGGAGAAGATCTGGAATTCTTCTTTACAGACCAATAAAGAGCCCATTGGCATTCTCACCTCGAACCACCGCAACACCTGGGGCAAAGCCTACAACAACCTCATCAAGGGTGATCTATACCTACACTGCTCAGCTAACTTAGCTTGATTCACTGTTTACATGTGCAGCATGTGATTTAAATGAACTGACAATGTTTTGTGGTGTTTGTTCTATAGACAAAACGAATAAAGAGTCTGTACGGGCGATCCAGAAGAGCATCTTCTTAGTGTGCCTGGACGCCCCGATGCCGCGTGCGTCAGATGAGATCTACTACAGTAAAGTGGCTGCTCAGATGCTGCATGGAGGAGGAAGCCGCTGGAACAGTGGCAACCGCTGGTTTGATAAAACACTACAGGTCTGTGATGGAGTTCACCCACCCAAACACACACACACACACACACTGCAGTCCTACATGTATGAGTGTTTATATATACAAAAAAATCTGATTCATAATAATTTGATTTAAAATAGTCCAATTTATCAACATGTTTAATTAAGTAATGTTAGTGGGAAGATTCCAGGACTACATGTAAAAATCAATAAATTTCACTATTGTAGAAAAATGACAGATAAAATGTATATGTGCGCCAAATAAGCAGATTATTAGCTGTATGAATATCATAGTATGTTGTTTTATTTGACCACTTAAATATTCTGGAAACATATTCTGACCATATTATTAGTGAGCATGGGTATACACACGCTGCTCTGGGAACTTAGGTATATGTTTATGGTGTTAGCTGTCTCGTTTTACTTCTCCACAGTTTATAGTGGGCGAGGATGGATCATGTGGACTGACGTATGAGCATGCTCCTGCTGAGGGACCTCCCATTGTGTTCCTAGTGGACCATGTGGTGGAATATATGTAAGGCAGAATCCATTTCTGGTATAATAATATGTGGGTGTGTCTGTCTGGGTAAGCTGCTAAAAGCTTGAGTTTACTGTGACAGCCAAAGTGAAAGTATCAATAAGAGAGTGACGATGAAGGTCATAACAACATACCATGGTGCACTTGAATTCTCGAATCTTATTGGTCAGAAGGTGTTGATTAATATTCTGTAACAGCAGCTCTGACAGTAGTTTTAATTCAAATCACGGGTTTATATTAATGCACTCATTCTAATATGTTATCATTTCTAGAGTAACAACTTACACAGGGACTTGTACAATGGACACTCCAACTAACAATAAACAATTTAAAAAATATGTTGTTTAACAAAGAAAAATGTCTCATCATTGATATGGTGAAGTTTTCTGTAAGGAGGGATTTATTTAACAATTATGGAAAAGGTCTCGTGTGTCTTTAGTGTCAGCACTAAACTGCTGCTATAATATTAAACGATAACAGGAAGTAACGATGTTTCATCGATGTTCCATTGCTGTGGTATTAAAGGAGTAAAACTCTTCAGGACAAAACTTTGATTTGCAAAACCTTTTGACACACAGTACAAATAATCAGCCGAGATATGTTTGGTGTCCAGCCTTTGCTGCTTACCCAAAATATTTTCAGTGAAAATGTGTCACATACAGTTTGTTTAGGACACAGTGTGACTTACTGTAATCCTTAAACATGAACAAAATGTTGCTGTTTTGTCAAAACCTTGCAACATTATAGTGGCAGCTAAATATATGGACATTCAAAATGACTTCCTTGGTGTAATTTGGTGCAAGACAGGAAGAGACGTAGTGGTCATGTTTGCATGATTGATGTTTCGCAGCTGTCGCTCTAGATTTTAGAAGTTTTATGCACTAAAAGTAATTCAAATTATAATATCATTTTACTATATAGTTGTTTGTGATATTTTACAAAATTGTTTATTCTGAAAATAAATTCTGAGACTTATGAGAATAATGTTATTTGAAACAAATACATGAAGATGATTTGGGCAAGGATTTATGGAAAAGATTTTGGGTAAGATAGACTTCTTTTATTTGTTATCTATTAATTAGATTAAAAAAGGCAATTAAGAACTAAAGAAATAAGAACTTTCATCATGTTGGACACTGAACACATCTTTGCTGATGTGGAAAATTGTATAAATTAGATTACAGTGTGCTAACTGACATGTGAATGTTGTAAAACATTTAATGTCTTTAACTTGTTTGTAACAGGAAGAAAACTGAGATGGTGCGAACCCCTATGATTCCACTCTCCATGCCGCAGAAGCTGCGCTTTAACATCACACCTGAAATCAAAAAGGACATCGAGAAAGCCAAGCAGAACATGAATATGTGAGCACTTTTCATCATGCTATTTCCATCATGCTGTTTGGGGTTAACTTCTGCAAAAGAATTAATGAGGCAATGTAGAGCAGAGTTGAGTATAAAGCACTCTGTTCATTACCCAATAAATGATTCATGTGCTGTAATTGGAGTCCATCTATTTTGCAGAATGGTGCAGGACCTGGACGTGCGAGTGCTCAACTTCTCGCACTATGGGAGGAAATACCTCAAGTCATATAATACGAGCCCAGACGCTTTCATCCAAATGGCCCTCCAGCTGGCATATTACAGGTGTGTCAGGGTGCTACCTGCTAAACATAGTAGCAATCATCATGAAATATCGTTTAGACATTTTGTGAGCATTTGCAACATTGTATGATTAACAAAGTTACCTTTTGTAAAAGAACTGATCCTCGACATTCTGTAACCCAGGGCACATGTCATCTAGTGGTCTTGTTGCATATTTCAAGGTCGTTGTATTAAATCCTTCTTGTTTCGTTGCTGCATTAGGATCTACAATGTTTGCTGCCCCACATATGAGAGCGCCTCCCTACGCATGTTTAAACTGGGCAGAACAGAGGCCATCCGCTCCACCTCCACTGAGTCGCTCAAATTCGTACAAGCCATGGATGACAATTCTAAACAGGTCAGGCCAAGTATGCAGGATGGTTGCAAAATTAAATGACTTACATAAATTCTAAATTAAACCAAACAGTATTTCTAGCTTCTTTTTTTATATATTGGCAGTCAAAGGTTTTTGAGCACCCTATATTTTCGCATTTTGCTAAGCAGCATGCTCATTTTCAATCTAAAATCTATCCAAAATACTTAAGTAAGCAGTAGAACAAGCACTGAAAAAAATATTTTTGACTTAGTTTACTTACTTTTTTGAACTATCTAGATCTAAGAAAAAAAGATCCAGATCGTATGAGTCTTTTATCTGTAGGTGTAATGGATTTATCGTCTAGATGTCCTGCCTTAGATAAAGTATTAGAGTAACATTAGGATCTGATTTGTGCAAGATAATGTCCTTTAATCCAAAATCTTTGATGGACTGCTTGATTATTATTTTTTTGTAATCAATTGCCATTCAGCGGGTCCAGGGAGGGCTAGTGGTTAGGCCACAGCGCTGTCACCGCTGCGGCCCGGGTTTGATTCCCGGCCAGGGTACCAACCCCAGCCACTGGGGTTGCGTCCAACAGTGCACTCCCAGTGCCAGTCCCAAGCCCGGATAAAATTGGGGAGGGCTGCATCAGGAAGGGCATCCGACGTAAAAACTGTGCCAAATCAAATACGCAGACCAATGATCCGCTGTGGCAATCCCCTAACAGAGAGAGCAGCTGAAAGAGGAACAATTGCCATTCAGTGCCTTTTTGTTCTGTCTTTGAAGTAATAATGATTAAATAATGAATAAAACATGACAGAGCATGACGTTGTAGGAAAATAAGCAATGACTGGGTGTTGTGATGTGGCCTGACATGAAGTGAAATTTCTGTTACCACCTGAAAGTTGATTATTTTTCCTGTAACAGCATGCCCCAAAGTGTTTTATTCCTCTTATACCACACCAGTGTCAACGATTACAATTTAAAAAATTTATTACCTGTCTCTTTTTATTTATTGACTGTTACAAAGCACTGACACTGGAGACTCCTTCCAAAAATGTAAAAAATAAGCATCTCCTCTTTCACCATATCAATGATTACACACATTTTTTTAATGTTTATGTGGAGCATTCGCCATACTAATCCCTGTGTAAGCTGTAACTATTATAACAATGACATATGAATGGAAACCATGGAGTCTGAACTACTGTCAGTGCTGCTGTTATAGAAAATTAATCAACACTTTCTGACCAATGAGAATTGAGAATTCAACAGCACTGTGGTATAAACTGTAATAAACCATAAATTATCACCTTGATGTGAACTTGTGGAGACCTTTTATATTAACTGGTTACATTATAATAAAATCGGCAGTTATTACTTGACAATTATGTGTAACTCTTCGGCAGAACACAGAGAAAGTGGCCCTGCTGGAGAAGGCCATCAGCGCCCATCGAGATTACACACACATGGTAGGAGTCTTATAATAGATTAACACACTGAATTTTATTAACAAAAATATTGCAAATTAACTGACCATGAATCTCTGGAATACAATCTGTCAATACTCAGGCCATTCACGGCCAGGCAATAGACAGACATCTGCTGGGGCTGAAGATGCAAAGCATTGAGGATCTGACTTCTCTCCCGGAAATCTTCATGGACACTTCATATGCTGTGGCCATGCATTTCAACCTCTTCACCAGCCAAGTATGTGATTTTCTTTTTTTTTTTTTAATCTTTTATTGTGGCTGAAGATCTAAAAATAGCTAGAAAAGTCCAGTCACAATTATATAGCTTCAATGAAAAACATTAATGTAACTAATACTGATTAGACAGTTTATAAGTGAGGACAAGTTAGGATTCTTTTTTTAATGAGTGGCCATTTTCATCTCACTATTTTTTTCATTGGGATGAGTGATTATGAATGGTCCTGATGTGGAGGGAACCTATTTGTAATGTAGTATGTGCTGTTTGTGCAACTGTGGGCAAAAAGCAACATTAAGCCGTAAGTGTGGTGTGACTGCTATTTAATAATTAGAAGTTCCTCCAAAAACAAGACCAGATGCCATCCTCTTGTCTTCCATTAGCAAATCCATGGTGCTAAAATTTACATAGTTAGATGAAGCATAATTAAATGCTCCTAAAAGCCTGTTCCCTTTTTGTGTCTCATATCCTTTCCCATTTAAGTGAAATCACATTTTTCTATATTTTATTCTTAAGATCATGCTAAGAAGCTGATCACACATATAAATTATGTATCATGGTGTATGTTTACGATAAAGTCACAATGATGCCCTCATGACTTTTACAGGTCGGCTCAAAGACAGACTGTTTTATGTGTATTGGGCCAATGGTGCCAGACGGTTATGGCGTCTGCTACAACCCAATGGATGATCACATCAACTTTGCTGTGACGGCCTTCAACAGTTGTGAAGAAACTAATGCCACCAAACTAACACGGTTCCTCAAGGAAGCACTGCTGGACATGAAGGCTCTTCTGGAACAGACGCCTAAGCCAAGCAAGTGAGGCTGCTTACTGGGGGATAAGACAAAAGCAACAAGCAAAGAGGACCAGAGTGGAAACGTAACGCTGGGAAGAAGAAGAAGAAGTATTTGCTATACCTGCATATGTCCTCAGGCAGAACGTGAACATGCAGGACAGTGACAGTTCTCTCGCCCTTATTTCTTTGATCAGCTTGCCATGACGTTAATGTTTGTCCCACAAACATTTTAGTAAGGATCTCTGATGCTGGTGGAAAAAAATGGCACCAATGTGTTGCAATGTGTTCATGATACTTCAGTGTTTTGGTTAGCTGCTGTTTACTTAATGTTGCTGCTTACTGATGTCTGAAGGTTTGCTGTATTCCATATCAAACCCGGGTTTTCTGCTCAACTGAAGCACTTAGCTAGTCTGCTTTATGACTGTGATGTGTGTATCTAGAGCCACATATTTATTGGGATAAATATACATTTGGACACAGTACAGCTGTAAGATCTACACTCTTTTTTTTTTTTTTTTTTTACGAACTTATGAAAATGAAAAGTATAAATGTCCAGATTTGCCGTGAAAGTGAATATGTATCATTAAACTAAAAGGTTTCTTTAGTTTCTTAGAACTAACAAGATTTTCACAAGAAGTTCACTTAAAAGGACAACATTATTTCATCAAAAATGTTAACATTGCAAATAATGAAAGCACTTTAGCATGAATGAGATCATGCTAATATATGCATGCTTATGCTATCGTCTATTATTAACATTTTATTTTTGCAAAATAGAGCATTCCTTTAAACACATTCCTGGATAAACTGATCAAGGGCTAGATCAGTTTAGCCTCCTCAGGTTTAATATAAGAATACTCTGCTCTAAATGCTCCCTTCATTTGCTGGTATTCCCCATGGAATTCCACTTCCGCCCTGCTTCCTGTAGAACTCCAGTGGAAAAGCTGTTTGCCTTTAAATACTGCAGTTTTTACAGCGTCTACATCTCGGATCTGATGGATCAAAAACAGACATGCCTTGGCTTCGTAACAAAAATTTGCAGGTCATTATTAAAATCAGTAAGTTCTTGCTCACCGTTACTACATTTCATTATAATAAAAAATAGTAAATAGTGCTCACATCCTAATATTGCTGAGCGATAGGTGTCCCTGGGTCAACAAGGACAAAGAGTTGATTAGATGACATCACCAGTAGCTTACAATTTGACATAATGATTAGCATTAAAAAATAGAAACAGTAGCCAAGCTAGCCAGCATTGTGCTTAGCAATTTAACTAGATAGATTAGCTAATGTTATCTTTATAGCTGTTGATAGTAGCTAGCAAGGTCACTAACAATCTAGCTCATGTTAGGGAAACTATTATATTGTTATATTGTTATATATATTATTAATGTTATACCTTAAATGGTTAAAATAATTAAAACTAGGTGCCACGTTTGCAAGCCAGTTAGCTAACACCAGGCTAAATATTGTATCTTGTAAAGGCTTACAGCCAAATTTGCTAGCAAGCTAGCCAAGTTTACTAGCAGGCTAGCCTAAGTACGGTATTGTGTTGATGCCATATATTCATAGTTTGTGATTTGCAGATCAAATTTAACTTAAGATCTGCCCCTTTTGGCTCAGGAGCACCACATATTCAGCAATATCAGGACATGGTAAAAGCTGCATGTTCAAGAAGTGCCCTAGGATTTAAGCTAGGTTGGAAAAAGACTAGCTCTAGGTTCTCTTACCAGCACATATGCAGAGTCTGAGGAGGTTGTATTGAATACAGATAGCGCTCTGATCTGTATCCTTAATGCAGGCGGGGCATCGATGAACACCCGACAAGACTGCATGCTGGAGGATGAGGATGATGAACTCCTAACTGGGTTCTCGATCAAACCAGATGGAGAGAACAGCTGAACATCACAATCTGAGGAGGGAAGCAAAACTTCAAGTCAGTGATTCGACTTACCAAACATCACAATTTGATTCTGTTTTTGTTTTTGATTTTGTTTTGCCTGGATTGTGCCTCAAAAAAGACAATCTTACTTTTGTCAAAATAAGTTCTTGACTGACCTTCATGATGGCTTTTCTTCATGTTCTTCTTACTCTGATAGGAAAGCAGCACTCCATTGCCAGGGGTGAGACGGCTTTGACGCACCAACAGAACATTGGAGCGTGAAGTCAGCGTCTTTCCAGCCATCTTTTCACAGATTTGCCTCAGAGACTTTCTCTCGTAAAGGGCAAGATTCTCTTCTAAACATGCACACAAACACACACAATTCGAATTCTTAAGCCCCAGCCTTGCAAGGTATAAAAGCAGATTCAGCTGGTCACTCACTGTGTCTACAATTAAGAGAGCTGGACTCAATTTTGATTTGGATAACTTCATCCAGAGGACGGCCAATAGAGATGAAACACCGTCTCTCGCTGACATTCCGTAGGTCAATGATTCCCGTGTCCTGAAGAAATAGCTGCCCACACAAACCTGCAGCAGAATGTCAATAGATATCTTTAACAAGAAGATCTGACTGTTTCTTTCATCTATCCAGCTAATGGTCCACCCACCAATCAGCCCACTGTTTGCATTACTGTATATTTAGGACATTTACATTTATAGGACCTTTACTATACTGTTTGATTTTGGCACATCTTGTATTACTAATGATAGGGCAATAAAGCTATAGATTTCACTACAAAGGGTATGGTGCGTCCTGTGACATCTATAAAACTTTAATTTATACTCTAATTTTATCATGCCACCCCTGTAAATTCTGGTGCCCACATCTTGCCACCTAACTGCTCTGTGGAGGTTGTGTCGACAATGTTGTGGTGCTCCTCAACGCTGGTACTGTAGGTACAACTTCTGAGAACTTCTCAGTGTCTCCAGCAGGTGCATATGTGGTCCTCTTCTCCTCATCCAAGAATTTCCATGCACTCATCTTGCTCCAGGCCTCTGGTTTCTGGGTAGAAGCAGTGCTTGGACCCAGGGTGGAGCAGTTGGCACTGTAGCAGGCCTGGATAGTGATGGGTTTGGGAAGGTGGACGCAGAGGATGGGAGTGATGGGTAGAGGGCTGGACGGCCCAAGGCATGAGACGGTCCGAGACTGGATCCCATAACCACAAGAGACTGAGCACTACAGATGAGAGAGAGATAGAGAGAGAAAGAGAGACTGAGGTCCTGAGAGAAATTATGCTAAGAGACCTACAGTAGGATTACCTCTTTTCCATCCACATGGTGCTGGTGCTTGAGCTAGTGATAGTTTGGATGAGAAACCTTTTAAAGAACTGGCCCACATTTCTATCAGATGAAGAGCTAAAACATTTTATCATCAGATGTCTGGGTGTACTAATGAACGACGTAAAAATAATTGCCATGGAGGATCTTTCATCCATCATTCATCTTCAGTAACTGCTTTATCCTGGTCAGGCTTGCAATTGATTGGGAGCCTGAGATGGGAACATGGGGCGTGAGGTGGAAATACACCCTGGATGGGACACCAGTCCATTGCAGGGTACCATGCACACACATTCACATATTCAGTCACACCTAGGGGCACTTTAGCATAATCTGCCTACAGGCATGCATTTGGGAGATGGAAGGAATCTGAAGAGTCCAGAGGAAACCCACGCAGACCCGGGGAGAACATGCACAGAAATTCCACACAAATAGTAACCCAAGTTAAGGATCGAAATGGGGACCCTGGAGCTGTGAGGCAGCAACACTACCCACTGCAACACCATGCTGGCCAAGGGATGAAGAGCATATTTTACCTACTAAGCCCTGATATTCTTGGTTCAAGACCAGCAGCATTTTATCAGACTTTGCTGGATAAGAACTTGCGAAAAACCAGAGAATAGTTCTAGATTAGCCACTACCTCTGGCATCACCATCACCACTTTGCCAGTGGGAATTCTTATTTCAGAACAGCAGTGCAGTGGCTGTCACTTAAATTGGTATGAAGAAGTTTTGACACAAAATATGATATGAAATGTGGAATACTCAGTCAGTTTGCATGGTCCCACTGTACCTCACTCCACTCCTGTACACCCCAGTGGAAGGAACAGGCCTGGGTGAAGCAGGGCACTGTGAGAGGAGGTTTCTTGCCTTCTTCACAATGCTCATCCTCAACTTCTCTCTGCAATTTTCCATCAAACTGGACACATGAGACCCTCCTTAATGCCACGCCCAGGTCGCAGGACACTGAACATGGACCCTGTTCACCCACCTGCCACCTAGACCATAAACACTCTGAATAAAAAACATCTGGAACATATGACATTTGAATTTGCTGCTCCAACATACCATATTCAATTCATGAAGTTCTTGATAATTATCTGATAAAATGAATAATGTGTTTGAACAGAGAGCTTGTCTCCCAAGATCTGAATAACCATGATGCACACTATAATTGTGTGCTATTAAGACAACTGTCAATATACAATGGCTTGTATAAGTATTCACCCCCTTGAACCTTTCCACATTTTGTAGTGTTACCACCTGAAACTGAAATGGATTTAGGGGATTAAATGGCATGAATTTACACAAAATAGCCCATAATATTGAAATGTATAATGCCATTAAATCCATTATCCAAAAATGGAAAGAATATGGCATGACCATGACTCTGCTTAGAAGAGACCATCCACTAAAAGTCAGTGACTGGGTAAAGAAGGCAACCAAGAGGCAAGGGTAACTCTTAACTTGATACTATCACCACCATGCTTCACTGTGTGGATGGTGTTCTCATTGTGATAAGCAGTGTTGGAATTCTGCCAAACATACTCCTTTGTGCCAGCATTGTGGCTGTGCCGTATTCTTTCCACTTTTAATAATGGCTTTAATGGTGCTCCACGGGATGTTTGAAGTTTTGGATATTTACTATGACAAAACCCTGATTGATACTTTTCCAGAACTTTGTCCTGGACTTGGTTTGATAGCTCCTTGTTCTTCATGATGCTGTTTGTTTAGGTACTGTAGGTACTGTTCTCTAACCATCTCTGTGCCTTCCTAGAACAGGTGTATTTGTATTCAGATCATATGACACTTGAATCGCACACAGGGGGACTCCATTCTCCACACTAATTATGTGACTTCAGGTGGCAACCGGTTGCACCAGAACTAATTTAGGGGGTTTCACACCAACAAGGGTGAACATGTATGCAATCACAACTTTTACATTTTTTTATTTCTAAATATTTTTGCAAATTATATTGATCCCCCTTTCCACACACTTCAGTAATGTGGGCTATTTTATGTAGATTCACAACATATAATCCCAGTTAAGTCCATTTCAGTTCCAGGTTGTAACACTACAAAATGTGGAAAAAGTCAAGCGGGTGAATACTTATGCAAGTCACTGTATCTGTGGATGGGTGGATGGATGGATGGATGAATGGATGGATGGATTCATTTGCCTTGCTGGACAGGGCTCAGTGTTACATGGCACGACTTTTAGAGGTCTGGAGGCAGGGAGACAGGCTGACTCTGCTAGCACTACTTCCATGCCTCCATCTCCCCCTGCAGCCTGCTGAGAGCAGTACAGCACCCTTCTTGCCACACCACCTCCACAGGACACACTGCACACTCCCTGTATGTAGCGCCACCTAATGGACAAAGATAATCATTGTACAGATGTATGTAATATAATTGTCTAGCGTGAACATTCTATTGTCTTTTTTGCATTTACACATCATGAGAATATTAGTGCTGGCTGGACAAAGCTATATTTCTTGTCAACAGACAGTCTATAAATGTATACAATCTTTTTCCTAAGACCACTAAAATCAAGTATATTCATCATAGTGAATAATCATAGAACCAATGCTAGTGTTGCAGTAATTGGTGTACACATACATGGCAGGGCAGGGTGACTGGACACACAGCTTTGTATATGGTTCAGGCTTACTAAAGCGATCACAAAGGAACTCTGGGACATCTAGTCGTGAATTATGGTCTACACAGGAGAACCATATCTGCTGACTACCTGCATACACACATATCAGAAATGCATGGATGGTCCTATAGAATACACAGATGTAGTAATCAATTAATATCCTAAACTAAAAGTAGATTCAATGAGTTTGTATACCATTTCCACAAGTCTTAGAGCAGTGGCCAATCACAGGGCTCCACACATATACTGGAATTATTTTGGACCGGAGTACTACAGAAAGTGACCCTTTGTGGTCTTGCTGATCCTGGAAGACACATTAGTCCATTACAACTCCATTCCTTTAAGCAATACTTCTGTATACTAACATTTAAGAATATAAATGCTGAAAATTGTATGATGAGCCTAGTAGAAGTTAAACGTCTTTAAGTTCTTCATTTTTTCCCCCCTGCTTTACCTTCCCATGTGTCTCCCAGCCAATAGGGCACACATCCACCACACACGGGACATGTTCAGAAGGTTTGGGATGTAAACAGAGGCTTTCGTCTACCTCCAGGTCAGCGCCACGGTGGGAGCGGATGCAGGACACTGATCTGTGAGCCTCACCTGGACCACACACAGCTGAACACTCACCGGGCTCTGAGACTTGCCATCTGCAACACACACATACACTCTTATGCACATACATCAGGACTAGTGCATTGACAAATGCACATAAAAATATGTTTAAACAAAGTGAAAGGTAAAACTCTAGAACAGAGTGTTTCCCAATTAGGAAGGACAGGACAGGGGACTTCTTTTTTTTAACTCATTTAATGTGTATATATATATATATATATTAACTTTGGGAGAAAACATTTAGTGAAATTTTGATTGCAGTTTTATGACAAAAGCAGCATATTGGAAAATTTGCTAGAGAGAATTATGTGTAATTTGTAATAATGGGTATTACATGACCCAAAGGTCATGTATACAATGTACCATGTAAAATATAAGTAATGCAGAACATACATAATGCCTCTATTCTTATTTATACAACACTTGAACCAGATTTCCAGATGCTTCACCTGGCAGAGCACAGCTGAGTGTTGCAGGTTTCTGTTGCTGCAGGTTTGGTCATCTGAGAGCATGAAGAATCTGACAATGCCACTGTCTCTATACCCCGTTTCTGCATACAGGCCACAGAGCGCAGCCGCTCTCCAACTCCGCAAGGGGCACTGCAAGGACCAAATTCACCCAGCACCCAACTGCAGAAAAAAAAAAGTGGAGCTGGATTTTATGCACCTATTAGCAGTGGGTGTGGCTGAAACACCTGAACTCAGTCAGTAGAGAGGTGCCCACATACTTCCTGCAATATAGTAAATATTACCTTATTAAAACAACAATGTGACAAGTGCTGCTTTTCAGTAATAATATATTTATATACTGTTTACCATTATATACTGTTTACCATCATGCAACAAAGCAGACACTTCATACATATCAGAAAGTTCTGTTGTGCATGTGAACATGAATCATCAGATGAGCTGAGGCTACCTGGGTGGGCAGTCAGGTAGGTGACATGGCTGCAGGGTGGTTGGTTTTGGAGTAACTGAGCTGCAGAGTTGCTCTTCTAGGTGCTCCTGAGTGTTCATGTCAACACACTCCTGACTAACTCTCTGAATCCCTGTAAGACCAGAGACCCATTATGTTCAGAATCCCTCACGGAGATAAATCCACATAGTTTTCAGCACAACAGTCACATAACTGCATCTGGGGAGAAACCAGGGGTGTACAACAGCAGTCCTGGAAGGAGTCCAGTACAGTTTGGTGATTTCCCATATGTATATATGTCTTTTTTATATGTTTTAGTTTCAGTTTTAATTTTAGTAATTGTAGTTCCTGCGATAGGCCTGTTGATGACTGCTATGCAGGTGCATTTGGAGGGTTTCCCCTTTATTTCCACACCACACAGTGTGTTAACATTAGAAAGCAGGGAGGTACTTTTTTATGTAAGAATGTTAAATTCAAGATCTTCTCACACTATAATCACTTTCATTGTGGCAGCTACTATTTTCCTCATTAAACTAGTACTCTTTTTCTCTCTCTCTTTTGAACTTAATAAGGCAAAAAAAAAAAAAAACACAGCTTGTCATGTTATCAAGAAACTGGAAAGTGCAAAGTCCACTGTCCTGACTGTTACAAAGCACTGACACTGGAGACTTGTTTCATAAATATTAAATAAACATCTCCTTACAGAAAGCCCTATCAATGATTATATTTTTTTTTCTCTGTTTAATTAATAGCACTTTTTAAAATCTGTTTACTATTAGACTTAAATTATGTGCAGCATCCACCAGACAAGTACCTGTGAATGAGCTGTTACTAAAGAAATGGCAACGTATTGGAATGGGAAAGCGCGCATTAGTATAAACCTGTGATGTGCCTTGCAGCCGAACTACCGTCTGAGCAGTGCTGTTATAGAAAATTAATCAACACCTTCTGAGCAATCAGAATCAAGAATTTAACAGTGCTATGGTATAATTAATGTTATTATATTATTGTATTTCAGTTTATAAATATTCTTGTTCAGTTTTAGGTTTTTGCTACCTATATTAATTCTTGTTCAAAGATACCTAGGTCCCATTTCCTCAAACATCATAAAGCAACCATCATCTTAATTAGAGAGAATGTTCAGTGTGATGCTTGCTCTACCATTTAACCATGAACTTTGTGCTATGAAGATTTTTTGGGAAACTCAACTCTGATGCGACGCAGCAGTTCAATACCAGGTCAAGTAAGTATGTTAGGAAATCAACCTGTGCTGGACTCCAGCTCTCCAGGTCTGGAAATTGGGGCACTCCCACACTAGACCAACGCATCCGTTTTTTTTGTATTATCATGAATCAGCTCAGTGACGTTCACATGGAGGTGACTTCTTCCTTTTGGCCTTCTCTTGTACCTGAGCCACAGGTTACAGAACAAGACGAAACGACAGTGGACCATCGACCCTCAGTAATCTTCTCCACTGGTTCAGCATCTGGCATGTAGTACTGATAGGTGATGTTTGGGCTTGTGATGTCTCCGTATTCCCTTCCATATTTTCGATACACCTGAGAATACATATGTATTGAATAACCCAAAATAATTGTATTGTTAGCTATTTTGGGAATAATTTAATATTAGGTAAGCTATTACAAACATTACAAACTTGTTCAAATGTACAGATACATCACTAACCCCCACATTTTTCAGGATTTAGCTGAGGGAAAACAAACAAACTGATGTGATGATGCAATAGTTCCCGCCCACCTGTATGTAGATCTTGTCTGTGATTGGTTCGGACAGAATGAGCTCCTCTGTGTGAGGTAGGAGGTCAGGGGTGAGGTAGAGATTATAGATGATGTGGTTCTCCTCCAAAGGTGAAGGGTGGGTGGTGTTTAATGCTATATCCCCATCTCCAGCTACTATATATTCATCATTCACCAGCACGGCTACACCAAAAGAGAATTGTGGATTTTTCTGTATTGTTATATACAAATACATACACTGTAGTAATACAAAACATTTGTACTGTAAAAGCTTTATTCAAAATTTACCCATATGTGTGAAAACTGGATTCCAGTTATTAATGTGGACCTGAGAGGCGTTCACTGGCAGAATGAGGAAAGTGACATACTCTGAAATGAAAGCAAAGCAAAATAAAGCAGAGTACGTTTATGAACAAAAATGTGCAGCAGTTGAGAAGAATAAAGGTCTAGTACCTTTGGCCTCTCCACCTGTGTAAGAGCCAGTAATAAGATGGCAGGTGTTGCCTTTTCCTCCACACACCCCGCAAACGTCCTCCACCTTCCCAGAGTGCAACACTCCATCACAGCCAAACACCTAAGAAAAGACCACAAGGACACTTAGAGAAGTATAGCTTTTGACTAATATTTTCTACTCCACATAACTGCTTTTATTCCTTATCCATTTAGTTTCACATGCACTTATAATGAATAATTAATGCCTTAACATAGACAATGTTTCCCTCATGTTCTGTTTAGATTAGCAATGGACATCCCAACTTAGCACTGGAGGTCATCTTTTTAAAATTTTTTCTATCTTCTAGCAATACAACTGTAAAGTGTATTGTAAAATATGTATTACATACTTTACCTTATCTAATATCATTCGTTTTTTAGGAATACAAACAAATATTTATGGATAATTTATATTTATTTGTACAACATGACTGTTGATAAGAGTGGGAATGCTGGAAAATAGACAGGAATTTACAAAAACTAGCTCTTAAAAAATAATAATTAAATAAAACAAAACACCTTGAAATGACCAGAATATAATCTCTGTAATATATAAATTAACCTAAGCACATAGCACTAGTAATAATACTAGTAGTATTTTTTAAATAATAGTATTTTTAAATACTTTAAATACTTCCTCTCATCAGGAGACATGATTTAAAGAAGCACTTTAAAATTTCAGTAAAAGAATTGGGACAAATGGGACAAGTTTTCCCATTTTGCAGCTGACCCTGTCCTGTTGAAACTATATATGAATAGTGAGTAGCTTTTTGAAGAAAAGGGGTGGGGCTCTGTACTGGCTGGGGGCGGAGTTAATTTAGGGGCCAGAAAATCCAAACAGAAGCCTGATACTAAGGAACTAATCAAATGCACTGCATTGCAATATTGCAATGACAATTTTTTTGTCTTTTTTTTTATTGTCTTTTTTTAATTATTATTATAGATCTAGAAACACATTTAAGCATTACAACTGCACCTTCAATTTACTCATTCATACCTACTTACTTTCTTTTACTGGAAATTCTGTCAACATTTTGAATTTCTTTAACACATTTGTTTTAGAAACTTTGCAGTACTGAATAAAATACTTGCGTACAGGGCCACAGAGTTGACTCCCTTCTATGCATTGCTGACATTACCTTGCACTTCCCGTTAAGGCAGGCAGTAATGGAGCCAGCACTGACAGGGCCATCAAGTTCACACCTCGTCCCGTCGATAAACTGAGCCCCACGACTCACCATGAAGTCCTGCTCACGAGAGCGACACATCAGCTTACACTGAGCATCACCTTATCACCACATACCGAGAGACGGAAAGAGAGATAACCATTTTAATAGAAACCCACAGAAGCTCACAGGACCCAACATGAATGTTATTTTGTTATAATAATTAGCATCTTTGACAATTATTCTGCTGGTTAGCTGACCTGAAATGAAACCAACTGCAGGAATCCATGAGTAGGCTGTGGTTGAATATGCAGAAAGCAGGAGGGGTTGATGGTCTGTATCTGAGCACTGCTGGGCCATGAACTCAAGCTGGTTACTTTCACATGGCTAAGACAGGACAAGAGATCACTAGTTCATCAGGCATGTGGAACTTACTCTACTAACTCTGACACAAATGTCACATATTGATTATTGATTTTGTCTTTAAAGCGTAAGACGGGAAAGAAGCATCTGAATCTATTATCGACACTTTCAATATGTTATCAAGTAGGCCACCAAATTCAGTAAATCCACCAAATCCAGTACATACAGTTATAAACAAACTTGCTTATGGTGCAGTAATACTGATTCTCTTGCTATATATGCTATATCTGTCTCTTGCTAGGACAGCATGTGTAGTTGGTTCACAGTTGCATTAGCTGAGACTTATTGCAAACATGACCAGTGGAAATGTACCTGTCGATTACAAAGTTCAGCCTCCATCTCTTCTCCCTCACAGTTTCTTCCTCCAAATGCTGGCCTACAATTAACCACACATATAGCAAAAGAATTAAAAGTCACATAAAATGCACAGGGCAAAAAGCCAAGTCATAGAAGCACTTGCTATTCATATTTTTTGTATAAGTACCTACTTCCAAATGACCTTGTTTTCTTCATAAGGTTGTCTGTTCATGTGATCAATATGCAAAATAAGCTTTTCTACCACATGCTCGATTCTGATTGTCTCGATTCTGATAATGCACATAATCAGATTTTATAAACGTCTGTTGTCTTTTATATGGTGATGTTTTCTATGAGGAGCCATTAAAATAGCATTTTTGGAAGGAGTCTCCAATGTCAGTGCTTTGTAACAGCCAGAGGTAAAGCTGTCTCTTTGTGTTATCTTTTCAGAAACAGGAGAGTCTTCAGGACAGAGGACTTTGCAAAACTGTTTATAGCTGCTATAAGGTAATTTAATGTTTTGCTGACGTTCCACAAAAATATAGGTAACTATAAATGGATAGAAATTAGGGCATGTCACTCTTTAATTGATTGTTGTAATTGCTGTGAATAAAACACTTTGGGAAATGATGTCATGGGACAATAATCCACTTTGGGGTGGGCTGCATCACACCACCCCATTACTGATTATTTTCCTATAACAGCATGCTCTGTCATGTTTTATTCCTTACGTAGCACATGCATACCTGGGATTGTTGCACTCTCTCTTTCGGTATGTGATCCCTCCTCCACAGGTGCGTGAACAGGAGGAGTATTCAGACCAGGATGACCAGGAGCCATGAACCAGCAGAGAGGAGCTCAGTTTGGACGCAGATACACAACGGCCCTTTAAACACCACTGAGACAGAACACACCTTACATTAAATGCTGCTGTAAAACATAGAGCTCTAGGGGAATGATAGTTGGCTCTGTGTGCACAAAGGAAAATCCTTCACACAAGATTGGTTATATTTGATACCTGATTTAGTCCACATTCAGTGCCGTCCAACAGCGGCACAAGAAGTCGGGTGCAGGTGCTGCGATCGCCAGGGATGATATGGCAGGACAGAACTCGACAGGTAGCCTAGACATATAATGTATAAAGTCTGGACAGAGTAGTTTATAACCACACTGCATAATACAGCAATTGTTATTAAGATATAACTCAGGTGATCTATAGATTGGGTTAAAGAGGTAGTTAAGTAAGGAATAATCATAATGGTGTTGTTCTAGAAAAATAATTATCAGCAATGGGTTGGTATGAAACATGCTGCTGAATCACACCACCATGAGGTTGATTATTTTCCAGTAACAGCACCCCAAAGTGTTTTGTTCCTCTTATTCCATAGCAATTTGTCAACAATCTATTTATTATAGAATGATGCCTCATATACATTTATAGTTACGGTTTAATGTTGTGGAATGCCCACGAAACAAGTTAGCTCAAGTTAATTGTGTAAGTTGTTACTGTAGAAAAGATAACATATTAGAACAAGCGCATTAATATAAATGTTATTTGTCTTGGAGCTAGCACTACAGTTGGAGCTGCTATTATAGAAAATTAATCAACACCTTCTAGCCAGTCAAAACCAGTCGAGAATTCAACAGTGCTCTTTTATAATGACATTTAGGTGTTTTCTCTATAGAATAATCATGTTATTATAAAGGCATCTTAGAATGTGTGATTTACAATCACACATTCTAAATGAATGTGTGATTGTAAATTTTAGAACTGTGATTTCAGTTCTGCCCCTTTTCCTTGAAATGCAGCTTACTAGGCATATGTACTTTCAGTTTGGGGGAAGAGATGGCTGAGGGAAAGAGGAAGGTTGTCTGTTTCATTGTAGAAGCAGAAAAGTTGACAAACTGCTTCTTTAATGTAATCGATACAAATCCTTCCAGATCTAAATTTCCTCTCACCATGTCATTGCTAGTGAAGGAGCAGGCAGTGGCTGTGCTCCCGAATGCGATGCGACACTGATCATCCACACCGTAATACAGTCCAGGTTTCCACTCCTGCAGTGATCCTCCCAGCACCGGTACATCCTTCACACACTCTGCCTTGCCTGCACTAAAGGCGTTTAGAATACTAGAGACATATATCATATTGTATGTATTATATGATATGTATCATAGCCAGATTTGGACTGTAACAGAATACAAGTATTAAGAATACAAAATATCTGAATTCAATTCATGATACTTTTTGAAAAGGCAATATTCAGGATAATTTTTTTTTTTTTACAATTTTGGCCAAATCCTTTTAAAATATTTCTCCAATAATAAAAAAATCTTCTAAAGAAACACCAACAAAAAGAAGCATGTTTTCTCAGTGTCAGGAAAACTTTAGGCCTATATAGAAGAAATGTCAAAGTTCCACCACATTAAAGGTTTTCCCAAGCATTTACATACACTATATTGCCAAAAGTTTTGGGACGTCTGCCTTTACATGCACATGAACTTTACTGACATCCCATTCTTAATCCGTAGGGTTTAATATGGAGTTGGCCCACCCTTTGCAGCTATTACAGCTTCAACTCTTCTGGGAAGGCTTTCCACAAGGTTTAGGAGTGTGTTTATGGGAATTTTTGGCCATTCTTCTAGAAGCGCATTTGTGAGGTCAGGCACTGATGTTGGACGAGAAGGCCTGGCTCGCAGTCTCCGCTCTAATTCATCCCAAAGGTGTTCTATTGGGTTGAGGGCAGGACAGTCAAGTTCCTCCACGCCAAACTCGCTCATCCATGTCTTTATGGACCTTGCTTTGTGCACTGGCGCGCAGTCATGTTGGAACAGGAAAGGGCCATCCCCAAACTGTTCCCACAAAGTTGGGAGCATGAAATTGTCCAAAATGTCTTGGTATGCTGAAGCTTTAAGAGTTCCTTTCACTGGAACTAAGGGGCCAAGCCCAACCCCTGAAAAACAACCCCACACCATAATCCCCCCTCCACCAAACGTTACACTTGGCACAATGCAGTCAGGCAAGTACTGTTCTCCTGGCAACCGCCAAACCCAGACTCGTCCATCGGATTGCCAGACAGAGAAGCGTGATTCGTCACTCCAGAGAACACGTCTCCACTGCTCTAGAGTCCAGTGGCGGCGTGCTTTACGCCACTGCATCCGACGCTGTGCAATGCACTTGGTGATGTAAGGCTTGGATGCAGCTGCTCGGCCATGGAAACCCATTCCATGAAGCTCTCTACGCACTGTTCTTGAGCTAATCTGAAGGCCACATGAAGTTTGGAGGTCTGTAGCTATTGACTCTGCAGAAAGTTGGCGACTTCTGCGCACTGTGCGCCTCAGCATGCGCTGACCCCGCTCTGTGATTTTACGTGGCCTACCACTTCGTGGCTGAGTTGCTGTTGTTCCCAATTGCTTCCACTTTGTTAT
>CM040461.1:24058618-24102383 GCA_022758105.1 Pangasianodon gigas
ATTTTTATAAATTCAACTATTATTTTCTCTTGTGGACTATATGTAAACATCTTTTATGTGAAATATCTTATTCAGGTCAGCACTAAATAAACAATAACATGCATTTTGTATGATCCCTCTTATTTTGGTAAAATAATAAACATTTTGCAGATTCTGAAAGGGGTATGTAAACTTTTGAGCTCAACTGTATATATATATTATATCTCATTTAGGACTTCTTTTAAAAATATTTTAAACATTGTGTGTTGTGATACACTACACATACTCATTCATCATCAAATCCTCCTTTTCCAGAAATGAACTGCATATAATTTGTAGATTGTTGAATGTGCCTTTAAGTCTAGTTCTTATGAGTGATTCCTCTTCAGTCTCAGGAACAAATAAACCTTTATTTTGGCCAGAATGTTGTCTATTAATCTCATATGCAAATAAAGGTTTCATGCAAACAACATTTTGAAGAACAAGTTAAAATAATTTACATAGTAACCCAAAGGCATGATGATGACTGTTTGATCTGTTGAAGTATTTGCATGCTTGCTTTGGAGCCCAGAACTAGACGTAATTTTTCTTCTTTTTTTTTTTGACTGTGGAAAGTACCTTTTTTTTTCTGTATTTTGCTTTGGAAGAAGGCATTTCACAAAAACTACCAGAATCTCACAAGTTGTTTTAAAATATATCAGAACTGTCCTTGAATTGTTTTAATAGTGGGGGTTTGCAGAGATGCTGGACACAAATTATTGGATAAATTGTACTAAAAAAATAAAGAATAAAACACGATGATACTGTCATAGAAAATAATCCACAATGGGGTAGTATGATGCAGAGTTACTGTACAGCAACATTAATAATTTTCATGAGCCAAAGTGTTTTATGCCTCTTATAACTCAGCAACATTTCCCAACAATTATATTTTTTAATTTCAACAACTCTGTACATTTTATCCATTTATAGTTATGTTTAATATTGAACATCCATGAGACAAGTTTGTTCTCGTGACCAGTCATGTTATAACAGCTATAAACAACTGTTCCCTCACCAGACTCTCTTTTTTTCTCTCTTGAATCTGACAAAAAATGCAGCTTGTCATGTTATCAAGAAACTGGAACGCACAAAGTCCCTTGTCCTGAAGACTTTCCAGTAGCAGAAAACGTACTGACTGTTACAAAGCACTGACACTGGAGACTCCTTCCATTATTGCTAAATATACGTCCAACATACAAATCCCTGTGTACATTTTTTTCCTGTAGAAATGATGTATTAGAAGGTGTGCATTAATATAAACCTGTGATTTGTATTACAGCCGGCACTACTGTCAGAGCTGCTGTTATAGAAAATTAATCAACACCTTCTGACCAATCACATTCAAGCATTCAACAGCTCGGTGATATAAATCTTAAATGATGTACCATTGTAAAATGGTCACTCACTCTGTGACTGCTGAAGGCGTGTCCTTACAGGTGATGGGCGGGGCAAGAGCAGGTGTGGTACACCTGGAGGTGTGGCCACAGCATTTCTCAGGTGATCTGAATGTTTGTTAGACAGTGCATGAATGTGTAGCTTTCCTGACTGCAAGAGAAGCAGGCCTTGCTAAAAGGAAGGGAAGAAACCATAACCATGAACCAACCGTTGACATGTTCAAGCAAATCATTACACTTGAATAATGAAAAAAGTCCATGTTAAGTAAAAAAAAAACAGGGTCTCACAAGTTTTCCATCACACACTGAGAGAAACGATCTAGCATCTTCTGGCTGCAGTATGTCAAGTTGCTCACAACACTTATTATCCCTCCTCTTTATTACACTGAGTGTGGTATTGATGGCGATCTCCAGGTTGGAGGGACAGGACAAGGACGGCTCGTTTCTCCGCCTCAGTTTGAAGTCTTTCCCCTGGGCTTGAAATGAGCAGTGTCTTCCACTGCTCTCATCCCTGAAGCAACTTACCCACACAAGCTCAAATTCAGACACTATGGAGAAGAGTGTATTTGAAATGTACAGTATGATTAGTGTGACATGCTGCGTAATGCACATAACTCTCCTTTAATATAAAAACTAAATCTAAACTAAATAAACTAAATCTACAGTAAACTTTACCTAATGTTGTTGAATTAGAGTCAAAATAATGGAATATGTCCTCAGGGGCCAGTGACTGTAGAAAATCCTTCATGCATAAAATATTAGACAATTAGACAGCTTTAAATGATTGAATTTGTAAAGAACATATGCATATACAAGTACTAAGATCTGGTATTTCATGCAAATGGTTATGTAACAAAACACAGGTAAAGCTCAAAATATTTTAAAGATCCACTTATTTCATTTAAGCACTTACCTTCTCCAGGGAAGTCTGAGACGCTAACAGAGCCGTATCCACCAGGACTGACGCCAGAAAGAGCGACACCAGTGCAGCCATGTTTGTTTAAACTGTAGGATTTAAATAAAGGACAGGTTCATCAGTGTGTAAAGAGTCAGATAGAGTCCACATCGATAAGGTGCCACTGCTATGGCTTGTGCTGATCTAAGATCAGTTTTTATGGTTGATTTTTTTCAGCTGGATCCTGGTCACGGGTTGTCTGAAGAGTAAAAGTAAACCTGGTCAGTAAGCGCACAAAGTCTCTGCAAAGACACAGATTGAAAAATGTGTCATTTTTGTTGACATAGTGCTTTGAGTCTGCGGGGTGAACGACAGTAAAGAGGCACTGTGATTGGTTTTTTTTTACCTGATAAGTGATGACCAGTTGATTGGTCAGTGTGGCTTAGCTGGGGGACTGAAAGAGACAGATTCTTTTACTGCATTTAGAAAGTTGTTTTTAGCTTAAGGTATGGAACATGATGTGAAAAACAAGTCTGCAATTCCAGGTCTGACAGACCAGAGATCAGTACAACTTAGAGATTCCCTTAATATAGAGCAGAGAAATCAGCAATATGCTGGACACCAGATCTGCACGACTGGAAGTGGGGACCCTGCTGTAAAACATTAAACTTTTTTTGATGCAAGATTTAGTTATTTTACTTATTTGCAGTTTACATGTAAATACATGTAAATGTATATGGTGAGTAAAATGATTCTGATCTATATACTCTACATGGCCAAAGGTTTATTGACACGTGACCATCGCACTCATACGTGCTTGCTGAATATCCCTTTCCAGATTTAGTTTCCCCTTTGCTGTTACAATAACCTCCACTCTTCTGAGTAGGCTATCCACTAGATATGGGAACATGGTTATGGGGATTTTTGCTCATTCAGCTCCAACAGCATTAGTGAGGTCAGGCACTGAGGTCTGGGCTGCAGTCGGTGTTCCAGTTCATCCCAACGGTGTTCAGAGGGGTTGAGGTCAGGGCTCTGTGCAGGACACCTCGAGTTCTACCACTCCAACTTTGGCAACCCATGTCTCTACGGAGCTCGCTTTGTGCACAGGGGCATTGTCATGCTGGAACAAGTCTGGGCCTCTTAGTTCCAGTGAAGGGAAATTGTAATTCTACAGCATACAAAGACATCCTATACAATTGTGTGTTTCCAACCTAGTGTTTGGGGAAGAACCACATATGGGTGTAATGGTCAGGTGTCCACAAACTTTTGGCCATATAGTGTATAATTGAATTGATATTGTAATAGCAAAATAATTCCAATTAGGTTAGGAAAACTACATTCGTTACTTCGTGGTGACGATGACCTACATAACATCATGGAAAATCAAATAAAATAAAATAGAAGGTAGATATAATTTAATAAAATCAAATAAAACTCTTTATCACCATCCATTTTAAGATGCTCTACCAGTTTGTCCAGCTTGGCTTGTGTTTTGGCAGCTGGATTTTTCAGCAGAGTATTTTTAAAAAAAAATTTTCCCTGGACTTTTATTTTGACCAGAGGTTTTTATCGCTTCCTGTTGAGGCGCCGCTTCTCATCACACATTGCATGAGGGAAGCGTGGTGTGCTGTGGGCAGGTAAACACATTACCGTTCACGGAGCGGAGACGGTATGTTCATGCTATGTTTAGGGAAAGAAACTAAGCAGCTTCGATATATTCTTCGATAGCGATCAGTTGTGTAGCGCTTGAGTGGCAGAGTATCCGCGGTGATCAGTAAGGACGCGGTTCACCAGAACATTCGACACAGTAGCCGGACTCAGTACCGTTGCGGCGCGGGTTCAGTCCCGAATGCCTCCGCCTGCTCTCTCCTGAGGCACTACACAGGATATGAAGTAATACCTCATACGCTCTATTTAGTGCACTACGTAGTCGGTAGAGAGGCATTTGAGGCTGAGTCGCGGTTTTGTCAGGTACGAGTCCGGGTAAGCTAAAGCTCGGTTAGCTAGCATGTGCGGTCGCTAGTTAGCTGCTCAGCTAACCGCTAAGTTACTCATTTCATCGCGAGGCGTGTAAAGATGATTAACCGGATATCAATGTGTTTTCATTGTCTCTTTTCTTTAACTTGTGGGAAAGTTTGACCGTTTTGGACGACTCGAAATGCGAGTTTAATAATTCCGGAAAGTTTCTGTGTGTCGGTTAGTGTTTAGCTTCTTCGCTTGCGGCTGCTTGCTGTCTAGCCAACAGTTGCTATCGCTGACGTTAGCCGTTTAGCTTAGCTTAAGTTAGCTAACCGTTTGGCTGGTCAGCTGTTGAGCTCTAACTGAGGAATTTACGCCACATTTAGTGGTTATCGGATTCTTTAAAAGTGTGAATTAGTATGAAAAAATAAATAAGTTACTAATGTTTGTGAAAGCTGAAAGTGCGCAGTGTCTGGACTTTGACTAGCATTCCTAGTCTTTGTTTTAAACTGGTCACCTTAACAGGCTGAGGTAGCGTTTTAACCTCTCTTCTAAGACTACTAGTCGATTTTAACAGTCTTTTCTCTGAATATAGTGTGTATCAGTGCACACTGGAGATCTGTACGGTGTAATTGTTGACGCAAAACCGAAAGCAGTGTGAGTGGCTGTGATAAAAGGGAGTTTTTTTTGGCTTGGAGCCATCAGGAGCAGGATAAAGTACTGCGTATTACTAATGCATTAAACAGCAGAAAGACGAGGAGCAAGTCGAGGTTCCTGCCTCTACATGCTGCCATGCCACCGAGTCATGACATGAGTATATGTTTATTTTCTGTCCAGTTGTTTTTAAGGCTGTTAGATTTCCACAGGGAGGGGTTGAGCATGGTGTAAGCCTACACCAGCCCAGGCCATGTTTGGATGGCTATATTTAAGCAGCTGCCCATGAGCCTGCATGATAGTCTTACAGTTAAACTCTTAGAGTCTACTCATTTGCTCCTATTTACAGCTGTCACTTAATGCCTGTTTGTGAAAATTGCTTTGTACACCTTTTTTTTTCTTAAAAAGGACCCCATTTCTTCTTTTCCAGACTTTTCTACTTTGTACATACATTATTTTGTATATACTGTTTATGATGACTTCAGTGGTTGCTGACGCCGCCCGAGGAAATCGGGACAGAGTGCAGCCACAGACCTCACACACCTCACAGCCACAGAAACAGATTCAGGTAGGCATCCCGTCCATCCACGCAAACAAAAGGGTCGCGAAAGCGTGCGGGACATTTCCACATATGGCCGCGGAAACTCCTATGGAGTCTCATGGCAATAAATTGTCCGGAGGCCAAAAATATAGCTCCAATTATAGAGGCAGCGCTAGTAATATTTGTTCAGAGAGATTTATCTCTACATTTTTTTTTCCTTTTATCTAGGCCACAGCAGAACAGATTCGTCTGGCTCAGATGATTGACAAAAACGATGCAGACTTTGAGGGGAAGGTCAAACAGGTGAGTGCAGTCAGATGTGACTTCATTAACCCAGTCATATACAGATTCTTTTTCTAGCTGAAGCTTGTGTGTGTCTTTTAGCTCATTGAGGTCACAAGCCGAAATCAGGACGAGTGCATGGTGGCTCTTCACGACTGTAACGGGGACGTCAACAGGGCCATCAACTTCCTGTTGGAAGAGGTTCCTGCCAAGGTGAATGGCATATGTACTGGCTTGTCGAGATTTTAATCATTTTATGACACAAATGTTTTTATTTTTAATTTCATGAGTCGCTGAGTGCTATTCCAAGAAATGTTAGAGATCAATATAATACTTCCGTTAATACTCCTGAACGAGCTTCTGTTACAATGCTGCTATGATGCCTTTGCCAAACGTTAACTTGATCTGTAGGTGTAACCATGGTAGCTATATTGTAACTATGACAATGCAAATTGCAACATTAGGCCATTATTGTTTACTCTGCGTGCTGTGTTTGGTCAGGACTCCTGGGAGACGGTGGGGAAGAAGAAGAGTGTCGGTAAAGAAGGTGTAACAGCAGAGACAAAAGAGCGAAGGGTTGACAAGGAGGGCAGGGGCCGTGGTGGTCCAAACAGACGCGGTCGTGGAGCCAGCCGCACCCAGGAAGGTGTGTAGTACACATGTTGGAAGTGTATACATGCTTGAGTATTTTTCAAATGTCGTATTTCCATGTAACAAGTACGAATGTGCAATTTGTTTTTGTAGGCCGCACTGAGGAGAACGGGTTTGACTCGACTCCGGGAGAAAGAGGAGAGCGCGGGCGGAGAGGAAGAGGGAGAGGTCAGCATGCACGTGAACACACACACACACGTACGCACGCTGGACTACCTAAGAAATTCACACACCTGTCTATTGTCTTTGTCTTAGGCTTCTTTGGGGTTATGCCAATAAATCTCTATTGCATAATCCTTTGAAAACAGTTCTTCCTTCTTTAAGCACTTGATGCAACCCCATTACAAATTAAATATAGCCAAAGCTTACACTGGTACAATCATTGGACAAAAATGCTCTGAAATTTAACCCTGAAGCCTGGACAAATAAGTTTTGATAACACTGGTTTTCAGCCAGGACCCCACAGTTGGTGCTCTGAGCTGTGGAAAGGGGGTTGTTGCAATGTTGCTATTTGTGTCGCGCTGTAACCGTCATTAGCAGGCCACACGGTCAGAGGAATGCATCGAGTAGAGCAGCTGCAGCCAGGAGGAGACTCGCAGGGACGTATGACGAAAGCCAGGCAAAGAATAAGAAATAGTGGCAGTGTGTGTGATGTCCACTTTAACTTCCCTGGTGTTCTCCGTTAAGAATATGTGCCTTTTATTTGTGAATTTTGTACAGGCAGGCCTTTGTGAAAGAATCTGTAGTTTGTGGGATTGATGGAAATGTAAAGTTTCATAGGGCAAAGGTTGTAGGTTGCACATTGGCCTTTGCCAGTTCTAAACTGCTTGCAGAGAAACCCCAGTGTTTGGTATTCTGTGATTAACCATGTCATCTTATCTGTATTTAGGTGCAGGAGGGAGAGGAAGAGGCCGAGGAGATGGTGTGAATAGGTTCTCTCAGGGAATGGGGTGAGTATAGGTTATCTGCCTTACTTTGCCTAAAAGATATTACTTCTCCTCCACAGCCTTATCCCTGTCCCTTAGCAGTGAGGAGTGATTTGTAATGTAAAAGCGATCTCTCTAGGTAAAATATAGATATGATGCACAAGTATTAATAGCCCACATAGTCAACAATTGAGGCATTAAGCCTAAATTTGTTCACAGGATGAATCTTACATGAGTTGACGCTCCCAGTATGCTCTGTGTACATCAAAAATGTGTAAACAGTTTTTAAAATAGTAGCCTGCTTGTTAGGAAATGTTTGGGAAGTAACTAGCTACAAACTATGAGACAAAAAGCTTAACTAGCAACATCCATGTCACTTCTGGTAATAGCTAATTACAAAAAACATTTGTTAGGTTAACTTTGGTTTAGTAAAGTAAGAAGCAACACGCAATGGCATGTACTGTTATAGAAAGTAATCAGTGTTGACGTCCCAAAGTGTGGTGTTCCTCTTTCAATCACAGTAAACGACAGTGTATGTTTTGTTTATAGTTACGCTTAATGTTGTGGAACGTCTCTGCAAGAGGTTAGTTACTGTTATCACTTATAAGAGCCGTGCTGTTATAGAAAATGTATCGCACAAATCAAATATGAGAGTTCAGCAGCACTGTGGTACGAAAACCAGTAACCACCTTGTCTGTATGTTAAAAGCTGACAGAAAGCAGTCACATAACTATATTATATATTATGAAAATGTAGTGTAGCTTTCATCAGCTCTGTTCCATTACTTTTTTGATAAACTGGTTTAACTAATTACTATCTACTTGATTTTGAAAACTGTCTACTGAAAAATTTAATTAATCTAATAGCTTTGTTAGCAATGCTACTGTTCCATTCTGTTGATGGGTAATTAGGCTAAACAATCAAAAATACAAGCAGGCACAGGCATCAACAGTGATAGTTTTCTGTATAAAAATTTTAATTCTATGAGAATCAGCTGTCAGTTGTTGACTGCTATGTTAACTTTCTTTCTTTTCTTTTTTTTTTGCTTGTTTGTTTTTGTTATAATCTCTTTTGGCATAAACATCCCAATAGATAAATATTTATATAAATGGGAGGAATTGCTCCTAGAACAGTGGATGTAACCAGGTGGTGTCAGACTGCAGTCCTCTAGCACCACAGCACTCCTGAGTTTAGCATTACACTACTTTTAATACTAATAATTTAAGTACTTTTTTCCACATATACGTGGAAACAGAAATCTTATTAAACGTGTGTCATCCTTTCATCTCTTTGGGCGTGCAGGACGTTTTACACTGCTGATTACACTGGCTCTGCTGATCCAGGAGAGACGGCCAACGACACTACTGATGGACCAGGTAAGCTATCCTCTGTCTCAATTTTTATAGGAGTCATGTCCATAGATGTAATAGAATGATCTGGTTGGTTGTCTGCATTTGAACATGTGGTTTGTGTGTATATTTAAGTATCTCAGACATTGCTCTGTACATGTTAGGAAACTGGAGAAACAACCTGGAAGACTGGGCTGCAGAAGACTGGAATGAAGATGTAGGTGATTTTTTGCTGTTTTATCCTACATTCATACTAGCAGGCGACAGAGACAGGCGACTATTTATTTTCTATATACATGCGTGATACCGGGCCCCTTTTCTGTGACAGTTGAATCGAGGTTTTCTTAATTCTTTGCAAATATGGTATGATGTGGTAAAGCAACAAATCCAACCGATTGGCTTGAATGATCGACATTACGATGAGCAATGAAGCTTAAAAGGAAGTAGCGGAAATCGTTAGTGCCTCTGGTTGGTGTATGTAGCTAATCCAGTTAGAGAGCTTTGCTAATCTGCCAGTGAATCTTGTACAAAGCCTAGCATGTAACTTGTTAGATTAGTGCATTATTTAATTTGTGTATAGCTATTAGTATTATCAGCTATATAAGAAACTACTCCCATTTCTCATTAACAACACGGGACAGTGCACACCTACAAGCGAACGAGAGCTTTGGTGGTGTGAATGTAGGATTAGTGATTTTTTTTTTTCTTTTTTTTTTTTCTTCAGTGTAGCATGTTTAGCCTCTGCTTATGTGTGACTACTTTCCTTTTACTTCTAACAGCTTTCTGAGACCAAAGTGTTCACTGCCTCCTTTGCCCTTGCTTCCCAGAACCACATAACACCTGGACAGGGGTAAGAGCTCCACGTTAAAACACTCCAGCATTTTTAAACATAATCTCTATCCACCCCATATGTAGCATTTGGGTGATTATTACAGACATGAAAGATTTCCCTGTACTGAGAACCGAAAACCTGCTGTCTCAAGCCTCTCTTATAATGGAAGTCTAAGGGCAAATGTTTCCATCCTGCAGGGTCGATCTGAGTTCTCTGTTGCCAAAAGCGGCAGAGGTGGACTCTGATCTGGCTGGGTTGGAGCCGTCGTCCCCAGAGCCGCTCACACAGAGCCTGGTGTTTACCAACTCTCAACAACACACGGCTCGCACACAGACACACAGCTATGCCTCAGCTGCTGCCAACAGCTATGCTTCTGCTGCTGCTGGCACCTACGCCCATGCCGCCTCGGTGAGAACACACACTTGGAAGACTTATTGTGGTTGCATTAATTTGGTTAATTGTTTCTGTGGTATACAGATTGCCTTATTTATCTACTCTTGAGCTACTCAGGATATTTTTCAAAACCGATTTTAAAGTCATATACTTGCAATGTTTCTGGCTTCTGTTGTAGGAAGGAAGTGTTAGCATTGTATGTGATGTGTGTTGCCAGTCACTTCCAGGTTTATTCATTTTGCACCAAGCCTAATCTTTCTTTTTCTTAATTGTTAATGGAGAAATTAATATTCAGCAAGGGCTTTTGAACTTTAGATGGATTTATTGGTAAACCCCTAGAGGAAGCACACACATCACTCGATCTGTGCAGATATTTGCAATTATGCTGAAATCTAATATGCAGGCTGTTGTAGACTGAAAAGGGACCTTCCATTCTGAACCAGCTGGAGCTTGTCTGACTTTCATATAGTTAAAAAATGAAAGCAATGCACATCAGTACTGCATTGCTCCATTTGTCCAGACAAGTAGACAGTGATCAGTCTATAGCAGTTCGTTACATATTCCCTGCTAGGGCTTTTGGTTTTAAGAAATAACAAGGGATATAGATTTCTAGGTATTGTCACTAAATTAGGTTTGTTTATCTATTATATATTTAACACTTGAGTATTTTCTGATGATTTATTTCACTTTCTTTCCTCCTTCTCATTAGTCTTTGGGATCCAGACCACCTCAGCCTGATGTACAGAAAACTGAGCCAGTCAGTGTCCCCCGCATCACACCTCTGTCCAATCAGACGCCGGTTGCCCTGACTAATGGCAGCCCTGTTGGAGAATCCAGTTCTCCTCCCCCTGCTGCACCTGCAACCTTATCTTTGAATGAACCCAAAGCTGAGTTCCCTGTTACCGTGACTCACAGTGAGTAGCAGCTTAAACGCTTAGACAAACACGTTATATATTTATAAAATTGCTGCATTCCAGCTTTGTCACATCTGTCGCTGAACTCAAGAAATCAGAGGCTTAGCTAGGGGTTTATAACATAATTTAAATAATATGCCCATGTAATGCCCAGGGTGAACACTAGCCTGGGACAAGCAAAGTACATGTCTGGGCTATCAGGTTTTTGTTTGTAGTTACCTGGCTGGCAGGTGGGTTTAGTGAACTACTGATATGTTTTTTTTTTTTTTGTTTTTTTTTTTGCCCCTCCCATTCCTAACTCATAGCTAAAATGTCAGCCAAAAACATGCTGTTGTTGCATTAAGGGAGATCATGTGCCACATCAAAGCCATTATCAGGATAGATTAAGGACTATGGCAGTGAAGAATTACAGGATTTGAGTCTGCTTTCATTCGTGTGTCAGCCATAATGGTCTTGGAGTTAAATTACATTGGCAATCTGTTGGTTTAGCTAATTATGTTTCCTGGCAACCAAAACAAGTACGCTGTCACTTTCTCTTTTCTGATAGGTCAGCTAATGAATTTAATGATTTGTCCATACCTGGATATAGATGCATACACTATAAATTAATGTTAAATTAATCATGAGTTATAATTTGTCATTACTGCAATTGTATTGCAAAAGCTTAACTCTCCCATTCATGCAGACTAGCACTGTGTTTATGGAACAAACCTTACCTTACATTTAATTGGTTTATTGACACAGCTTGAACTTATGAGTGTAGTGATTTAAAATTAGGGATTGAGATTACTAGTTTAGAAATGTATTTTTGTTTATTTTGTTTGTTTAAACAAATGTTAATTGAATTTTGAAAAAGCACTGATGCACTATAGAGCTCAAATTATACTCCATTTTGATTGCCTTATCCTAAGTTTTTCAACAGTGCAAATAAAAAAACAGTGCAAATAAATTAAAAAAAAAAAAAACTCATCTAAGAAGTTTTGGTTTAAATTTTAATTATTGTGCCATACAATATTGTGGATTATTTGAACCAAGAGCTAATGCAGCATTATAATATATTAGGGTAACACCACTATAGTTTAAATAGGCTCTGTTGAATGTCTTATCTGTTTCTTCCCCAGTGGATCTGAAGGCCCAGCCTGACCCCTCCCCCATCCTCAGTCAGCTGACCCAGCAACAGAACTCCACACTCCTATCGGACCTGCCGGCTCAGGGCCGAAACCCTTCTCCTCCTCTGCCACTTCAAGACATCAGTTCGCCTGTGCTGAAACCCCTCGGCGAGACCAGTGCCCCTGCCATCGCAGAATCCCATCAGCCCAAACAAATCAGACCCCAGAGACGCAGAATGCCCCCTCCCTCCAAAGTAAGAGTCTGAAATGTGGATGTTGACGTCTTGTTCTTCTCAATAAATACTGTACACTTTGCACTTGGTTCTGTGAGCCTGATAAAGGTGTTTAGCACTTTGCAGCAAAATATTCCCAGGGTAGCTTCCTGATAGGTGCACATGGTGTATTATACAGATAAATTATGTTTAAGGATGCAGTAAGTTAAAAAAAAGGCTGAAAAGGTGTTGCTGTGAGGATGCCCTGTTTGCCGATATTTTCTTTCAGCTAATGATGAGCTTAACTGTGGAAATAACAATCCTGGTTCTCTATTAATTAATATATGGTACATTATTGTAGCATGGGAGATTGAGTTGCCTATATGGTTTGGTTAGTTTTATTGGAGATTAAAAAAAAAAACATTTGAGTAATTCAGAAATTGTCTGGATTTCCAGATACCTTCTTCAGCAGTGGAGATGCCAGGCTCTGCTGATGTGTCTGGGCTGAATGTGCAGTTTGGTGCTCTGGATTTTGCTTCTGAGGCTGCTGTAGAAAGCACTGGTCAGTCAGAAACAATCAGCCAGGAACCTGCTCCTCCTGTTGCCCAAACCCAGAGCAACCTGTACTCCAAACCCAGCACTGTCAGGTAAAGGGCATGTGTCTGTGAAACTGTGCAATTTCACTAGTATAACCATAGCTTTAATTGCTAACCATCATTCTTGTCCTTTCAGTGAGCCAGTGGCTGGTCTTCCTCCTGCCCTACCTACCGCAACAATGGAGCCCAGATATACCTCTCCCTCTCTGGGGTTACCCACAGCCACAGCCCCTGCACCATCCACTTCCTCCAGAGCAGAATCTTCCAGTCTACACAAGGAACCCACCACCACCACCTCTGCCACCCCTCTGACTGTAGGGCTAACAGCAATGCTGCTTATCTTAATCCACATGTCACACTCTAGATATTTTTGGCGTTACTGAACTGATTTTGTGCCTTAACTCTTATTTTGTTGTCAGTGTGTATATTTAAAAGATAGAAATGCTGATTTTGACTTGGCTAATTTCTTAGAGATTAACTTTTTGTAAATTCAGTGGATTGTTTACTTTTGCCCACAGAATGGATTCAGTGAAGTACGACCCTCCAGTACACAAGATGGTACGTCATTGGTGCTAAAGCACCAACTCACTATCAAATCCAATCAAAAAAAAACTTCCTTAGTACTGTAATTTACTAATGTAGTGACAGACTAGTCCAGTGAGCAGTATAGTAGATTCTGTTGGGAATTAAACTGCAAGTATGAATACCTCATGAGCTAAAAATAGTCAAGTTAGTTTAATGCACAGGCATTTGAAGCTGATTACACATAAACTAGAAGGAAGGGCTGACCTTTGCATGGATTTAGACTTTCAACACATTGTCCGTCTTTGTAGCTGTCCCCTCAAGCACTCCTCAGTCCATGTCTACAGCACTGTCCTCTGAGAACGGCATGGCTGCTTCATCCTTACCATCGTCCTCGTCGTCTGCACCAGCCCCGACACCCAGCACCGCTCTTCCCTCCCTCAGCAGGTAAATTCACACCACATAGAAGTTGCACTACTGATGTTTTTTTTGGGGGAGAATCTGAGAGATAATTCTTTTTTTTTTTTTTTTTTTAATTGATAATTTCTCTTCCATTTATTTATTTATTTATTTATTTATTTATTTATTTATTTAAATTAGTCATGTGAGCAGTGGAACTACATTAGGATCTGCTGCACCTGCCTCTAGTGGCCTCAGTGTAAGTACTTTTGCCTACCCAGCAGCATTTGTATATGGTTTATTGTTATATGGTGGATGTTATAGTGAAGGTTTTTTTTTTTTTTTTCCCTTACTCTCAGGTGGCCAGTGATGTCAGCGGGAGTCTGTCTGCCTTCTCAGGCTCAGTTCTCACCTCAAGTGGCCTGAGCAACGGCGCACCAGGCCTGTCTACCAACGGTCCCTCAGCTCCATCCACAGGACGGTCTGCACCAATGCACCAGACTGCCACCACCACCGGTGAGTAATGCTGAAATAGATGGCCATCTCCCCTTATTCATGCAGCAACAGTAAATCTAATCTCCCTGTAGTTATTTATAAGTGCTGAGTCTCTTTGTGCGTCTCTCCTCAGGCAAAGCACCACCCAACCTGGCTCAAGGTGTGCCTCCACTGTTGGCTAATCAGTACATCATGGGACCTGGAGGACTACTTCCTGCTTATCCCGTAAGTCCAGCCCAGTTATTTTTTTGGTCACTAAGTTTTTATAATTTACGTTTCAGCTCTTTTAAGCTGACCTTTGTATAATGGATTTTTTTGCTTCCTGTCTGTTGTGATAAGCAAGTTTGGTGTGGTATAATATAAAAACAGTCTCTTTTTTTTTTTGTGCCTTAAAGCAGATCTATGGCTATGAAGACTTGCAGATGATGCAGTCACGGCTACCTATTGTAAGTATTTTGTGGCAGTGGCTCAGGTTTGGAAGTGGGTAGTAAGGTAGTTGTAGTTAGAAACTGTGGCTATCATATTCCAGATGCACTATGGAAGAAAATAACTTGTTTATACTAAATTTACATTTTCAAGATTCAAAGAACTTTATTAATCCCAGGGGGAAATTGCTTTGCCATGTTACAATTGCTCTCAAAAAGAAAGAAAGAAAGAGGAAAATAAAACATTTTTTTTTAAAACATTGCTGATGTGTATAGGTTGCTTTTAGATGCTGTGAATGATTGGTATGTGGCTGTATTTTGTGTTTTAGTGTTTGTGTAATAATTTGTTGTTGTGACTCTTCTCTCTGTAGGATTATTATGGAATGACTGCCTTCCCTGGTACAACAACCCTTGCTGCCAGAGATGGAGGATTAGCAAACAACCCTTACTCAGGTGACTGTCCATCTTAGAGTGCCACATTTGAAAATGGTATTGAAAATGCCCTTACAGGACGTTATAAATATTTTGCAAAGCGCTGTGTTGCTGGTTGACTTCATTTGCTGTACTTTTTTAATTTTATGGAGTCTGTGTGTAATCTTTGTTCTCGTACTGCACTCTGAAGGTGAAGCTACCAAATTTGCTCGTGGTGATGCGCCCTCCCCGGCACCCACCACCAGCCTCTCATCAGTTGCCCCCTCGCAGTCTGAGCCTGGCACAGTTCCTCCCCAAACACAGGCACCACAGAACCCTGGCCAGGCCTTCCTGAATCCCCCTCTGCCCCCTGGCTATGGCTATACGAGCCTGCCCTACTATGCTGGCATGCCAGGTGTGCCCAGTGCCTTCCAGTATGGCCCCACCGTCTTCATGCCACCTGCCTCAGCCAAGCAGCATGCACAGTACCAGCACCAGGCTGGTTACGGAGGACACACCTATGTTTCAGGTCAGCATCACTCATAAGGGACTGGTTAAACATTGCATTTTAGGAAGCATAATCCTACATTGCCTCTCAATTAGGAACATCTTTGTGTGTGACTTTAATAAGTAACTGGTTTTGAAACTTTTTCTATCACACAGGTTTTGATGACCTGTCTCAAGCTCATGCTGGAGGAGATTATGGGAAAGGATATGGCGGCAGCTCTCAATCACAAGCCAAGCCAAGCAACAGCACAGGAAAAGGTCTCTCACACATGCTTTCTTGTGTTACTCAGATATAACTTCCTGAGTTCTGTTGGAGTGTCTCAAGACCTAATTAAATATAAATCTTGGCAAGCATACCGACATTTTCCCCCTAATGGATGATTGCAATATGAGGAATAGAAATACAATAACCGCTGATTTAAACATGCCTCTCCACAGCACCTGGACTTTCAGGCTCTGCCAGCTCCGATCTTGGTGCAGCTGTGTACAGCAAGACACAGGTAAGAATCTACACCCAAAGACAATTAATATATATATATATATATATATATATATATATATATATATATATATATATATATATATATATATATATATATATATATATAGCACATTTGATGCATAATTACAGCTCTTAACCTGGATCTGTTTTCTCCAACCTAAATGAATCTTAAAGAAATATACCAGTGTTTTTCAACCTATCCTTCATCTACTGGGATGAATTTTGTCCAATAAATGTCGAGTCCAATCCATACATGTTTAAAATTATGTCACTGCATAATGCAAATATAAAGGTATAGCTGTTAGACGTTCAAGATCTTGAGAGAGATATGAGAATGTGTTACCAACACCTTTCTTATGCTGAATATGCCAACTTGCAGATAGGTTACAGTTACAGCTGTGGTAGCTCAAGATCCTGTTAAACACTTTTGTTATTTAGGAACATTTGACCTTTGAGACCGAGTGGAAACCTGTTTTTCTGTTTTTCTTTCGAACACAGTCATTTGATAAACAGGGTTTCCCCACGGCGACCCCAGCAACGTTCAGCCTTCCCTCTGCTTTGGGAGGCACTGGACCCCTGAACCCTGGAGGAGCCCCTGGCTATGCCCCTGCACCTTTCCTCCACATCCTGCCCCCCCATCAGCAACCTCCCTCTCAGCCTTTTCACCACCACATGGCCCAGGACACACAGGTACACATACCTTTAAACTTGGGTCTAAGCAGAAATTAACTGTTGTTCATTTCTACCTGGCAAGGGAATTTACAAACTGTGTCCAGCATGGTTTCTGTGCGCTGTGCGTACTGCAACAGAACCATTCGGTTTGGACAATTTAATGATGTGAGACTTTACTGATTACATTTACAGCCTCTTTCTTAACATGCAAGAGCAGAAAAAAAATGCCTGAAGTGCTCTGTGCTGCCATTCGTTCAGCAGCAATTATAGTTTAGTACAACTCTAAATTTTCCCTACTGGCTATCAAGGGATTTGGGAGTGACAAGAAGTGCTACTTGTTTATCATATACACAGGGCACCATGTGACTCCATCATGGCTGTAGTTTTTCTTGGGTACCTCATATTCCTGATTTGGCAGCATTAAAGTTCACATAAAAGGTCACGAGTACGTCATGAAAAGATAGTTAGACTCAAAACAGGGAAAGAAGTCTATGTAGTGAATGGCAGGTGTGGTCTGAACATATGACTTGGATGTCTTTTGCTCTGTGCAATGAGAAGACTCTGATTTGCTAATCACAGCTCCTCACACATTAGCAGTAAAGCTGAAGGGTAATTTAGCTCTTGGATTTAGTTCCATATTTTACATTCTCTGAATGCAAAACTAGGCAAAAAGGCAAAACTAGAGTGAGCTAAAGTGTAATGTGTGGTTTTTTTTTTTTTGTTTTTTTTTTTGTGTGTGTGTGTGTGTGATTTGTTTCCTTGAAGGCTCAGCGCAGTCAGTCCAGCAGCATGCAGAAGAGCCAGGGCAAGTCCAACTACAGCAGCTCCCCCTACTGGGCCAACTGATCTCATACTGGAACACAGTCCAAATCTCATTCTTCAGTCCTGCTGCTGGCTTGATATGCACAAACACACACACACACACAATCTCTCCCAGATCCCCCCTCCAAAGTTTTCCTCTGCCTATTTCTTTTGTTTGTTTTTTTCCTTCTCCAAATTTGGTTTTTCATGTAAAATATTAATGTAAGTATTTATATATACTGTAAATGTTAAAGCCGAACATGAGTTGTGGTCGCGCCATTTTATTTTTTTGAAGGATATTTTGCTTTTGTTTACTTTTTAAAAACTGCAAAGATGTAGCGAGAACGGAAAACTTTTGAGGATGATGGGGACAAATGACTTCGCAATGAGAGGTTGAGATGTGAAAGATGACAAGGAGGAGGAAGTCAAAAGATGGGGGGGCGGATTTCAGGAGAGGTTAATTTTAAGGGATTTAAAGCATTAAATGCTTGAATTGTTACACAGTGGGCTATGCCACAGTAAAAGGGAAAAGATGTCTGCCGAATGCTATTCTCCTTTCCACTGGCTCCAAAAGTTAACACACAAAGACCCACAAGTTTTATATTGAACTCCTGTTGCCCTCTAAATAAAGGTTCTGAGCTATTCAATCCTTCGATTTGTTGCAGTTATTTCTTTCATGAGTGTGTTTGTGTTTGCAGACAAGCAGAGTACAAATGTTGATAACAGGTTTCCTACACAAGTTGGACAAATGCAATTATTAATATTGTTATTAATGATTTAAAAAATCAATAACTATGTTGTTGGAAATACCAACTCCCAGTTAAAAGGTTAAAAGGTGAATTTTTTAAAAAGACTTAAAAAATTATTCCATGTAGTATATTTTAAAGCCATTTATGATTAACAGAACAGAATCAGCAACAATGAGACACTAGTTTCAACAAGTTTGCTTCAACTTTTTTCAATTTATCAACTCTGATACACGGAGAGAGCGGTGTAAATTGTCCACACACATCAAACGTATCCCCACCTCACTTTACCAGCTCTGATTGCTGGTTAAAAAGTTCTGTTAAAGGTTTCAATTATCCTTCCTAAGTGGCAGGTTTATTTAGCACACACAAACCCTCTATAACATCTTCAAATCCCAGTTTCAAAATCCTTTAAATAAAAAATTCTCATCCAAGTCCTTTCCTGTTGTTGATTAGAATAAACATGCTAATTTTGTTTGTTTTTCTCGGGTTCTACACAACTTGCTTCCTTATAAACTGTATTCTGTGTTATTTGTGTTGTTATTTTCTTCTGATATCAGGTGCATTTTTATAATCCCAAGTGTTTGTGATTTTTTTTTTTGTCATTTATTTGCTTCAACATGTTGATTTTCTGATAGATTTTGTTAGTAACATTGAGAAATGCACTCTATTAAAATAATAATTATTGCAATTAATTATTCTGATGCCCCCCGAACTCAGTGAAACTGTCCTGATATGAAATGGTGTGGGAGTATGTTTGATTGCACTGTTTATTATTTCATTAATTTCAGAATGATTTAGTAAATTAAACTTTAAACTTCATTTTTAAAATTTTCTAACATGAATTTACTTTTATCTATGTATTTTACCTTAATTACTAACATTATTATGTATAAAACCATATATCTTCCAACATCACTTACATGATACAAATGCAGTACTAAGGTAGAAATTTCTCAATGTTCAGGCACCATAAGGACATTAGCAACTGAGTCTTATCTGCTGTAGTTTATAATCCTCTATCATTTTATCATCTGTTTTGCTTTTCTTTCTGTGTTTCTTTTTCATTTAATCATAAATTTTGTAGGGTCTGATAAGGTTCATGTAGTATTTTGAGCCTGCAATTTTGTTCATAACCACAAGAGGGAACTAAGATTAAAGTAAAAACATCCTATGGTTAAGAAGAACTTGTAGATCAGTGTGTCAGTGTAGAATGGTAAAGAACGCTGCAAGCACACAGACAGGCCACATCCAGGTAAATCACTTCTGAAGTGTACAGGATGTCATCTTGCAACGCACTGCTTTTCAGATTTCCTCTCGAAGACTGTCTCAGGTGTCTCTGATGTAGACAAGTAAACGCTACTTAAGTGGATACCTGAGCATCATAACCGGTCTGTTATGGAGTGGAAAAAGTCACATCAAACTCATGAAGTGATCAGAATTTTGCACAAGCAACAAAAGTCCATGGAGCAATCCAGTTTGGGTGTGGACACTAAGGGACTATTGTGTTAATGCAGTATTTTGGGGAATCTTTTCTTGACACACACTTGGGCCGCAATATAAACTGAATAAGATCTGAATGGCACAGTGTGTCTCAACGTTATTGCTGACCAAGTAACAAATGCAGTTTATCCATGCTGAGGTGGACACTTCTAACACGATAATTTATTTCTACAATCAAATCCACTACAATCAAATCCACTGACCTTTTTATAAAATCTTATCTTACACTTTGGGAACTTTGAAATCACACAGAATATATGTTACACACTAAATATCTAAGAATATAAACTAGTTTCATCCTGCAGCTACCAACAGCTAACAACTTCCTACTGAAGTCATCTTTTGTGTTTTGCTGTAAAACGAGTACATTTTTGGGATATCTGTTTGAAAATATTAACCAAACAGATTATGCATACATGTATGTATTCAAATCAAACACATTATGTATGGCTAATGCTGTATCAATGACTTTCTTACTCTCCATGAGAAGGGACAAATGCAACCAGTGATATTTTTAGCTTAAACATATGGGGGCACTGTATAATTTTATAGTAACCATAAAAAAAAATTCTAAGTGGTGCGATTTTTGAAAACACTGTTTTCAAAATTATCGCCACCCCCACAGTTACTATTTGGAGAAAATAACAGCACTGAGTCGCTTCCTGAAATGTTTAACAAGGCTGAAGACACTTGTAGAGAGGTCTTGAACTCAGCTCCATGTAAAATATTTAAAACTTCTTCATTCAACTTTACCAGATTGATTGTGCCAAATTGTGGAATTGTCAACTTTTCTGGACTTTTTTTATTCTGGCCCTGGATGTGTTCACTGATATTTTAACAGCTTTTCAGTTTTTTTAACCAATTAAAATGGTCAAAAACTATCTTTATAACACTAACGAAAACAACCCTTCTTTACATTTGGACCTTGAAGTATTGTTTATGTAGTATTAAACTGGATGATGTTCAGGACAAACATTCAGGCCTATGACAACGTATTGCTGTATTGGGGTGTTACGTTTGCGTGATCTTTGTACCCACATTCGCTGTTTGCGTACACTAAACACACATGATGCACAGTCACTTCCAGTCCATAATCCAGCATACCTTAGTACTAAACAGTATTTTTGTAATGTTTGTGTTCTTTCACAGACCATCTTCTTCTTTACATTAGGTGATCCAGAGGAATGATTAATCTGCAGTATCATCTCTCTCTCTCTCTCTCTCTCTCTCTCTCTCTCTCTCACACACACACACACACACACACACACATACACTTACCAAAATTTTTTATAATGTTTATAAAGTCTAGCAGGTTAATACTAATTCTATACCAGATATATCTTTCATTCCAAAATAGAGAACTATTTACCATTATAGTTGACTAACCAGAAGAGAACACCTTCTCATTTAAATGTCATGTTAATTGTTCTATAGTTACACAGTCAAGCACTACCTATTAACTTTATTTCAGTGCTCAGTTTCTAGTCAAGCCATTTTATGCTAATATTGTATTCTCAACCCTAGTGGCAATGATAACATGATAAAACTAAACTGAAGGGTATAAGCTAAATATTTGGCTACAATAAATTACTCATAGCAGGCCTGATTATTAGGCCCAAACAACACTGTGGCCAATTGCAGAACTATTTTGGGGACCACCTTTTGTGTTGCGGCTTGTTGGATATTCCACCTGCCAGGATCAGAGGACCCTGTGGTACAGTGAGGGGCCACAGAGCCTCTATTGTGTCTACACCAGCTTGTTTTCCTGCTGCCCGTCCCGCTTGCACATACAGGTCAATGAGAGCAGTCTGTGCTGCATGTCTAAATAAAGCTACACACTAATTGAGCAAAAAGGGGCCTCTCTTTAAAAGGATTTTCCCCAAGTATTTTTGGAGGCCAGATTCTCCCTGGCCAAGTAAAATCCAGAAGAATTCAGGGAAAAAAATTGTAGGTGGTCTAGACTGTGCATTAAAAAAATGATCTGCTGATTTTAGTTGTTTTGGAAAAAAAAAATACACACTTCTTATAATTCTTCTAAAAATCGCAGACGTCGCATGGAGCGGCAGTAGGAATGTGCGGTGGAATGCTCGAGGGGGTGTGCGGGGGTGAGTTGTCACTGTTAGCCGTCCTCGGATACTATAGACAAAAGGGAGACACTTGAGGGGAGTGGGGGGAGTTTGGCTCTCGAGGTAAAGGGCTGTCACGCGGGATTTGCGCCCCCCCTCACCCCACCTCCCAGCCACCCCGTAGCAAGCCGGTGCTCTGAATGGGACTGTTCGCTTCCTGCGTGAGCTGGATAGTTGATTTCACTACACGGTTTTCACGTGTGTATGTTTTTCACCAGTCCTTTACTAATTTAAATCACTATCACACTCTTGCACTTAATGGTATCCCTTTAATGTCGTCTTACAAGGACGTGTGACATTCATATCCTTTGTTGTAGGAGAAACTGGCCGTAATTAGTTTGGATTCGCTCGAATGTGCTGTTCAAGGTAACTAGGCAACTGTTACCAAAACAATCAATCAAAGTGAAATATTTTCTGATGATGCACAAAACATATGCTTACAATAATATATATATATATATATATATATATATATATAGTATGTTCTATACTGTATATTATATAGTGATTATACACAGTTGCCAGTTTAGGTACACCTAAATTATACACTCTTGGCCTTTTAGTCAAGCAAACCTATCATCTAGTGCACTTAACTGTTGCAATTAACTGTAAGCCAATCTGTGGTTAGGTTCAACTTGTCAAGCCACCTTGACCTTGTTTGTCAATGGAAGAAGTTCCTAAGCCCAAAGATGACCGATATGTTATTGTGGAGGTGGACTATTCTCAATCCATAAGTGGCATGGTAGTGTGAGTCTAATTAATGTTTGCGTATTAATTTTATCCATTTCCTCCTAATTTGGTCATTGCCAAATCTCACTCACTTGTTCTCCCCAATCAAACAACAGCTGCCAACCTGGAAGGGTGAGAGCCAGCACTTGCTTCCTCTGAGACATCTGCAGCTTTGCCAGTGTATCTATTCATGCAACATCACAGCGCACCCTAACGCACTTGGAGAGGAACGCTCACACCGGTGCCTACAACTGACTAGAAACAGCTGAGAGAGTAATGCCTTCCTTCCTACACAGTGAACAGATTATGCTCATCCATGGATAGTCCAGTTTCAGGCAAAAACTCTTCTGTTGTACCCCTCTTTATAAGACACACATAACTGGATGGTAACTACTTGTACATTGACAAGCTATAGCTCATTTATTACAACAAAATTTTCCATGCACAAGGCTTGCTGTTGGCTGGATATCTTTGGTTGGTGGACTGTTTGTTAACCCAGCAGTGAAATTCATTCATCTTCAGTAAGCACTTTATCCTGCTCAGGGTAAAGGTGGATCCATAGCCTATCCCAGTAACACTAGGAGCAAGGCAAGAGAATTCACTCTTGCCCACACACCAACACATCAACACACAACCGTGGGCAATTTAGTGTAGCCAATCTGCCAACCTGCATGTTTTTGGACAGTGGGAGGAACTTGTCGAACTTGGAGGAGACACACGTGAACACGGTGAGAACATGCGAAACTCCACACAGACAGTTCAGATTTGAACCCTGGAGCTGTAAGGCAGCAATGCTATCCACTGTGCCATTGTGCTGTCCAGCAGTGAAATTGGGGTGTTTAAAAACCTCAGCAATACTGTTTCATACCAGCACAACATCTACTACTATGGTACTGTCACATTAGTGTCACTGCTGTGCTGAAAATAATACTTGGTCAGCGATTATCCAATTTCACTGTAACTGTATACCGACAAAGAGCACCTATAAGGTAGGATTACCTGATAAAATGGCCAGTGAGTGTAGATGTAAGGCAGGTGTACTTTACTGACAATTAAGGGTATCTAGTCATCTTGAGCAACTAGCTAATCCTGGTCAAGGTCATGATGGATCCGGAGCCTATACCGGGAACACTGGGCATGAGAAGGGGACACAACCTGGATGGGGCGGCAGTCCAGATGCACCTGCAAAAGTTATTATTATTATAATTATTATAATAAATAATAATAATAAGCAGAAGAAGAATTGTTGTTGGTTGTTGTTTGTTCTTTCGGCTGCTCCCGTTAGGGGTTGCCACAGCAGATTATTGGTCCCATGCCCGGGATTTTTAAAATTCATTTAAAAAAAGAGTTTAAAAAAATAGTATAGATAAACAAATAAAAAAAAGTAAGCTAAACAAACTTTAAACTTGATTTTTGAGTTTGTATGTTGGAAATAGTATTTCTCTTTTAACACAACAATTTTCCAACAATTACAGTTTTTAATTTATTAATGAACAACATATCACACTTTTTAACTGTTCTTTGTTACATTTAGACTAATGTTATAGAACGTCCATGAGACTCAAGTATTCAGGACAGAGGAGTTTGCACTTTCCGGTTTCTCTGTAATATGACAAGCAGCAATTTTTTTTTTGTCTCATCAAGAGACAAATAGAGAGAGAAAAAGGAAAGGCTGGTGAGGTTACGACTGTATATAGCTGCTATAATATAAGTGATAGTAGGAACTAGGAACTAACTCCCTTGTTGAAAAACTTACATTTACAAAGCACTAAAATTCATTCCATAAATGTTAAATAAACATCTCCTAAGAGGAGGCTTCACCATATCAATGAGTATACATTTTTCTTTGTTATATACCAACACACTTTTAATCTGTTTATTATTCGGCTTACATTCATGTGAATGAGCTGTTATAGGAATGATAATGTATTAGAATAAGTGCATTAACATAAACCTATAATTTATATTACAGTCGTAAATATTCAGATCTGTGCTGCTTAATCAACACCTTCTGATTCAAAAATTCAACCACACTGTGGCATAAATCATTGTAATCAACACTCAAACTCTGTTAACAAGAAAAATTAATAACTATCATTCATGTCTGACTTCATAGCTCATGAAACACATGCATGCTGCTTAAGATTCCAGCACCCTCAATGTAACACCTTCCCACATCATTCCAACTGGCATGTTTTTGGGAGGTGGGAGGAAACCGGAGTTCCCAGAGGAAACCCACATCGACACAGGGAGAACATGGGCAGAAACTCAACGCAGACAATAACCCTGGCTCAGAATCAAACTGGGGACAATACTCTTCACTGCACCACCCTGCAACACTCAAGAGGAAATCAGGAAAGAAAACCCACACGTGCAATATATATATATATGCTTTTTATGAACTTTATGAACTAGGCTATATATTTTTCACAAGTCAGTTTTAGCCCACATACCAACCCTAATGATAACCCAGTGTATGTGTGGCTCGTTAGATCAGACAAACTGGAGTTTTTGAATATTGGCTAACACACACACATTAGGAGCTGAGACTGTCTAATAGAGAGTGTGCTCTTCGCGTGTCAGAGGCAGTTGTAGAAATTCGCGTCCTTATCCTGAAGAACGATACCGGGTGTGTGTCTAAGACCCTGCGGAAGCTACCTAAACCCCGCGGGCGCGTTTCCCTTAAGCTACTCCACGGAGTGTCGCTAGTTATTTGAGGGAGGCGCTATAAGCCCTACCTCCACTTTACCAAAAAAAAAAAAAAAAAAACGGGGGGGCAGAGAGAACTAACGGCACCGTCTTCTTGAAAGCATCAAAATTTGACCGAAGCTGCGCAAAACACACTTGGCTCTCCGTCGGAGTACAGAGCATCGCCGCGTTGAGCTAAACGGTCGATGCGCTGCGAGGCTGAACATCACAAACACAAACACACACACACACACACACACACGAACGGAGGATTCCGAGCTCCTCGACTCTCTGTCTTTTGGAGTATATGTGGAGGTCAAGCGCGCACTTCTATGAGAATCCCTGCTTTGCGGCAAGACCAAGTTGGGCTGTTTTCCTGAGCGGGAGTCGAGAGAAGAGCGGACGCGGGGAATAAACATGGTCGTGGACGGGGCTTTGCGGCGCTTGGGCTCGCTGTGCGTCCTCGCGCTGTGTTTCGGATTCGCGTGTCCGCGAGCTCGCGTCTACACCAACCACTGGGCGGTTCGCATAGCCGGCGGGAGCGAGGTGGCTGATCAAATAGCAAGCAGATACGGGTACTCGAACCTGGGCCAGGTAAGGCTTCCCTCAAACGTTTATAGGATTTTAGTGTATTTTTCGCGAGCGTTTCTAGCAGCCCGTCTTTATTTCCCCAGTGTTTTGTAGCGTCTTTTCCGTTCGAGTTGGAGTTGCCACTTTGAGTGAAGTTCGGATGTGAAAGATGGAAAAACTAGGGTTTCTTTAAACGGCCCGACGCTGTTCCTCTCCAAAAGTTTCTCCTAGTTTCACACATTTCTGGACCACATCCATCCCTGTGTGCTTATTTTATCAGGCTGCGTGCTCTTTGCAACTTAGCACTCAAATCTGCATTTTTCGTCCAGGCTGCCCCCCAAAATCCTTTTTTTGTCACCTCAAAGAGAGCAAACGCTTCCTCTCTATTGATCTTTGGACCAACAGGTGCTCACCAAGCGGCTCTACTGACTTGAAGTGGTCAATAAAAACTACTGAACTCAAGTTCTGCAATGCAGTTTAAGTGAATGATTTGACATCTAAGGGTTTTTAGCCTACAGACACAAAGCTTGAATAGGTTCTGCCTGAAAAACAAAAAACTCATCTGAATGAATTTTGCAAACCACATGTGACTGCCAGACTACAATGTTTCAGTGTGATGTAATCTGGAAATGGGTTTTGCTGAGGTACTGTAGCCAAATCTGAGATTGTGATATTGATCTCAGCTATCTCAGTAAAAAGCCCTGTTTTTCTGCTGTTTTTGGTCTTCAGCTGAATACACAGTTAATAAGGAGTAAGTAAGGTAAGCTTAGTAGTATTATATAGCAGTGAAACTTTGTTGTGTTTTAGCTGTGTGACAGTTTGCCACGAGTTAGGTCACAAGTTAATGAGTTAATGGATGTGTGCATATTATCTTTGACTACTGTATATGTATTTGCTACATGCATTCATGAGGCTTTTAGAGAAAAAAAATGCATAGACTCTTGAGTCAATGAGTTTCTTGGGTCTCTGCAAAATCTCAAACTTCAAAACCTTTAAGATTACACAAATTTTTATTTGACAGGTTGGTCTATAGCAAAAATTGGGCAAAGTACAAGGCTGTAAAGATTGTGACACATAAACTTGGCTGGACTGTAAGGCATTCCTCATGTACACTAGACATACCTTTACAGATCAGCACTAAAGGCTTAAATCACACTCTTTTCTTTGAGGGCCCAAGTTAGCGGAGTTAGGTGCTGCAGGTCTTCTGCCCAACCATGAGTTACAAAATGAGTAATGGATATTTAGACATTTTAGTTAATGTTTGATTGTTCACCCTAAATGTATGTGTCAGGGAGGAAAAACAAGGCAGATACGCTGGTTAAAATGGTAGAATTAATGTTTGTTCATTAAAGATGACATTGAACCCTCTTTTCCATAAGTTTTAATACATATACAATGGTTCTCACGATTTTATATAATTTTACTAGGGTGGCAACTTCATGTGAGCACAATTATGAAATATTAAGAATAAACGAATGATTAAGACTTCTGTAGAAACTTGCAAAATTTTTATAAAAAAATTCTTACACAAGGCATGGTAAAAAAAAAAAAAACACCAAAATTAAGTGTGTATGTGGCTAATCTTAAACATATTGTAAATGATCAGGTGTTGATGAGGGACACAAAGCATCACCCTTACTGCACTTATGAGCAGAAATAACAGGCTTGTGGTTGGTCCCAGTTCTGTTATTAGTCTTCGAGGGAAGCAGTCTTAAGAGTGTGGCGTAAGCGCATCTTCCCATGTCTTTAAAAGGGTTTTTCTGCATTGTTAGTTTTAGTTACTTGAGTCTATTTTTGGTGTGTGTGTGCACATATCACAAATTTTCCTGATGAGACCCATGTGTTATTAAGGGAAAATGTCAACTAAATGACATGTATTCCAGCAGCAGTGCCCTACAGTGTGCTGTGCTGAGACAAACTCATTCTTGTCTCATACCCTACCCCCTCTACAAAGCTTCTGTGTGACGTCTAGGGGCCCCATCTCTTGGCTTGCAGGGGGCCCCCAAATTTGTGGAATACTACTGTGTGTAGATGCATTTAGCCATTTACGGGGACCAAAAAGGACCAGATGTCCTCACAATGACAGGACAGTGTCCTCACAGTCACCCAGTCCTCATAAAAATGCTGTGTTTTTACATTTAGCACTAAGTTCCAAAATATTTCCATCTGGTTACTGAGTTTAAGGCAATGGTTAGGTTTAGGTGTAGGCATAGCTTTACTTAATTACAGAAATAACAACAGAAATAATTCCACTTACAGAAATAGCAACTGAAGGTCCTCAGAAAAATGATAGTTATGCATGTATCTGTGGTTCTCTGAACAACGAATAATCACCCAGTGGGCCAGTCTCTGTTTATATAGGGAACCTCCCCCTGTCATTTGCTGGTGATAGATGAACAGGTGATCCACTTCTTGGACTACTGTGAGATAAATAACAAAAGTGAGTGATATGACTTTTTACAGAAACCCTGTGTTCAACCACAATTGTCACATTAGAGTCATCAGGCCACCAATGCAAGCTGAGCTTATTGCCAAGACATGCAGTTCTCCCACTCTTTGCTGAAGTGATCACTAGCAAAGAGCAGTTTGGTGTCCTGCATGGGCTCATAGGGACTCCAGTGGAAGAGTAAATCTCATGTTGGGCTCTTGGGGGAGACTTGCTCCCTTCAGAAAGACTGTGACAAGTGTATCAGCCCCCAGTAAGATACCAAGGCGTTTCCAACCACTAGAAAACCATTGGAAACCAATGACTCACAGGCCACTTCAGGACCACAATATGGACTCTGTGGTCTGATTACGGAATTCTGTGCACTCTGGGGCGAGTTGTGGGCCAGTGCATCCTGACCTAGTGGACTGTTCAGCTCTGCCAGGGAGAACCACAGTGAGTCGATTTGACCTTGGCACGACACGAATAACACTGTGGTTCGACTGTTGGTTCACTGTCAGACTGGAAATGTCTCCAGGCACAGATCCAGACATGGTGTCCCTGTACTGCTCGGATAAGAATCAGCAGGGGAAAATTGTTTCTCGGGCTATAAGGAGTTCTATACTGAGTTCTATACCGAAGCTTTAGCTCCAGGATCAATGATTTCAGTTTAGCCATGTCTGATGCCATCTAAATGCCTAGAAAGAGAGTCTGGTCGTGTTTTCGGGTTCTTTCTCTGCTTATCAGTCATTGTTGGCCATGGACATTTACAATGAGCAGGTTGTTAAAGCTATGGCATTTGGGTCAGCTTTAACTCTAAAGCAGGGTCTAAATCTGCCAGCCTAGAGCACCACATCTGCACAATTATCATCACTGCACAGGGAGGCAGTGGACATACAGCCGATGTTCGACTTTGGCTAAACACCAAGTTAGCTAGCAGGATGGAGTCACAAGCCTACTAGTCTTTGAATGGTAAATTGAAGAATGAAACCCTGAATGGCCTGGCAGAGATAGAAGGGGTTTAACTGAGAACCCCATCCCCAGTGTGAGCAATCAGGCTAATGTAGTAGGCTAGCTATGAGCAGCGTTTCAATATGCTAGCAGCACTTAGTCACAGGCCTGCTAGTCTGCTAGACGGTAAGGCGAGGGAAGAGGGGTCATGGCAGTGCAGTAATCCGGGAGGCCCCACTCAGCGGAGATATGAGGAAATTGAGGGAGACCCAACTCTGGCCCCGTATGTGTTAGTAGAGTCCAGCTATGGCTTGCTATGGTTAGGGAGCAACACTCAACCATGTTAATGGCACATCTTCACAGGCCTGCAGATTGCAGGCTTAGGAAAAAAAAAACTCAGACCACTGAGGGAAGATGCACTGAGACTGAGAGCTGAGGGAATCAGCTTTGAACTGTTCTGTTATTCTCAGTATGGCAGATTGATAGGTAACAAAGATAGCAAGCTAACAAGGGAACAAAATTGAGCTTGTGGCCACATTACTCTGAATGGCTTCAGAAAGTACAAAATGCACTCATTTCAGCTGTTAAGAAATGACCATGTAGTACACAGTTATAGAAAGGAATTTATTATTGCACTATTTGTTGTCACCCAGATGTGGATGGGTTCCCTTTTGAGTCTGGTTCCTCTCAGGGTTTCTTCCTCGTGTCATCTCGGAGTTTTTCCTTGCTACCGTCGCCTCTGGCTTGCTCATTAGGGATAAATTTATAAGTTTAAAACTTATATCCTGAATTTATATGTTTCTGTTAAGATGCCTTGTGACAGTGGCCATTGTTAAAAGCACTACAAATAAAATTGAATTGAATTTAACAGGAGATGATGAGAGAGGATGGGAGTCTTTGGGCAGCTTTGAACAACATGTTGCCTGTAGGTCTGACTGAAGTCACCAGCTGTTATGCAGGTAACTCCAAGGTGCACTTGAGGGCCAACATATGTATGAGGCATGAAGATGAAAGAGGAATGATGGCCACATAACAATGGCATGTGGATCAAATACTGTCATATTTCGTCCCCAATGGGAAATTTGTATGAGTTAGAAAGGTCAGGTTTGTCAGCAGTAGGGAAAAGGTTAAACTGTGCAGGGGTCTCCAGGACTGGTGCTCAGAAACCCTGCTCTAGAGTAACTTTGTCAAAAAGTTGATTACATTCTTAATGACTGAGCAAAATCTGTCAATGGTATTACATCAACTCTATCTCAGCACTTTAAAAAAAAAACAAAAACAAAAAAAAAAACTGAACAAAAAACAAAATCTATTCAGGACTTTCTAAGTTTGGTGTGATTGAGGGCATTTAGATCAGAATGGCTGGGTTTCATTATGTGCTGTAGTTATGTAGCTGCAGTTGTGATTTTCCCCGTCTGTGTTCCTAAAGATCTTAATGGCAGAATTGTGTTGTTCCTATAGATCGGTGACCTGAAGGACTACTACCATTTCTTCCACAGCCGGACGATAAAAAGGTCGACGCTCTCCAGCCGCGGCACACACAGCTTTATCTCCATGGAGCCAAAGGTCAGGCCATCACCATGGCAACAACACACCTGGGTGTACTGTGGTCTATAAGAATTTTTTTGTCATATACACAAAAAATTTATGTTGTTAGTGTGATGATGTGAATTGAATATTAATTTGAATGGTTAGTTTGCCACCAGTGTAGCTCCTTATAAAATTCAGTGTATGCATGCACGCATGCACGCGCACACACGCAGCATCCGCAGTGATCTTGCGCTAAAATCTGGAACCATATGTTTGACCAGTTCTGTTTCTAACAAAAGATCTGAATTGTGGAAATAATTAATACATAGTATGAATCTGCTCTCTCCTAGGTGGAATGGATTCAGCAGCAAGTGATAAAAAGAAGGGTAAAGCGTGATTATAAACCCTTGTACCCAGCTTCAGTCAAGACCAGCGCAGCCCAGTCTGACTCCATCTACTTCAATGATGCTAAATGGAGTAGCATGTGGTACATAGTGAGTATTACAAGCCATTAGCCAAATTCATTTCATAGTGTAATCATGCAACTACTTCAGCAGAATATAACAGATATGTTTCGGGTAAAGTTAGATGCACCAATTCCATTATTTTTCATTCTTGTTACAGTCTGACAGAGCTCTGTGTATGTGTGTATTGTTTTTAAGGTGTTGTGAAGATGCCCAGTTTGCTGTTGTTTTTTTCTCAGATAATGATCTTAAAATGGAAATGATAAACTTAACTGAGCTATTTGACCTTTGTCTGCAAATGTCACGGACAGAGAAATACAACAGTGCATCACATAGGAAAATAGGGTCAAACCTAATCCGTTATAGAGCCAATATTTCAGTTACTTCCTGGTCCATTATCATGGTCCGTGCATTTCTAATTTAAAGATGTTTTACTAAAGATTAGTCTTTTTTTTCCAAGATTAGGTCTCTAACAGTTAGGTTGGTTCAACATTTGAATGATTCCCACCCATGTTCACAAAGCTCTGCCCCTAGGATCTATGGTGGCCTGTAGAGTGTCTATAAAAAGACTGACAGGAGGCACATCCAAACACAAACCAAGCATTCAGGACCAGAATTCAGTTTTCCAAATGGGTTTTCTCAGCAGCTTAATACACTTTTGCTAAGGCCACGGTTTAATGCATTGTTTTTTTTGGGGGTTTTTTTTTTTTGGTTATTTTTTTTAAACCATGTTCTACATATCTTCTAGGTTATTTTTATAAGTAAGAAATCAAAAAATCCTTTAAAGCACCTTTTTTTTGTCAACCTTTTTTTTTTTGTCATCCTTTTTTGACAAGTGGTTTGTTCTGACAGTAGCATTGGCAGTAGACTCCAGTGTCACCCAGATTGACACTGGAGATTTTTAATAATAAAAATTCAGTGTACTGTAATTATGATACTAAGATGAACAGTGACTAATAGTTAGGCTATCCCTTTTCACTACAGAGAAGAAACCTTGACCTTTGGAATAGTATTTAGCAAACATCATGATGTTTTTACATTCCATCATTTTGCTGTACCACAGAGCACTGATTATGATAAGTATGACAGCATATATGTATGAACATATTAATATTTGTAGAATGTTTTCACAAAAAGTAATGGTTGCATCACAAGCTTGTAATACATAACAAACCTCTGCCCTTTTGCTCTTTGTTCACTGAAAAGTTATGGAACTAGTTGGGCACTTTGCCCTAGTTGCTCTAAAGCCTGAAACCTTCATGTAATTCTCATGTATAGTATTAATCTGTATCAGCATTTTAGTTATTAACTAGAAATTGCTGCTGCCATATGAATATTTGAGACATTCAATAATTTTTTGACTATGGGCTTTAATTATCTTGTTGAGTTATTATTGGTTGTGTATGCCTGATCATCACACTGAACAATAACCCAGTAGCTGCACTCATCTATTTTCTGTCAATGGTTAATGCAAATCAGATAACGTAAATACTTTGACCTGGACACCACCATCCACCAGGATTCCTGGGAGTTGTACTTTGAGAGCAATTAAACTTGACTTGTGAAAGATGGTCTGTTCCAACCGCAGGCCAAAAGAATGTGTTGCATCGTGTAGTCAAGTAGGTGACATTTACTGGATAATGTAATCACTTCCTGAAATTGAGCAATGTAGGTAGCTCTGCTTCACAATGCAGTGTTATCAAGAATTTTATATAAGTGCTGTTGGTCATTTTTCTCAACACCTACTGTTTCCTTTTCTATCCTTAGAGTACCTCCAACCCTTACTAAAATAAATAAAATGCACAAGTCCGAATGTGTCGCATTTTTTAAAAAAATTCCATGTAGCACTAGTTTGCTTTTCTGTATGAAATCTGTACCTTAACTTGATATAATCTGTTTTTCCTTTGTCTACCCACCTGCTGAGTTTCTCTGTTTTGTGTGTTGGCAGCACTGTAATGACAACATACACAACTGCCAGTCAGACATGAACATTGTCGGCGCCTGGAAGAGGGGATATACAGGAAAAGATGTAGTGGTGACTATTTTGGATGATGGCATCGAGCGGAACCACCCAGATCTTATACAGAACTATGTGAGTGGTTCATGTCTAGGTTGGGCTACACAATGTGTTTATTAATCATTTTGTGCTAATTCAGTATTACAATACTATACTAATATTTTTATAAGAGTGACCGTGTAAGCTCATGTACTGAAACTTAAGCAAATAAAGCTTGCTTAAGTTTCCCATTCCAGTCGACTTGGCCAACTCTTTGCATCTTTGTCTCATTTTTAACTACAGTAAGCCATGGTCTCTTTCTCTCTGGTCTCCATGTACAGGATAACCAGGCCAGTTATGATGTAAATGGAAATGACTTGGACCCCATGCCCAGATACGATGCCAGCAATGAAAACAAGTAAGAGTGCAGCACCGGGCAAATGGAAATGCACTCCACTACTTGAGCTACTTCACCTGTGTGAAGAGTGTGTTTATAGAGCATTTCTGTGGTGTGTGTGTGTACGAAAGTGAGAAGCTTGTTTAGTTGTGAATGTGTATATTTGCTCTGTGTGTGTGTGGTAACGAAATTGATGCTCCTCCTCTGTGTGTGTTTGTGTGTTAGTCTGTGGCTTCCACTCTGCCAGCGTGTGTGAGCCGGTGCCAGATGGCATCGCAGCATTTTTGGAAGGTTGAGCCAAAAAGCTTGGCCTAGGTTTACTCCTCAGCACCAGCGCTGTTCTGTTGGAGTTTCAAATACACAGTTCTTAAACTACCCATGAAACTACCTTCCTGCACCTGATTTTAATCCTCTTTCTGTTTCAGTTTTTATACAGTAAAATGTAGACTGAAGTCATTTGGGATTTTATTTCTCATTTAGTTCAAAGACATAACATTGGTTCCTGGACCAGGGCTTTTTAAAGGTCACTCACTCTTCTGTGACTATTGTTTATGAACACACATGATCCTTTGACTAGACAGATCTGTCGTTTCTTATTTCTTAAACCGTTAGAAGCTGCAATACAACTATTCATGAGTAATTCCATTGCCTGAGGAGACTTTAGGAGAGAATATGAACCTATTCCTCTTGATCTGAGGAAGTGTGTGGTTGGAGGAAGCTTTTCATGGCATGTATAGACATGTTCTATAGAATATTGTCTGCTTGGGAGTGTGCTTTTGTGCCGGATGTCTGCTGTGTTTAAAGGAATACTTTATCCAAAACTGCTAATAAGGCACTCACAGAAAGAAGTTTGTTTGTGACTGTCTGGCACAGTTCATTTTTATAAATGCTAAATGGACTAACATTTACATTCATTTCCATAAGTGAGTATTTTTTTTCTTTAACTCTTAAACCTGATCCATGATATGGTGATGAGCCTTTCTGTAATGAGTTTGCATTTGTTTCATTTGTTTTCTCTGATAATATATAGGAAATATGACTCAGTGTTATGTATCAGAGATTTTCTATGAAGTGAAGCACAATGGCTACAATCTTACATGCTCAGAAATGTATACATCAAAGAGACAAATGTACTTTTGTCACTTCAAACAACTTTAGAGCTTAGTTTAACCCATACAGCCAGAGATGGGATTATCCCATCTCATGGGATTCATCCACTAGTGTTTCATGTGTGTATTATGTTGTATGTTGCAATTTAAATACCTAATGAGTGATGAAAATACTGCTGAACTATGATGTGTGTATGCATAATAGGGATGTATGCCAGTGGCTTTTATATATAATTTATGCATCTATATTAAGAGGGTTATTTGTGTAGGCAAGTGTAAAGTACACTTGTGTGTAGAAGTTGTTTAATATTATACGTTAGTACAGCAGGTATGTAAGGATGGAAATGTGGTAAAATACCATATAGTTTTACAGTATAGTTACATGTTATGGTAATATGCGCTAAGTAGCTGTACTAATGTAGCCGTAATAATAGAGACAAGAGACATGAGTCTTGGTCTGAGAAATGTGTTTTGGTGGCTGTGTCTTTATGGCCTCCGGAAGTTAATGTCCAGGTTGTTCTGCGTAGGCTGAGCAGGATGACATGAAGTGTGTGTGTGTGTGTGTGTGTGTGAGTGGGTGTGTGTGTGTTTCTGCTTTTCTCATTGCCTTGTATTCCTCTGGCAGATGTGAGTGTACACAGAGTCCAGTACTGTAGCACAGAATAAAGCACATATGAGGAAAAGACTTTCTGGCCCTTATATTTAGTTATGCCTTGGTACTGTTTAGTCAAAAAGTCAATCTCCGAGTCAATCATAGATCTGTCTAATAAGCTTTTTGACACCATGAACTGATGGTTGCTCTGGTGAATGGACACTGACTTGGCCTGGGGTGTGATGGCATTGTAGATTTTTTTTTTTTTATAATCATCCTTTTAAATGGCTCATATTTGAGACGCTGGTTACCATGGCAGCGTGAGTTTTTCTGAGCAGCTGTTCTCTGCTGGAGGTTCCACAACGGAATGCACTCTCTTTCTGACCTTGACTTCATAAGATTTTTTTTGGTGTTTTTTTCTTTTTTTTTTCCTGGTGAGTTGTCGTATTTGATTTTTGTGGGCTTAGTTTGGGTCAGTCTTGCCGCTAAGAATGTCTCCATGTGTCATCTGCATACAGATTCTGGGGAACTCTAGAATGTTTTCCCTCAATAGCTCAAATATTTAGCCACTGTGTTTGCGCCGACTTGGCTCGAAAGGAGCATGTTTAGTTTCAGCACAGCTGTTGCCTCGCTAACCCTGTAGCTTCTCTCTCTTTCCCTATCAGAATATGTGTTGCAGTGGTTAATGGTATGATCTCTGACCTCTGACTGTGTGTATACCCTGATATACCCTTGTGTCCTCTTCAGGCATGGCACACGGTGTGCTGGGGAAGTGGCAGCATCTGCCAACAACTCTCACTGCACTGTCGGCATTGCCTACAACGCCAAGATTGGGGGTGAGTGCTGTACATTGGTGTGACCCATTTTCTGCCACCACTGTGGCTTTGCACTCTGACCTCTTGCTCCTTGTTTCTTAATACTCTCTTAGTGTCTAATCACACTCATAACCACTAACTTGTCACTGTGTGGGCTTGCACAGTCTCAGTCCTACCTCTTTCAGTCCCAGATGCTAATTTACATGTATTTACCTCTCCTTCCTTAAGTACTGTCCAACCAAATCTTACAAACTTGCCCACACACACACTTCAAGACACTTCTTTAAGTGCATGTTTGTGCCCTACAGGTGTGCGCATGTTGGATGGAGATGTGACAGACATGGTGGAGGCGAGGTCGCTGAGTTTGCAGCCGCAGCACATTGATATATACAGTGCTAGCTGGGGGCCAGATGATGATGGCAAAACCGTGGACGGGCCTGCGGCACTTGCCAGACAGGCCTTTGAGAATGGCATCCGACAGGTAAAAAGCTTATTATATACTTAATTTAATCCACCTGGATACAGAACCACACCACTGAACACATCATCAAGTCATATATTTCACTCTAATGGCACGTGTAAATGTTGCTTTCGACTTAGCTCCTAAGTAGTAATTTGCAGGTCAGAATGATGTCATTTTTGACCTCGGCACATTCAACATACAAATTGGGGAAAAAAAAAAACATGCCTCAATGTTTGTCTTTTGTTAGCAACAAGCTAGCCAGCTAACTGTGAGGAGCCATGTATATTTTTATCCTCAAACAGCAATCTGTATATAAAGCAAAGTATGATTTAAAGCAAATACTTGTATATACAGCATAACTTATTTAAAAATAAGAAGTGCTACTTTGTTTACTTTTGATGCTTTGCACAGCCATGTTGATTTGATGTCACTGGTAAACTGGGAAAGAAGTTGAGAAGAGTACCCAAAGTTGACAAGTAGGAATTTCATGTTGAGGGGCATTTTCTTTGGCTTTTCCTGGTTGAAGTTTGAGACCTGTAGTCAAAGGTAGTGTATTACTCAAATTGCAAGACGCATGCACTTTTGCTTGATGAAGGTATCGAGCTCGAGAGCAGAATCAAACCAGCTGGTGGACCCGATCCAGCCTGTGTGTGAACGTTTACTCATGTACTTTATGTAGTCTGAGTCATAATTCGGTGTGCCAGTAATTAGTCTGGGTCCTGTGACAGAGGTTTGTTTCATGTGGTTCAGATGTGTTTCAGGTATGCATTTTATGTGTTACCTTATACTGGCAACTCAATCTTTACTCTTTTTAGACAGAATATTTGCCCTGAAGCAGCATTAGTGGCCCTTCTTGAGTCATCTAAGTGTCATCTAAGTTATAGAAAGAGACAAAGGGAAACAGTTATGGGTTCCCATCTGGGTTAAAGATTTAGTAATAGGGGAGATATAATCAAATGGAACCTAACTGTGATTGCAACCAGTGTAATTAATGAAGACTGGTTTTAGCATATCACAATTTGTATTATGTAATGATGAACAAGGCAATGATTATTTACTGTCCCTTCATAGGGCAGGAAGGGCCGCGGTTCCATTTTTGTATGGGCATCAGGTAATGGTGGGCGGAGTCGAGATCACTGCTCATGTGATGGCTACACCAACAGCATCTACACCATCTCCATCAGCAGCACAGCAGAAAGTGGCCGCAAGCCCTGGTACTTGGAAGAATGTGCCTCCACTCTCACCACAACATACAGCAGTGGTGAAAACTACGACCGCAAGATTGTAAGTTCTAAATAGTCACTAATTCACTTGCATGCTTGCAAAATGCTAAATAAGTTTGTGATTTGTTGGAAGAAAGGAAGCAACTAAATAGTGTAAGAAAAATGCACCAAATTCAAAATGACTTCCTATTCACTCCATATCCTTTCTACATACAGTGTAACAATTGAGATACAGTTACAAAAATATAACATGAAAAAACATAGTAAAAGTAAAGTTTTTGCTCAAGAATTTACTTAAGCAAAGCAAATTGAGTAAATATAGTGTTACTGCCAACCTCTGGGTATGGGCAATGTACAAGTGGCAAGTGACATACAGTGCATTTAGAAAATATTCAAACCACTTGCTCTTTGCCCCAATTTGTTATGAAATATGCATTCTATTTCACCCTTGAAATACTGTATTTCTACAACATTTACCACAGGTGAACTCTAGGGGAAAGACATACCTCTGCCTGTATAAAGCTCCACAGCTGACAGTACATGTTAGAGCTTTGTGAAAAATTGTTCACAGGATTGTGTTAAGTCTGGGGTGAAGTATCAAAATTTATCTGCAGGTTTGAAGGTTCTGAAGAACAAAGTAGCTTCCATCATTCAGAAAGGGAATTAGTTTTGAACCACTGAGACTCAGCCAACCTATGGATGAGAAGGGCTTTAGTCAGTGAGATGACCAAAAATCACTCTGATGGAACTCCAGAGGTCCTGTGTCTAGATGGGAAATCTGCTAGAAGGACAACCATTTCTGCAGCCCTCCACCAGTCAGGCCTTTATGGTAGAGCAGCCAGCCAGAAGTCGCTCCTCAGGAAAAGGCATGTGACTCTTCGCTTTGCTAAAAGGCATCTAAATGACTTTCAGGCCATGAGAAACAAAATTCTATTGTCTGATGCATCACCTGGCCAATTCCATCATTACAGTGGTAGCAGCATCATTCTGAAGGGATGTTTTAGCAGCAGCCTGAGAAGATTGTCAGGATTGAGCAAAAACTTTAAGGAAAATATGCTCAAGAGTGTTCAAAACAATGTGGGAGAGGCTTCAAGACAAGTCTGTAAGTGTCCTTAAATGGCCCAGCCCTGAAAATAGCAGTACATCAGTGCTCTCCATACAACGTGAGAGCTTGAGAGTTTCTGCAGACACGAATGAGAAAAGATCCCCAAATCCAGATGTGCCAAGCTTACAGCATGATGGCCAAGGAGACATAAGGCTGTAGAATAAAATGATATCCCCCCCCCCCCCCCCCCCCCCCCCGTTTTAATATAGTTAAAATAAATTATGTAAGAGATTTTAAGAATTTTTTGAATCAAAGTAACATCATCTCTGAATCTAACAGTGCAAATATTAGTCCCCCCCCAGAAATAATACCAAACTCCCAATTTTGGCACCAGGCACAGTAAGCTACAGTGAGCATTTTTCCATACATCTCACTGAGAGAGAGATTCCTTTACTTGCAGACATCCATTTTGTGGGTTCAGTACATGATGCTATGTTGTCTCTGTGCGTGGTGTTTAATTTGTTGGTCAGTGGGTCATTGTGAAACAGTCTAGCTGTGAACAACTACGGTTATTTTACACACACACACACACACACACACACATGCACGATGGTTCTCCTCTGAGACGGTCTTGGAGAGACTTACTAAATTCCACACTAAGGTATAAAAACCTGTAATCTCTTACACAGAAAGACTTCGTACTAATATATTTTTACAATGCCATGAAATACTTGCCAAAACACTAACGCTGTTCTCTCCCTCTCTTTAGATCACTACAGATCTAAGGCAGCGCTGCACAGACAGTCACACTGGAACATCAGCATCAGCTCCAATGGCTGCTGGGATCATTGCACTTGCCTTGGAAGCAAAGTAAGACTTCATTCAAATTAATTAAAATCCATTCCACTAAATCACACTGACCATTTACTGTAGTGGGGCTATTTGCAATGTTAGTTTCCACTTTGATGGATGAAGAAATTTGACATGTGTGTTTCCTGCAAGCATATCGTGGGCTACCTGTTTTAAAGCAGATTTTGAGCAAAACATTGGCTGCCATATAAAGGATCATTCTCAGCTAAATTTAATAAATATATTTATATTTTCATAATGTAAACACTGCTTACTGTTCAAGGACACGTGGTAAACATCTTAACAGTATTTGATCCCACCGTGCATGGTGAGTTAAGGTCTAAGAAAGTCAAAAGTAAAGGATCATATGCTAACTTAATGCTGCATGATATGGACAAAAATATTTTAAGATATAAGATATATTTAAGATATAAGATATTGTGATGACAATATGAGATGTGATAAATTAAGACTAAAATATATTTTTAAATGAATAAATATATAAATGTGTTTTTTGTTTGTCCTACAGCCCTCTCCTGACATGGAGGGATGTACAGCACATCATTGTGAAAACGTCACGTGCTGGCCATCTCAGTGCTCCTGACTGGAAAACCAATGCAGCAGGATACAATGGTACTGGCTTTTAAATTCTTTATGAACCCTACCAATTTATAGCGCCTTACTAACCGGCTTTGCATAATAAAACTGCAAGGCCGAAATTCAATTAGAGCTGTATCCTCGCTGCTATCAGCATAATGCAGTTGTTCAAAGAAAGTCTGTAAAGAAGTCACTCAGCCTTCATGTTAGTTTATGCACTTATCTTTGTTTGAAACTGTATGTGTTACATATACCTACAGTAAGTCACCTATATGGTTTTGGGCTCATGGATGCGGAGGCCATGGTCAAAGAAGCTGAGAGATGGAAACAAGTCCCCCCACAGCATATATGTGTGGAAAATGCAGATAGGCAAATAAGGTAGTTTCATCAGCACATCATTACATGACTCATCAACATGACAACACTTGTCCATGAGTTTTTCTTTCTCTCATGTACCATTTTATGTCTGCAACACCCAGTTTTATGTTTCCATTGTAAAGCAAGGGTTCTATTTGAATTCTTCCCTCTAAAGGACAATTCGCCCAGAGCATGTTGTTCGCTCCGTTTACAAGGCAACGGGCTGTACAGATAATGCGAATCATCATGTCATTTATTTGGAACATGTGGTTGTACGCATCACTATAACACACCCACGAAGAGGAGACCTATCAATTAATTTGACTTCACCATCCGGGACAAAGTCACAGCTCCTTGCTAACAGGTAAAATGGCCTGAAAAAGGCCATAAAATTAAGTATTTTGATATTTTAAAGTTATCACTGGGTTGTCTATAAAGGGTAGATGATGTGCATTAGCAGTTTGGCCACTTTCACGTCAAAGTAAGAACGTTTCTGGCAATTTAGTTGTTCACTGTTGTGTATTTAGTTGTTCAATGTTGTGTATCTTGCAGACTGTTTGACCACTCAATGGAGGGCTTTAAGAACTGGGAGTTCATGACTACTCATTGTTGGGGAGAGAAAGCTGCTGGAGACTGGATCCTTGAGATCTATGACTCACCCTCACAACTCCGCAGTCAGAAAGCTCCAGGTAGTCACCCTCAGACCTTTTCTTTATAACTGGAACACTTTTCATTTGAAAGTGTTCCATTTAACTGTGATTCATTATTTACTGTATAGATGGGAAGAATGCACTACATTACCCACATTTATGCTTTTTTGTATCCGCCCGACCCACTCCACCCCCCACCCCTCACAGGCAAACTGAAGGAGTGGGCTTTGGTGCTTTATGGTACCTCAGTGCACCCATATTCCTCCCGCAGTGACAAGCCTCGCTCTGTGGTGGAGTCTCCAGTTGAGGATGAGTATGGTGAGGAGTATGTGGGTAAGAGAACCTCGGTTATAACGAACATCAGAAAGGTTGCCAGAGTTTTTGAGTAATGCATTCTGCCCACTCAAAGCAGAGTCCCATTCTTTGATCATAGAAATCTGTCATCTCTTGTAAGGCCCCTGTGACCCGGAGTGCAGCGAAAATGGCTGTGAGGGCCCTGGGCCCCATCAGTGCATCAACTGCCTGCACTACTTCCTCAAGTTTAAAAACAACACCAGGTACACCACGTGTATGTGAGCATGGACATTGATACTATAATGTATTCTCTTGGGGGAGAAAATCAGGGTGCAAATTTATTTATTTATTTATCAATATTCTCAATATTGTCAAAATGAATGATCTGCGTCTTCTAAAAACCGTGGAGGCTTATAGCACGTTTTCACTGAACAGCATGGCTCTGCAATGAATAAAAAACACCACTCAATTGATGTTAACAAGCCATGTTTTTCTCTCAAGCGAACCAGTAAGCACACACAGCAAGGTTCTTTTTAATGACGGTGCGCAGCCCAAACACAACCGTGCCAGTGCATTTGTGAATATAGCCTACAAATAACTTTCACCTAATGGCTGCTCACGTACCCAAACACAGCCAAGTCTGCCAATACTTTATTCTGAAGTGATCATACCAAGACAAAGTGCAAAACCTACCCAGTAAATTTAAAAAGAAACCCAACCACAAGGTACAGTGCATCTGGGGCTGAATCCCAAAATCTTTCTCTACTATTCATGGGAGCACTAGGTAGGGCATTTAGCTCTGCTGTGTGTTATCCTAAGTATCAAACTGAATAGGAAGCCATTTGCGATTTGCCTTAGAAGATGGCAGATTTTACATGGATCATAGAGAGAAAAAGCTACATGCAAGATAAAACTAGGGATAAGTATTGTGGTAGTGTGGGTAAATAAAATGAATTGCTGTTTGAAACTGAGATGTTGGGTTGTAAATCCACCAGAAAAAGACTCTAAAACCAGGCTAAGAAACTTTGAAATAGAATTACACTAGCCTACTGCAGGCCACATGATACCTAGGCAAGAAGAATAACCAAATATAGCATAGGTACTTACATACAGCAAGGCTCGCTGGTTCAAAGAGAAAATGTAGATTAATGAACTAATAGGAAAAAAAATAGTACATGTTGACAGACAGCTGTGTATCACCATGTCCCTACTAACATTTTACACTCACAGGCATGTATATGTTGGTGGCTGATTCTGTTTTATTTGGAAAAAAATTTAAGTGGACACACACACACACACACACACAGAGCTATACTTGAGGCACACATCTGCAGCCAATGAGTTTCTCAGCCTCAGACTTTTGCCTTTGTTTCTTATGGAAAGCTTTTCCTCATTGCTGTCAGCTGCTGAGTTGTCTGTCTCAGATGGCTATCCCTTACTTTTCTTTCCATTCCTACCTCTCGCCCCCTCAGGATGTGTGTGCCTGAGTGTCCGCCTGGCTTTTTCCGGGATGATAAGAGGCGCTGTAAGAAGTGTTCCCCTCTATGCGAATCGTGCATTGGTAGTCGCAGCGATCAGTGTACCTCCTGCCGGCAAGGTTTTTACCTCCGAGAAGGAGCCAATACATGCATCTATGCATGCCCTGAGGGGTACTATCTAGACCTTGGTAAGTTAGCATTTCCTTTCCATTTTCTTGCTTAATATTGTAAGTATGGAACCACCCAAGGTTAGTCAGTAGAATATCATGCATGACTCTGTCTTCCAATTAGTGTATACTTTTTTCCTTCCTTTCCAAACCTCAGACTCTTAAACACACTGCTAGAACATGCCAACATCTGATGAGGTTTAATCATGTGATAATTATACTGCATTTGAGGTCTGACTCCTTGGTTTCTCTTACAGATGCCAGTATGTACCGTAAATGTAGCGAGAACTGCAAGAAATGTACTTCAGCAAATATTTGCACGGAATGTAAGCCAGGGCTCAGGTAATTCCTCTTCGTTCAGCTTAATGCATATAACAAAGTTTCTATGGTACCTAATCTATCCTTCCAGTTAAAACTGGGGCCACGATTTGTCCTGAAATGTAGCTTGAATCTCAACCCCACTGGCTTGCATCATGGCCCAATATCATTAGCATATTGTGTAACTGTTAGCATGGTTAAAGTCAGGAAAGCCCACAGAA
>CM040461.1:24102483-24117483 GCA_022758105.1 Pangasianodon gigas
GGGGGGGGGGGGGGCAGGTTATGGCACACGGAGCCTCCCTAATGTACAGCAGCTGTGTTCTGTGAACAATTTTGAAATATGTTTGAGGAGTGATTTCTCTGAATCTGCCGTAAAGGTTTTTCACCCACACATTTGGAGTTTACGCCTTGATTTGTTTAACTTTTCAGACTTGTTTAGACTACTGCAGGTCTAAAAGATGGGTGACAAGCCTGAAATTTAGTATATACTGAATTTTCTGCCAGTACTCCCTCATGAAATTCAATACCATGTTTAAGCACATGGTAATAGAGGAGCCCACATTAATGAATTGTCTTAATGTCCATCAGAAATTACAGACTGCAGTTTGCTGATGCTGTCGGAAGGCTTTATTAAGCAGCTATATCTTTAAATATTTAATAAGAGATCAATTTAATTTAGTGTATTTTGTACTTTTGTAATTTTGCTGCTGACATCTATTTGAACACTTGAGTTTTTAATAAATATTGAGTTCTAACTTTTGTTTTTCTTTTCTTTCTTAATATCTGACTCCATTAAAATTTCTCTTTGCTAGTCTACAAGGGAATAGGTGTCAGCTGACCTGTGAGGCTGGCACATACTACAATGGGCACAAACGGGTGTGTGAGCAGTGCCATCCTGCTTGTGCTACATGTGCAGGTACTTGGACCTTTTTCCCCTGCAATTAATGAATGTTTCCCATGTTCTGCCATTTTAATACATTCTTGTTTCATATTAAATGCATTCAGTTTGGTTTCTGGCAACTGTTAGGGGTGTTTTAGTTTTCAGGTTTGTAATTCATTCAATGATTTGTTTAGCAAGCCTGCTAATTAGTTCAGAGTTTCTGTGTCAAGAGAAACATTTTTGGCAGCTGTGAAATTGTGTCATTGTGGGGTAACAAAATTAAAACATGCCTATTGTTTTTTCTTTTTTTTTTGAGGTGATTTACAGTAGTTGTTCATGGAGATGGATTAGAATTTCTGATTGATGGTGTAAGGATATCTTGTACTCAGGTACTGGCATGGAGGCATGCACTAAATGTGCAGAGGGATACTATCTTGAGGAGTGGCGCTGTGTTCCTAACTGCAATGCAGGATACTATATGGCAGAGAAGACTGCAGAAAATGGAGAGGTCCAGAAGTCGTGCCGCAAGTCAGTAGTCCACCAAGCTTAACTAAGCATACAGTGAAGCTTTATTCAGTAATTAAAGGTGTGCCCATTCCTCAAAGGTTTGATTTCTTTGTTCTGGTTCCTCTGCCAGGTGTGATCCTACATGTTACACATGCACAGGTCCAGGAGATAGAAACTGCAGTGCCTGTGTGAATGGATATAACCTAGAAAATGGTGTGTGTATCGTCAGCACTATCTGCAAAGATGGTGAGTACTAGCTTATTCACTTACGTTCACTCACTTTTAAGTCTAGACTTTGGCGCTGAAGCCTTCTCCTTCTGTTAAATGTGTTCCCACTTACATTGGGTTTTGCTGCTGTCTGATGTTAGTAATTACAGTCAAGAGTCCTAAAATTACTATCTTTAATTATATCTATAATTATTATCTTAAAGGTCTGATCTACTGATTTCTTTTATTTTAAAAATGCATGGTAATTAAATGTACTTGTACGTTATAATTTTTCTTTTGCCTTTTGATCAAATTTGTCCATTCTTTTACAGTGTTTTTTTTTTATTTTTACAAATAATCCCAAACTGATAGAGGTTCCTAAAGTAATAATTGTAAAGGGAAAATTTTTACAGTGAACCATTCCATTGATTATATTTCTATATAGATAATACTCATAAAATGCACAGTAAAAGCAACAGCAATTATAAAACCTCATCCTCATGAAAGCACTGTAAAAATTATGCCCAGATATGTTGCTATGATTGCTGATCAGTTTCTTAATGTTTGTTCTCCTTCTCCTCCTTATGATCTTTTTTTCCACACCTTTTGATGGATTCCAAATCATACATGGACACCCCTTACTTCGACACATCTATTGGATTTAAAACCTGTTTCCTGCTACCTGATCTGCATCACTTCCTGTCCACTGCCCAATCGTCTGCTGTACTTTTTCTTTCTTCTCTCCTCTTCCTGCTCTGTGGAAAGCAAATGAAGAATCATGGGCTGAGGGAAGTTTCTGTGTATTGGTGAAAAAGAACAATCTGTGCCAGAGGAAGGTTCTACAACAACTTTGCTGTAGAACATGTTCTCTAAATGGCTGAAGGAATCGTAACGGCCCCTCATGCCGTTGACGTTCAGCTAATTTATATTTCCAACCAAGAACCTCTAATATGGGACTATGCTGAGAGGTTTCTCGGTGCCAGAACTACAACAAACCTACCTTTACCTGTGTGTGTGGTTTTGGAAGAACCTGTCAGGGTGTTGCAACTGGGATCAATAATAAACAACAAATCATATGGTTCAGTATTTTGTGACCAAAGCATGGATGCCAAAATTTTTGTACCCTTTTTTTTTTATTTGGGTCCAGATATAAAATCAGAGGGGCACACTGACTGAATAAGTGATGTTTCTTTGTTTTGTCCTCTAACAGTATGATGAAAGATGACTAAAGCCCAGTTTGTGCATTTTATAAATAAATTTGAAACCATCACTGAAGCCGTTTATTGTTTTTCAGCTTCAGCTACACATCTGTGAGCAAAGAAAACACCTAAATTTTTAACCAATTTTTAAGTTTGGTTCAGGAAAAACGTGTCCCTAGATTTAAATAGCATAGTTTTAACCAGTATCATAACTGCATATAACTTTTCACTGTTTAGAAAATTGTTGGCTCAGGCTCTCGTGTGTGTGTGTGTGTGTGTGTGTGTCTTGTGCGTGCGTGCGTGTGTGTGTGTGTCTTGTGCGTGCGTGCGCATGGTGTTCATACTTTACTTGGACTTGACATATGCATGTAGTAATAGTATTTTCATTTTAATACCCAAGACTGTTTACAAAACCTTTCTAAGACCCATGTTCTTTATAGCTGATGGTAAATAAATTAGCAATCAACTAGTCTTTTTTCCTGTTTTACCACTATTGGTCACATTCAATGTCCTCAGAATAACCAATTAATGCACATGTACTTTTATTTCCGATTATTTTCCAAACCACTTTAGCAGAGGACAACATTTTTTGACTGAAATTAAAGCAGCTTAAAATTCATTTCAGTAGCACGGCATGTCCAGGTAGTCTGTGATGGATGGCTTGAAAGAAATGATTAAATTTGGGAATGGCTGTGCATGGCCTAATGACACCTACCTATAATGGTTTTATGTGTGGCCTGTGTACTGCACTGTTCTGTCTTCAATATAATTTCAGTCTTTTTTTGTGAATCAGTGATTTACTTCGGGAAAATTTCATTTAAACTAGTATTTTTTGTGTCTATGGACAGAATGACATTAAATTGTCATTCCAGCATAGCTCATTATTCAGACTAGGTTTTAAGAAGTAGCTTAAGGGTATAATGCATAATCAGTTCTCTATATTATTTTTTAAGAAAGATGTTTATGGCAAAATAACCGATGCTAATTATATGGGATTGTTACAAATTTGTGGTATTATAGAAACCACAGTTTTAGAACCCATGGCAACATTATGTTGGATCCACTGTGACAAACTGGGTCCAACTATATTCCCTGCTACAGAAGAAGCCTTGGGAGGGAGGAACTTAATTCTCAATGGTCTTAATATACAGAGAAAATGTTTACTAATTGTACTAGGCAAAATGGAGCAGAGTATTTCATTCCTGTAAGACATTTGAGCAATTTAATTGTGCTTAGAAGATTTTTATGTCTTATTTATGAGTAATTGATTTAATTCATTTAATGCCATGTGGTTTGAGATGATGTAACATTTTATTTATAAAAAAAAAAAAAAAAGATTTAAAACGGTCAGATTTTTTTCTGTTAGATGTGGGTGGGATTTTATTCTGGGAAATCATGTATTCATGTTTGCATTCATGTTGCAAGAAAATGGTACCATAAAGGTTTCTGCAAATACAGTACATGCAACATTACATAACTTATATATAGGAATATATAAATTAGTTTATGTATAAATGTTTCACTTATTTTGTTCTATGATGTTTTTTTATGTACATATGTATTTTGATCACTTTTATCCTAAAAATGCCTTTGAGCCCAGTTTCTTTTGTTGTAATTGGAAAAGGGGGGGATTTTTTTTTTTTTAAATAAATTTTAATAATTCTGTTTTTAGACAACCTCAGCAATATATAGATGAGGATTTGTTGTAGTAAGAGCCCTCATAGAGGGACCTGGATGGGACAGTTTACTGATCTTTTAATTAATGAACTTTAAAATAAAAATAAGACACCTTTGGGATTGCAAATGAAATTATTTTTTGCTTTACTCCTTATATAGTATAATCAAATTGGTTTCCACCATGTTGTAGATGCTGTCGGAAATGTTAGTAGTAAGAATGTTGACTTGGGGAAACTCTGGTTGTGCGGGAATGCATTGGTCTTCTTGTTTCCTCACAAAAGGTTTTCTTTGTTTTGAAGGGAACAATTCACAGCTTGAGCAAGAGAATCCCTAGTTATTTGTGTTGGGGGCAACACAAAGCCTTCTACATAATAACAATGGATTTAAAAAAGACAGAATATTTGCACTATCACATGTCTTGGGCTGTGTTGTTTCCTTATTTCCTAAATTTAAAATGTTTTAATATTTGTTGTCCCCCTCACCCATGAGCTCTATTTTATCAGGTAGGTCTTGCATAGTTAACTCATTTTGTGTTTTAAAGTAGGTTAAACCGTTGTTAATTATTATAACCGTCAATGTCACGTAATGGAGATGCAATGAGAAAATATTCTACTGAGGCCAAAGTGTTTTTGGTTCTTATGACGTTTCCCTGAGATCATTTTTTAATTGGAAACCCATCAAAACAAGTGCACATTTATGTAACTTTATTTACAGTTTGAATTTCATAACCCCATTAGCTTGGCCGGCTTTTAGTTGTACTAAGTATGCCAAAGATATTTGCTTTTTACTCCTGGAAATGTATGTGTGTGTTTAAATGTAGTCAGGCACCAATTGTCACAGCAGTCTTGCTCAGATTTATTAGTGCTGGAGTTTAACAAGTAGTTAGTAGTAACATGGTTATACTGGGTTAATATTGACTTCCCCTGGTTTCACAGGGCCGCAACTGTTGAATACTCTTTTACGGAGTGTGATTCCCCTAGAATGACACATTTTGGTGTTAGTAGGTTAGAAATTTTAGTTTCTAAAATATTATAATAGTATTTAGTATTTAAAATAATATTATGATAAAATATTTTCTTTTTTCTGAATGTATGCTGATTGAATAATATGAAGATTTCTACAAGAATGATATGTACTCAAGTTCTTAATGGAGACATTCCTCCACTTTCTGGGAATGACATGACATTGGCTTTGGCCCAGATTTTTTTTTTAAGCTTTTTTTTTTTTTTTAAAAAAAAGCAAATGATTGACAATTTGGGTTGTGTAAGGGCAAATGAGGTCATGCAGGGTCACTGCTCAGAGTTCTGTTTAGAGGCATCAGAATTCAGTAGGGTGAATTGGAGCGTAAGCCTTAGGTCAGCCTACTATAGACCCCCTACTCTCTTTATGGGAAAACTCCCAGCTGTCCACAAATGCATCCATCAGTTTGTGGTCAAAGGTTATGCTGAATGTCTCTGGTCTCCTTCAGGGACCAAAAAAACAATGTGTTTTTTTTTTTTTTTTAAACGTTTGTGAATTAAAATGCAGTGCATTTTCAGTGCATGTTGCTGGACCCAGAAATTAGTGCTATGGCTATTTGTAACTATGTTTAGACAAGCCGATCAAATCTGATTTTTTGGTATATCTGATTTGAATGGGAAAGATTTTCTGCAGTCTGAACTGCAAATAACATTTGTATGTGGTTTCAAATCTGACTGAAATCGGATTTTGGGGCATGCAAGACTGAGCTAGTCAAATTGGATTCCTTGTAGTTTTAAAAAAAAATCATTTTGTATACAGTGCTTCTCACCGTCAGATACTTGCAACAAGAGCAAAAAAAATAAAAATAAAATAAAAAAGTCACTGGGGAGATCCTCGCATATCTGGAGTGCCCATGATGAAATCAGCAGCAAAAACAGCACATGCCAGCCTCTTTATTTTTTGTTGGTATGGTCAACGTGTGAAACATGCTGGAGTGAATTTCTGTATTTGAATATTATTTAAATTTTTAATTTAATATTTATTTTTTTCTCTGGCATTAACTGATCACATTTGAATGTTTTAAGACTAATCAGTTTTGTTTACCTGTATCCGAACACTTGGTCTGAATGTCAGATTTAAAAAAATGCATCACATTTGCTCTGCTGTCTGAACATAGCCTAGATAACTAATTTAGATTAGGGAGGTATACAATGTATTCCCTACACGTTTTTGATTTTTGCCTATTACCTGTAATCAAGACAATCCAATTAATATTTCATGACTTGTACAGAATCAGTCAGAGCTACATTTTTTTAAACTTTAGATTTGGTGAATGTCAGTAGGTGGGCAGTTCATAAAGTGTGAATAGAAAATGCGCATTTTGTACATGCTCATCCCTAATTCATGACATTAGCCTGAAAGTCTGGTTGTGGTTTAACTGTATGGTACTGAACAGAGTATAAGTATGGTGTGGGGTTTGTATGTACCGAAAGTATTTTGATGTATATATCTGTAATGAGACTACATTGAAACATAAATCAATGTATATAACAGTTAGTTCCGATACACTAATTTGATTGGACAAGCAGCATTCCAAGAGTGCTGATATTTAGTATAACAGCACTAGTACATTTCACTGTTTGTATCGCTGGGCTTGTCTGTGTTTGCTACATAAATTTCCAATTCTATTAAAAGTTTGTTACATTGACACCATTACTACCCTTACTATGGCCCGTCAGTTAGTTTGTGCATTGGCATGGCAACACACAACGCTCTATCCAGCTGTGGCTTGTTTGGGAACTTTGTTTGCTGGCAGAGCAAAAATAAACAAAACTGGCCATATTATGTCTGAAAAATCAGTTACTCAATATTAATTTCTTGTTTATAGAACTGTTGTATAAAAGCAATATTACACTTGCAATCATAATGTTGTACTGAATATCAGCACGACTGTGATTCACTACAACTGTACTCTTGTTTGTGTGATATTGGTAAATTGGCTGACTCACAAGGCCCTTTAAATGTACCCTGTTTATCAAATGTTCGTAAACCTTTTAAACATAAGAACTGGTAAAATAAAGGTAAGCTCACTGGTCCTATCTTTACTTTATTTTTTATTCAATATTTGTTTAACAAGTTTTGTGTACCATTTGACACTACATAACATAAACTTGAGGAATTCTAAGATTTTTTTTTTTTACACGATTAACCCTTAAATGTTTGTCTAATTGAGTTATTCATGTGATGTTAAAGTGTATTATTCAGTACCTACTATGAATCATTATTCAGTCACTACAGAGAAACTGATAGAAAAGCTATAAATGGATTAATTTTTATTATTTAGAAGTCTAGATTTGAAATGGTAAACTCTATTTCCCCCTCAGGTCAGTATGTGGACAATGATGGGAAATGTCATTCATGTGACATTTCTTGCTATAAGTGCAAAGGACCACAGAGCAAGGACTGCCTTAGCTGCATATTGACTAGGTAAGTCAACTGGCAACTTTAAAAGGAAGACCTTTTACACTGCTCATAATAATGTTCGTTAGAATGGACCTTACTGGGCAGGAGGCATCAAGAGGGTGCATTGTTTGGATGTGGTGTCCAACATGTACAGTTTATTGTAGAGATTTTACTTCAAATTTTCATTTTACTTCCGAGGTAACTGCTACCTGTTTTGCTTCCTCTGCAGGTTCTTTGATGATGGACGCTGTGTAATACAGTGTGAGTCTGGAAAGTATGAAAGGGATGGGCAATGTCATCGCTGCCATCATACATGTCACGAATGTAATGATGAGGGTCCTGACAAATGCACCAGCTGCAGCAGAGGTAGTTTCAGTACCACCTAAGAATACAGAAAAACAGCACATGCCTGCTAGGCTCATCCAAAAATAGTAATGTCAATATTGTTTAGACTAAACTATTTTTTTTCCATATCATTGTACTACATTACCTCTGAAGCCAGTAGTAGTTGTTTTTAATTGCATATATTGGTATCATACTGATTGAAGTAAGTTTTCTGTCCACCATATTTTTTCCAGCATTCTCTTCATTTTTGTATTGCCTTCATCCAGTTTTGTCCAAAATAAGAACTCTAACAGCTGTCTTTATCGTGCCTGAAGGCAGTCTTAATTTTGGAAGCACAAACTTGAATCTTGGGCAGTTCAAGATTAGAAAAAGGCCAAGCGACGTTTCGGTGAGCCTCTGCCCAGTGTTGCCTTAGATTCCTGTTCTTGGCTGATAGGAGTGGAAGCCAATGTGGTCTTCTGCTGTAGCCCGTTAGCCACAAGGTTTGAGTGTTGTGTATTCTTAGATGCTTTACTGCTCACCATGGTCGTAAAGAGTGATTATTTGAGTGTTTTTGAAGCTCTAACTGGTCTGGACATTCTCCTCTGACCTCTCTCATAAACGTGTTTCCGTGTTTGATTGTTTTTCGCACCATTCTGTGTAAACGCTAGAGACTGCTGTGTCTGTTGTGTGAGGCTGATTATAGCATGAATGTGCAGGTGCACATGTTCTTATTAAAGTGGACAGTGAGTGTATTGTTTAACTAATTACCAGAACATACCTACCTTTTTCTACCTTGAATTTATACCACAATACTGTCTCAAACAACCATTTCAAAGACCAAGATATAATTTTGTTATAATATAATATAACTATACCTACTTAATGTAGTCAGTATTTAATTGTAGATATACAAAGTTTTGTGAAAAAAGCTAAAAATTATTCTCATGGTGCTGCAAATATTCTCATGGTTAGGTGGTTAGCTCCCTTTTTCATTAACCACCAAGTGAATGAAACGTTTTCACAAAATTTGTTAATTATAGCTAACTAATTATGTATAACTGTAACACCTGTGTGAAGAGCAAGAGAAGAGAAACTGAGCGTATCTTCAGAACAAATTAGAGCTAATAGAAAGTTAGCTATCAATTTGGTATGAGTAAAGTTAGCTAGTTAGCTATCAGTTCGATATGAATAATTTGGTATTTAGTAAAGAAACATTCATAAAGGATATCTCGACAGGATATTTGAGATGTATGTGAAATAAATGTTACATAGGGCAGGATAAATAACCTTACCTCAGGAATGGAAAACTCTAACTTACCTCAGGAATGGAAAAATTACCTCAGGAATGGGAAGATGGCCAACATGCGTTAGCTGGTGGCTATGTAGTAGTCAAACACGATACAGAAAAATATTTTAACATGTTTATTACTTTGCTGTTCTGCTGTTTCTCTCTCTCTCTCTCTCTCTCTCTCACACACACACACACATACATATATATTATTATTATTATTATTATTATTATTTTTAATATATAAAATCATGTGTGTGTAATTGGTGACAGATAAGTTCGGAGTGGAGCGCTACCTGCTCGGTGGTGAGTGTGTGGAAAGCTGCCCGCAGTCACACTACCACTCGGTGAAAAGCACGTGCGAGCCATGCGCTCCGAACTGCACCACCTGCACGAGCGCGATGCACTGTGTTCACTGCGCCTCGTCATTCTACCCCAAAGACGGCGCATGCGTCAAGCTGGAGTGCGGAGACGGTCAGTTTCCCGCCTTCTAGAAAGTTCGGCTTCTTTACAACAGATTTGTGAATACTTGCTATCAGTAACTTTGATGCATTAAAATATTGTATTATTTTTTTTTCCACATTTTATGTTGCAGGCTTATGCTAAAATGCTGTAAATTATTTTTTCACACCAGTCTACACACCATACCCCATAATGGCAAAGCACAAACCAGATTTGTGATGACTTTGTAAATTTCTTAAAAAGAAAAAGCTGAAATATCACAGTGGCTACGTTTACATGGACATCAAATTCCGTTTAAGGTCTATATTTGGGTTGGAGCCATATTCTGAATACGATGTTTATATGCGAACAGGCATCGGAATATTCCTGTATAGATGGATGTTGTAAATATGCCTGAGTTGCCATTCCTAAATACCTAGCCTACGGCTAAGCATCTGTTAGCACCCCTTTAGTGGATTTTCTGAGTAAGGTGTTTACATGCAGCAAATTTCGGATTAAAACAGGCATATTCCAGGGGTGGGAATCAGAATATTGTCTAATCGGGCAATCAGATTGCGTCGTTTATGACTCAATACAAATTAGATTATTGCCAAATTCCAATTATATCGGAATATTGATGTGCGTGTAAACGTAGCCATTGACATAAGTATTCAGTCCCTTTGCTATGACACTTGAAATTTAGCTCAGATGCATCCCATTTCTCTGGATCATCTTTCCCATTTGTCTGATTCATCTTTGAGATGTTTCTACACTATGATTGGAGTCCACCTGTGGCAAATTCAATTGATGGGACATGTCTGGGCTATGGGGTAAGGTGGCTAGACGGAAGCCCTTTCTCGCAAGAAAACATCCAAGCAAAAATGGTCTGATGAGACCAATTCCAAAAGATAAAATAATTCCATAATTCCAAGAGTTATGTTTGGTGCAAAAAAAAAAAAAAAAGCACACCACCAAAAGAACACCATGTCGATGGTGAAGCATGGTGGTGGCAACATCATGCTTTAGGGCTGCTTTTCTTCCGCCAGAACTGGTGCTTTTATCAAGGTGGAGGGAAGCATGAATAGCTGCAAAGACCAGTTGATTTTAGTGCAAAACCTTCAGGTGTCTGCTATAAGACGAAGATGAAAAGGAATTTCGTCCTTCAGTACCACATTGACCCAAAGTATACATCCAAATCAACAAAGGAATGGCTTAACCAAAAGAAGATTAATGTTTTTGAATGATCTTGCCAGAGCCCAGACCTGAATCCAAAAAGACTGAGTTGTGTAATATAATCAAAAGGTGCTTCAACAAAGTATTAGTTTAGAGGTGTGCACACTTATGCAACCAGATTATTGTAAGTTTTTTATTTGTCCTATTTTTCCCTAAAATGTTTCTGATTGTTTTTCACTTAGTTTTAATACGTTGTAATTTCATATTGAGGGTGGAAAAACTGCTGACATGATTTATCTTGGTTTAATTTTTTTTTGACATTGGGAATGTTTAAAAATTTATATATATGGTGTAGTCTTTTATGGTGTAGTTTCTGGCCTTAAAAAGAAACAAATCAAGACCTTGGAATTCTATCTGACAATTGAGTGTTCTTGAGCCATAAATCTTTGACCATAAAAAAGGTCAAAGCAGATACTTTTCAATAATATATTTTTATAGCCTATTTTTAAGGACTATTTTGGTGTAAAAGTTTTTGCATATATTTAGTGGCAAGTAAATAACATTTATAACACAGCCTCATCTTTGCCAATAAAGTCAGATACAATTTTTTAAAATTCTGAAGTAGGAAAGTGCATTAGTTAGTTTATTTGTTCAGGGCAAGAATTTTAAACCTCTCATTTCACACCCTTCTTTCCATCACAGCGTATCAGCCTGAATCAGTACTGAATTTGTCTCAGCTGGTCACAACATGCACTGTAGTTGATCTAATCAGATCTTCTTAACACATTTAGAGGGAGATATGGAAAGAGTTTGACTGAGATACTGAACAAAAGTGAGGCAGACAGTGGTGGAACTCAAATTCTTATCATTAGTGGCAGACATGTATAAACGGATACCCTGCTGTGGCCTGAGGGCTTAGCTACACACGCCACTATACACTATCTTTCTCACACATGCATACACGAACATTCTCATCTTCAATCTTTTTTTTCCCACACAAGATCCTCTGGTACGTGCTAATGCTCACACAGACATACACCCTCACATATATTCTATTTTATAGTGCTTCTTACGAATAGAGAGAGAAACAGAACCTTACTTAGTATAGTTAGCATTGAGATTACTGCTAGCCTTCTGAGCTAGCAATTATAGCCAATTTAAACCGAGCTATCACTTTGATATTAACAGTATATGTCTGTTTTAGAAATACACTAAATAAAGAAGGATTTATATAGTATATATTGGACAGGGTGTATGATGTATATATTGATTACTCTTATAGGATATCCTCATTAACCATATTGTATGCTCTGTACAGGTGAAGTGGCTGATAAAGATCATGAGGATTGTGATAGTTGTGAAGAAGGCTGTCAAAAGTGCCTCAGTGGTGGGTATTGCAGTCTTATTTTTCAGTTGTGTTAAGATAACCTTTTTATGGTGACAAATGCAATGCTTCATCCCCACTACGAGTTAAGCATCGTTGTCTGATATTCTGAGGAGACGATCGACTAGTCTGTTGAATTCTGAAGAGAGAAGGAGAAGTTACATCAGTAAGGGACACTGTAATAAAAAAAAATTCATCCTAGTAAAACATTTCCAAAATTTGCACCTGGCACAGCACATGTTAACTCGTGTTAATTGACCCATTTAAGCCACTCTGGACCTACTTACTTATCTGACACAGAACACAAATATATTTATACCCAAAGAAGCAGTCTCTGCTGTGTGTATGTGTGTATGTGTGTAACTGACATAAGAAGATGAAGCACATATTTTGCTGCATTTCTTACGAGCTCCTTTCATCCATTTAAATTTGGAGCTGGAATGATGGCAAAGATAAAACGATGTCGCACCATGTCGCGTGTGGGTCATCAAAGTGCTAGATGCACGCTGGTTTCTGTTGAGATAAGTGTGTAATCACATACGGGCCAGCTAGATCAGATTAAAGAGTGGCTGATAAGAAGTGCTCCTTAAGTTTCTCATTTCCCCTGTTGGTCCTGGGGGCTTTTTGAGGGGCTGAGTTTGTCAAAACTGATCTGGACTCAGCTGGTGCTTCTTTATCAAAAAATGACTTTACTCTTTATATGTAGACTGATAAAAAAAAAAAAAGTCACATTACAAAACACTACTACTACTATTACTACTACTACTACTACTACTACTATTAACTTGCCTGGCAGGGAATAAAACTTGGTAGCGGCAGCAGGTATGAAATGTTGACTGGCACATCAGCTTGTCACGCGTTGTTGTCCTTGTTAATGCTGTGTGAGCAAACACACCTTAAACAAATCATCCAGCCATGTTGCGAGGGAGTTCAAACAATCTATGTGCCCTAAAGGCCTACTGTTTCCTTGGCGCCTTGCATTCTTGCTTCAATTAGATAAACTATGTATTGGCCTAGCTCTTGAAAGAAAGGAATATTTGCTCAGTTTGGATTTCACAATGCAGCGGCCCTGAAGCAGAGTTGCTTCACAACAGTCTGATTAAATTAACCAATGTGTAAGTGGATCTAATCTCATATCCAGTGTAGGGCAATGTTGGCTTGCCCCCTGTTGGTACACAGAGAACAAGACAACTAACTGGCTGGTTTATTTATTTTATCTGTGGTATTTTACTGAAGTCACCTCTCTTGAAACCTAATACCAAGTATGAAATATGATAGATTCACTGATTGTTCTGAATGTCCAGCTATGATCTAACACACATTTTGGACTTCTTTCTTTTTCTGCTGGCTGAGTCTTTTTTTTTTTTCTTTTTTTTTTTTTTTTTTTTTTTTTTTTTTTTTTTTTTTTTTTTTTTTTTTTTTTTTTTTTTTTTTTTTTTTTTTTTTTTTTTTTTTTTTTTTTTTTTTTTTTTTTTTTTTTTTTTTTTTTTTTTTTTTTTTTTTTTTTTTTTTTTTTTTGATGCGTGATGAAATTATTGCTGAAGCTCATAGTCAATTAACATATTGTTTGTTAACTGACTAATTGTTTTCTTCTCCTTTGTTTGTCAGGAAATCCAGCACACTGCATGTCCTGTCTGAATGGATATTACAAGTAAGTTTTATGAGCTTTTTTTTTTAAACAGGTAATTTTAAACATGAGGAACAATACCTTTACAATTTAATTTGTTTTTCTAGATTGAGGACAAGTTGCCATAAGATTTGCCCTGAGAAAACATATGGAGATGACACCTATATGGTGTGTAGTCCATGCGATGATTACTGTGTCAACTGTGATGAGTCCCAGTGTTACCTCTGTGAAGATGACTTCTTCCTCTCAGGTGCCAAAGAATAATGTTTGTTTTATACAGATAAACTCTCTTCTGTTCAGCAGTCAACAATGCTCACCTGTGAAAACCTGAACTAATATGCTTTAAAGGAAGACTCCACCCTTAAACACATTAAATATGTGTACTTTGAAATATTTGTGATGTTTATAGTGATACTGGTGTTAATTTGTTAGTTGGTGTCATATTTTCATTATTCTCATGACACTGATGTCACAAGGCACATTGCTAACGCTGGTACAATGGCGATTAACAGGAGAAAAACAGAAAAAAAAGTCAGTGATCTCAAACATAATGGATAATGGTCAGGTTTTGCTGTTAGCTCCTAAAAACAAAAGAGCAAGATCATCTTTTCTTGTTCAATGTCATGTTAATAAGAAATCAAATGTAGAAGTAGTGGAGAGAAAACATGGGACTTAAAGTTCCAGAATACAATACAGCAATATAGTTATATGACGCAGTTATGCTGAGTTATGCCCAAAACTCGGTTCGGCAAGTTATCAATCTACGAGATGACAAACTTAATGATGTTGATGGCGGAATTAGCATGAAAGTTGAAGCTTTGGAAGCTGATCTGTCTGAACAGAGTGTACACATGAGGAGGTGAGAGAGCTGGACAGACTAAAGGATTAAAGCACAGCTGCATTGCCCTCTAGGTAGAGATGGATTGAGAGCTAAATCCCACTGACACCACTATCAGTAGGTAGTCCAACAGCATTACCCACAACGCTGTTGGACTACCTACTGATAGTGGTGTCAGTGGGATTTAGCTCTCAATCCATCTCTACCAAAGTTAAAATAGACCAACATGTTGATTAATAAAAGTTTAAACCAAAAAAATTTTTTAAATCAGCTCAGAATTTCATTATAAAA
>CM040461.1:24122483-24127113 GCA_022758105.1 Pangasianodon gigas
TTATCTTTAAAATCCTCTAAAAGACTTTTACATAGTAACACACTACGTTAAGCAAAAATACAGACCGTTTGATATTGCAGTGGACTTTCATTTTTTGCTATTCTGGATCTTTTATACTCTGCATTGCTTGAATGCTTGTACTTAAAAAATAATGGAACCTTAGTTTGAGAACACTATGAAATACCTTGTTGCAAAATTCATTGTTGCACTGTTGCTGCACCACAAGCTTTTCCTGCTAGTCCTGTATATCAGAACATGTTTATCTTTCTGCTACCTCTTGTCTGCATTTGAACAGTGGGAGGATACCTTTTTGTTCTCTGACTCCACTTAAATGTTCCTTATGCATTGCTGCACCACAAGCTTTTCCTGCTAGTCCTGTATATCAGAACATGTTTATCTTTCTACTCCTGTTGTCTGCATTAGAGCAGTGGGAGGATCAGGTTCAGCATGTATTTTTTACCCTCAGTCATAAAGGTAGCTTCTGGAGAGTTTACTCACAGTAAAGAAGAGAGATTTCTTAAAATTAATATATATATATATATATATATATATATATATATATATATATATATATATATATATATGTATGTATGTGTGTGTGTGTGTGTGTGTATATATATATATATATATATATATATATATATATATATATATATATATATATATATATATATATAGTGAATATTAAAAGTCTCCTGTTAAACTCCTGTTAAAATGGCAGGTTTTTTTTTTATGTAAAAAAAAAAAGAAACCAAGATAAATCATGTCAGAATTTTCCACCTTCAATGTGAAATTACAACATATAAAAATTAAGTGAAAAACAATCAGAAACGTTTTAGTCAAAGATAGGAAAAATAAAAAAGCTACAATAACCAGGTTGCATAAGTGTGCACACCCTTATATAATTGGGGATGTGGCTGTGTTCAGAATGAACCAATCACATTCAGTCTCATGTTCAAAAGTAATTATCATACACCTGTCATCAATGAAATTATTCTGATTAACCCCAAATAAAGACCAGCTGTTTCTGAAGATTTTCTTCACATCTTCTTGGTTTCATCTGAGTGCTGAAGCCATGGTCTCTCACTTGTTGTATGGTATCTCACTTGTTGAAAGATATTGATCAGGAGAGGAGTACTAACAAATTTCCAAAACATTAGATGTACCATGGAACACTGTGAAGGCCATCATCAACAAGAACAGGACGTCCCTCCAAAATTTATAAAAGGACAAGACAAAAACTTACCAGGGAGGCTGCCAAGAGACCAACAGCAACATTAAAGGAGCTGCATGAATATCTGACAAGTACTGATTACTCTCTGCATGTGACAACAATCTCATATTCTTCACATGTCTGGGCTATTGGGGTGGCTAGACAGAAATCCTTTCTCACAAAAAACATCCAAGCTCAACTAAATCACCGTATACCACTAGGCAAAAGGTGTTATGGTCTGATAAGACCAATTCCAAAAGTTATAATAGTTCCATAATTTCAAAAGGTATGTTTGGTGCAAAAAAAAAAAGAATCACCAAAAGAACATTATACCCATGGTGAAGCATGGTGGTGGTAGCGTCATGCTTTAGGGCTGCTTTTCTTCCACCAGAACTGGGGCTTTTATCAAGGTGGAGGGAATTATGAATAGCTACAAATACCAATTGATTTTAGTGCAGAACCTTCAGGTGTCTGCTAGTAAGCTGAAGATGAAAAGGAATTTTACCTTTCAGCACAACAATGACCCAAAGTATACATCCAAATCAACAAAGGAATGGCTTAACCAAAAGAAGCTCAATGTTTTTGAATGGCCTAGCCAGAGCCCAGACCTGAATTCAACTAAAAATCTGTGGGGTGACCTGAAGCAGGCTGTGCACAGGAGATGTCCTCACAATATGACGGATCTAGAATGTTTTTGCAAGAAAGAGTGGGAAAATATTGCCCTGTCAAGATGTGCCACGCTGATAGACTCTTAGCCAAAAAGACTGAGTGGTGTAATCTAATCAAAAGGTGCTTCAACAAAGTATTAGTTTAGGAGTGTGCACACTTATGCAACCAGCTTATTGTAAGTTTTTTCTTTTTCCTTTTTTCCCTAAAAAAGTTTCTGATTGTTTTTCACTTAATTTTTATATGTTGTAATTTCATATTGAGGGTGGAAAAAATTCTGACATGATTTATCTTGGTCTCCTTTTTTTTTACCTCACAAAAACCTGCCATTTAACAGGGATGTGTATACTTTTTATATCCACTGTGTGTGTGTGTGTATATATATATATATGTGTGTATATATATATATATGTGTGTATATATATATATATATATATATATATATATATATATATATATATATATATATATATATATATATATATATATATATATATATATATATATATATATATCCTGTAGTCTTAGCAGTGTTATACTGGTGACATTCTTGTCTAATCAGTTTGCAAGTTTGATTCCCATAAGCTCCCTTTTGGTCGATTTTGGCAGCATAGGAAGTGCTGACATTTTGTAATACTGAACTATTGCTTGAATTTTATCTTAAATCTGGGAAAATACATTGGAGCATCTAACCTTCAATTCACAGTACTTCTGCCCTTGTCTTAATTACTACATACCACAGATTGCAACATCATTTGATTCAAATCAATAATAGTGGTGCATATTTCTTTAGGTTCTATGGTAATGATACCAGTGGGACATGTGAGCCCTGTGACCCGTCGTGTATGGAGTGTTCGGGCAGTGGCGAGACACACTGCCTAGGCTGTAGAGATGGTTACTTCATGTTAACACACGAAGGGATTTGTGTGCACGTGTGCCCATCTGACTACTTCGCTGACACTTCGTTGAAAGTGTGCCAACAATGTCACCCATCCTGCAAAACCTGCGAAAGTAAGCTACTTCTAGATGCTGTTTGATTATTTTCCAGCCAGGACTAGATGAATTAGAGGCACACCTATTAAAAAAATCACCTATTCACTTTCATTTTAAATCCTTCTTGATTATAATTTTAATACGATGATCAGTACTTATGTTTAATCTGTTTTGTAGAATCAGGACCTCTATACTGCACGTCCTGTTATGAGGGCTTTCAAAAGTTCGGAGGAATTTGCTCATCCCTGTGTCTTGCCGGAGAATACGCTATATCCACGGTAACACAGCCTGTACCTTACACTAATAACCAGTGCTGTGGTGCATCACATGTAGAAATCATTAAATGACTCTACAAAAATGGGGGATATGGATTGCATTCATCACATTTAGAAAGTAAATATTTCCATTAATGCCAAATAAACAATACTGAGTGGCCAGTTTATTAGGTACACACTGTATCTATAGTTATTGACCCTTTTTGTCAGATACACCTACCAGTATAGGGGTAGTAGGGATTCATTTACTGACCGTATTCCATCTTTTACGATGCACAGTTTGGAAAGGGACCACCACAGGACCACTCCTGAATGGAAATTTGGGTGGTGGCTTATTCTTGAATCAGTAGACACTGATATGATAGTTGCATGCTAGTGGGTTGTCCATTCACCTTGGCTTGCTAACACTATGCACTTATTTCTTTCTAAATATCTTCTTGTCATGCACAGAGCCCAGAGGTTAAGTGCGTAGCATGCGACCCATCATGTTTAGAGTGTAAAGGGGAGGGGCCGTTCAACTGCACCAACTGCCATGCTCTACATCGTCGCTCAGAGGATGGAAGGTGTTTAGCTTGCTGTGGAAAAGAAAATCACATGGACTCATCCCCACTGCCTTGGGAGTGCTGCCAATGCCATGACGGTAAAATCTTTTATCTAGTGCCGAAAACATTCATCAGTTCCATAATCAACCTAAATTAAATAAACTCTGAGATTAACAGATGCATATGTTTAAAAGATGAGGTTTGTTAGAGCACTCATTTGTGCATTACAGGCTTCTGTGCCCTAAAAAATAATTCTGGTTATTTTGACAGGTTAATCCTGAAGTCTAATTTGATGTAACTGTTATAAACCACAGCACTGTTGAATTCACAAATCTGATTGGTCAGACGGTGTTCATTAATTTCCCATAAGACCATCTCTAACAGTAATACCAGCTGTAATTCAAGTCATAGGTTTATATTAATGTGCCTATTATAATATGTTATCATTTCTATAGTAATAGCTAATTCACAGGGTCTTGCATGGTGGATGCTTACATAATCTAAGGCTAATAATAAACAGATTAAAATGTATTATTTAACAATGACAAATGTATAATTGTTTATATGGTGAAGATTTCTGTAAGCAGAAGTTTATTTAACACTTATGGAAGGAGTCTCAAAGTCAGTGCTTTGTAAGTTTTCTGCCACAGGAAAGTGTTCAAGACAGAGGATTTTACGCTTTCTGGTTTCTTTGTAGTATGAATAGCTGTTTTTTTTTTTTTAACATTTTTATTAGCTTATCTTATACACTGCCTGGCCAAAAAAAAGGTCGCTGTTTGGGTTTAAATAAGCAAATACTTAAGAGCCTATGATTGGATCATTACTGCAGTGATTAATATGTTTCAGCTGGCAACAGTTCTTTTAACCTTAACTGATGCAGTGTGTAGCTTCTCATTTCTTAAACAACCATGGCAGATTACGTATCCCATGGTCGTGGAAAA
>CM040461.1:24127213-24137815 GCA_022758105.1 Pangasianodon gigas
AGGATTTGGACTAAACAGCTGTGTGGCCACAAGAAAGCCATTTGTTAGTGAGGCTAATTGGAAAAAATGACTTCAATTTGCTAGGGAGCATAAAGACTGGACTGTGGAGCAATGGAAAAAGGTCATGTGGTCTGATAAAATCAGATTTACCCTATTCCAAAGCAATGGGCGTGTCAGGGTAAGAAGGGAAATGCATGAATGCGTGCCGTAATCAATGCGTGCCGTAATCAAAGCTAAATGCAGTGCAACAAAATATTAGATTGTGCGACTTTTTTTTTGGCCAGGCAGTGTATAATGCGAATGATAAAAGGAACTAACTTGTCTTGTGGACGTTCCAACATCAAAGATTAAAAAAATACCCTTTTCATTAAGAAATTTAAAAAATTTTAATGGTTGGCATGTTACTATGGTATAGGAAGAATAAAACACTTCAGGATATGCTGTTAAAGAAAAATAATCAAGTTTAAGATAGTAGCAATAACTCTGCTTCACATCAAGCCAAAACAAACCACCCTGTCTTTGATTATTTTCCTATAACAGCATGCCCCAACATGTATATGTATTCCTTACATAATGTAGATTGAAAAAAAAACTGTACTCATTTTCATCAGCGGGAAATTCTTTTTAGCAGAAGTAATTTTGTTAAAATGTGCTCACTCACAGCTTCCTTGGATGAGTGTGTGCCTGGAGTCAACTTTAACTTCCGCAGCAAAGAGGAAGTGCCTGCAGGCAACTCTGGCCTCATTACTGTAGCTACAATATTACTGCTGATAGGCATAGGTGTGGTGGCTTTCCTCTTCATGCACTGTCGCCCAAAACTGCCATCCTTAAGTTCTGTGAAATCGAATGGCTACAAAAAGCTGGACAAAGAGCCTGCCTTTACCACGGCCACCCTCCGTGACAGCATTCAGGGTGAGTACTGCGATAAGGCTGAAGATGAAAACGAAGATGACGATGAGGATGAGATTGTGTACATGGGACAGGATGGCGTGGTGTATCATAAATTTAAGTATGGCCTTTTAGACCAGGAAGACGAGGACATGGAGATGGAGTATGATTACTCAATCTATGCTATAAAATGAAGTCTATGAGACTCTGTAACTCAATACTTTTGTAGCACTTTCTAATTTTGTTGGCTGACGGAAGATTATTTATTGCTAATATAATACAGAGAATGAAGCCCTTTCATTCTTCTGAGGTGAGGAGTGAAAAAAATGATATTTTGGAGAACAAACAATTGTAAAGCACTCAAGTATGATTGTATGATTGTATCAAGAGAGTATGATTGCATTCCACTAATGTTTTAAACACACCATAGCTGTCTTTTCTTTATCATATCCACTTTGGGAAAGTCTGGTCATAATCGTATGAGCTTGTCTGATACTAAAGTTTTTTTAAATGAGTCTTTGGAGGCCTGAGAGGACAAGTTACCATGAATGTACTTCAGCAGCTTACTTGACCCAGAAATCAACAAATACTAGTGTCCACTACAAAACAAAGCAATAGTATCCATATATAATGGTATATAATGTTCTGTGATGCTTCTACTGTGATACTTATTCTGATCTCAGATCCCATGGTACATTCAGTTTTTATGTTTACTGCATTACCATCACATTAGATCCTGTATATCAGAGTACATTTCACAGAGTAATAAATGGATCACAAAATCAACCAAATGGTAAATGTTGCATTATATTTTAAGATCATTAATACTTGGGTTAATATGTATTACCTAATTCTTGCTGTGTTTGTAAGTGTATCAGGTATGACATATTGCAATAAAAGAACCAGTCACCATTTTGACCACAACACACTTCGTGTTTTGATTAGAATTTGTTTTTGGCAAGACAACATTAATATATATGATATGATACGTAACAGTGCAGTGTCAGTATAAAATTATTTGTTTAGGGAATCTGCTGGGGTATTTATATAAGACTCAGTAATTTTCATGAATCATTACCTATAACTTTCTTTATGATGGTAAACAGTCACACTGATTCATAAATCTTATTCTTTTGTCCATGTTATGAAAGCTATTACATTTTATTATACATATATACTGTATATAAAATGTATATAGTTCATTATAAATTTACACAAAAAAATAAAAACAATAAAAAGTGGAACATCCTAGTTATTAAACATTTGAGATTTACCCCTTACTTTTAACTCTTATTACGATTGTGAGCCAAATGAAAACTTTAAATTTTTTTGCAATTTTTTTTTTAAATTATTGCAAATAGGTGTCACAAAAGGTTTAAAGGTTTAAGGTAACAGTAGATGGGACTACTGAGAACAATGAACTGGTAATAAATTTTTTACTTTTTTAACTACAAATGTGATGTACTGTTTCTGTTCACTTTTAAGGTTTTCATTTGATTCACCCTCATACATCAAAATCCATCATTACCATTGCTGTCCGTTTTCAACAACAAAGTGAAATTTTTCAGTAATGTAACAGTAATATAACAGTAATATAAGGAAGTCTCAGTCATAAAGATTTTTGAAATCCAAGTCAATTGTTCCACACATACTGGAAAGTTTAGTTTTCTCTTTGTGCTGTTCTGAACTGGCTAAGGTAATTTCATCCCTTTCAAACAATATCAGGAAAGAAATTTTTAAACTTTCCTTTATTAAAGCCTGTGAAACTGCAACTTCCACCTATAAAGGAATTACCTTGAGAAAGAGCAGGATGACACATGACCGAGATATTCAATGCCTGTGCCAGTCAACAGACACGAAACTGACACACGACTGTCTGAAAGTGTATTTTATTGTGGCTTTACCTCATGAAATTGGAGTAAACAAGCAAAGGGACAAAATCTGATTTATAGGCTATTCTGCACCTACATCATTTGTACTGTCTGAACTAATTAACTTACTGAATTGTATTCATGAACGTGCAAGATAATTTCCACTACAGTGTTGGACAAAATAGGAAATTCCCCAAATGATGTTTCTTTGTAATAAACATGCTGTGGCTTTGGTCACACTTCTAGTTACTATTTCAGTGAGTCAACCTATGCTGTTCTGCCAATTAATTATGTAAATACAAATGAAAGCGATGAAGTGGACTGATGGGGAATGGCGTGTACACTAATTCATCTTCCAAATGCTCTTTGCACTAACTCCACCCTTAACTATATACAAAGTACTTTGGGGAAGATGGGATTAGATAACCACCCTCAGCAATGCAATGCACAGCATCAGTTAGCTTGGAGAACCTACTGTCAAAATCCACACAATAACTGGTAAGCATCCATATTATTATGAACAATAAGATTAGTAATTTATTTTCATTCAGAAGCAAAGAAAGTGCAAAAAAATATTGGAGTTGTGATTGGATCATGCTTGGAAATTTAAAAAACTGGAACTGGTTAACACAGGTAAGTTTGAACAGTGTCAGAACAGTGTCATTACCCTGTGCATGTGTGCAGCTAAGTGTATGTAAACTGAACACTTGGTTGTATCAATCTCAAGGTCAAATGTGTTTTGTTGGAACGCTATAGTGGCCCCATAGAAGCACACCAAGATGTAACTGATTATATATATATATATATATATATATATATATATATATATATATATATATATATATATATATATATATAGTGTTTGTGTGTGTACACACACAGAGTGCATTCAGAAAGTATTCAGACCCCTTCATTTTTTTCACTTTTTTATGCTTTAAATTATTATTATTATTATTTTTACATCAATCTACACTCCATTCCCCATAGTGACAAAACAAAATTTCTCTGGATCATATTTGAGATGTTTCTACACTTTGAATGAAGTCCAAAATGCAATTTGACATGACTTGGAAAGGCACACAACTGTCTATATAAGGTCTAACAGCTGAAACTGCATATCAGGGCAAAAACCAAGCCATGAAGTCAAAGGAACTGCCTTTTGAAGTCAAAGAGCTCAGAAAGGATTGTGTCGATGCACAGATCTGGGGAAGGCTGCAAAAAAATTCGGCAGCATTGAAGGTTCCCAAGAGCACATTGGCCTCCATAATTCTAAAATCAAAGAAGTTCGGAACAACCAGGACTCTTCCTAGAGCTGGTCGCCCAGCCAAACTGAGCAATGGGGCGAGAAGTGCCTTGGTAAAAGAGGTGACCAACAACCCGATGGTCACTCTGGTTGAGCTCCAGAGATCATATGTGGAGATGGGAGAAACTTGCAGAAGGTCAACCATCACTGCAACACTCCACCGATCTGGGCTTTATGGCAGAGTGGCCAGACGCAAATAAACACCTAAAGGAATCTCAGACTGTGAGAAACAAGATTCTCTGGTCTGATGAAATGAAGATTGAATGGTTTGGCTTCAGTTCCATGTGTCATGTCTGTAAACCAGGCACTGCTCATCACCTGCCATCACATACCATCCCAATGGTGAAGCATGATGGTGGTGGCATCATGCTGTGGGGGTGTTTTTCAGCAGCAGGGACCGGGGCACTGGTCAGGGTAGCAGGAAAGCTGAACACAGCAATAAACAGAGATATCCTTAATGAAAATCTGTTCCAGAGCACTCAGGCCCTCAGACTGGGCTGAGACAGAGCTTGAGACTGAGTTAGGGGTCTGAATACTTATGTCAATTTCAGTTTTTTCTTTTTAATAAATTTGCAAAGTTATCTCAAATCTGTTTTTTGATTTGTCAGTATGGGGTATGGAGAGTAGATTGATGTGAAAAAAATAATTTAAAGCATTTTAGAATAAGACTGCAAAATGAAGGGGTCAGAATACTTTCTGAATGCACTGTACATACATACATATCAGTATGGATTCATTTTATGAACATTCTTTAAATGCCTGCAATAATATTTTGCCTTTTTTTTTTTTTTTTTATCAGAACCATAAAGCTTTCCACCATCACAACACTTTAGGTCCAAGTTGATACTATTCATAATCTTAATTTTGTGTGACCTATTGAGATTTGGATTAAACTAGTCTAACAGGTTAATAACTAGAATAACTATAATAGTTTGATAATGATGGGCTGTAAATTCCACCACTGTACCTAAATTAAAATTTAAAAAAAAAAAAAAATCATGGCCTCTCTGGTTATGCTTCACAGACCACTGTGGGTTATACTTTGAGACCCACTGATCTATATATTCATTCCTGCACATATTCCTTTGATTATATACAGCAAAATCTCTCTATGCAAATCAGATCTTAAATTAATAAAATTTACATCAAGTTATCATCTGCAGAAAGATGATTCAATAAGAAACCAAGCATATAGCTAATTTCAGATATTCCTTGGATTGTACTCTGTGATATCAGTGATCTAAAAGACCTAGCCTAGACAAGTTTCAGTCATTGACGTTTCTAGTTTCTCATCTTAGGAACCATTTGTTGGTGGTCTGAACTGGCCGAGGTAACTTCATTCCTTCATGAAAACCAGTGCAACCCAACCTCTCCATGTTTCATCTTCCATAAAGAAATAACCCTGGATAACATGTCCGAGACAGTCAGTGCCTGCACCTGTCAAACTAACCTGTAAACCTTTCTGAAAGATGCTATAGTACAAAAATAATGCATACATGTTACAGTGGTTTCATCCCCATAAAACTGAAGTATGGGAAACTAGATAAAAATGACAAGTTCCATTTAGTGACCGTTCAAGATCTGATTGGTCGCTGTGGATATAGACATCCTGAAAAAGTTGTCTTCTTTCAGTTTGATGTGCTCGGGCAGGTCCAACTTTGTTTTTGCCTCTTCGATGTCACTGTGAATCGCTGTGATCAATTCTTCTGCAAAATGACAGAGCATGCACATCACATTTTTTTGACTAGCAGTCAACAGGTTACTATTTCAGTCTGTGTATCTGTCTGTATTGGACACATGGAATTGTCTGTGCGGTCACTAAGCATGTGAGTCTGTGTGGACCTCAGTGTAGGAAGTCACTGTAAATAGGGCTGTGTGTTTTACCTAGTGAGCTGAATCCCCTTTCTGGGCGAATGTAGCCCACCATGACAACACTTAGCATCTGACCGTAGAAATCCTCCTTAAACTTGTGGATCAAATGCGTTTCCTGTCATAAAACAAATGACCAATACCAATAAACACATATACATATGGAAAATGCATAGGTTGCACATAAATGCAAAAATATAGGCAAGTAGAATATCAGCAATGCATCTAATAATCCAACTTTTTCCATTTTTGATACATTAGCAATATCAGTGCTCTAGGTATGGGCCAATACACGATACTGATCTAATACTTGGTATCGGATTGGCTCCTTCCAAAGGCAAATGAACATGTTTTATTCACATAACCAGACCACTCAGGAGCCAGTAATAAAAAAAGCTGAACTGACATCCTAAACTAATCTGTAACTGATTCTCATATTTTGCTGACTCAGTGTCTACCTATTAATTTAGGTATTTATTTACATTCTGGGTGTGTTTTGCCATGATGGAGTTATGTCTGTGGTTCAAAATGAAATGTGGATTGCAGAATAGCAGACAGTCCCTTTCTCAAATGTTTATCAGACTAAAGAACTGTACACATAAATGTGTCATGGCCCAATTTAGACTTTTCCCCACACAATTTTCATTACATGGTTGAAGAAAAAAAGTCTGCATCCACCAAGATTTTTGAATGGGAAATATGACGATACACTGTATTTTACATCATGTTTAATAAGTTAGTTAAGTAAGTAAGTCTAACATGTCAAAAAGGAAATGTGGATGTATCCTGCACCAACAGGGTACAAAGACGTGAAAGACCACTGGTGAAACCTAATACTCCAAATGTCTTGTTGTGCAATTTTTTTTTTTAATCTGCGTCATTTATACTTGGCTGTAAATGTCCTATGTTATGCTTGACAGTTTCCTGTCCATTGGGCTTGAATCATTAATACCAGTACTTCATATACCGTTTATAGATATGCATAACAGAAACATTGTTCTGAGCGTCTATGCATTCTTGTAAATCAAGTCGTCTTCCCTCACCATGGATTTCTTGACGTTTTTGTAGTACGGGTTCCAGCCAATGCTCATCACCATCTTGTGGATGTCTCCGCTGTCCACGCGTGCCCAGCCGTAGTAGATGCCAGTGCTGATGTCAGCAGGTAGACTGTCCACTACAGACTCCGGGAAGTTTGCTGTGGTACGTATGAAGAAGACTGATAAGATAACAACTTGTACGATGTGTCAAAACCTAGACAAGTCTGTTATTGAGCATGGAATTCTCAAGAGTTGCGTACCTAACGGCTTTGCTCTTTCAGTCAATAACAACCCTTAACCTCTGACCTCTCTGTTGGCTTGACCTTTCAAAGCCGTTGTGTGGTTTTTTTGTGAATTGGATTTATGGATTTATGGTCATGATGTTATGGCTGACATCTCAGAACTTGCTCACTCTGTCAAGCCCAATGAAAAATGCAGGACAAGTATGTAAATGTAATGGAGCTCTTTGTGAAATTAGAAGCCACTTTTAGTGCTAACTGAACAGGGAGTAATACTGAAGTAATACTGAGATGATATATTGTTAAAATATCATATCGAGGTGTGAATATAAAAAGACTGCTTATTTGATTTATGTATCATTATTTCTCTTGAGTCTAGACATAAGGTCAAGCGAGGTAGCCAGCTAGCTAGTTAGCTAACCGGCTAATTTGTCAAATTTGACTGCTCATGACATCCTTAAAACCAGATATTTCACTAAAAGAAAGATTTGTAGCAATTCTCGTCAAACTCAAGTTAGCTTCACAGATTAGATATCTAGTTAGTGTTAGCAAAGCTATCTAGTATGTAGTCGGTACTGTCCAAGCCTGAATGGTATCACATTAGCACACTAGGGCTCTAGGTAGGGTGAATAAACGCGTTGACTCGTCCCCTACGCAGGTCGCCTACATGAAGTACACGGATATATTTGAGACGCAGCCTGACGTAAGCGCCGTGTGCTTTATTTTTATTTATTTTTTTACCTGTTGGGATTCCCAGCTCTTTGCTTCCTCGTCCAAATCCCCGAATGACTGGTCCTCGGCAGAAATACGGCAAACTCCTCATATCCACGGTTCTAAGACTGGCTAATATTTAAAAAAATGAATTAAATGTTTATTAGCTCAGAGGGAAGTGAGTACTTTGGCTAGTCTGGTCTAGTGTCTGTACAGTTAGTGTTGAAACACCGGCAGGAAACGTCACGCAGTGATGACCCTGTGGATTCTTCTAGAGCTCAGACAGCAATATGGCAAATTTATAATAAAGATACTCTAAATGTAGACAGCGGTTAAATAAAAACAATCACTCAGACATCCCTCTGTAGTGAAGTCCAAACGAGTTCCCGAACTGTATCACAACATTTAGACGGATCTAAAGATGTCTACACTCAGCGCTCTACTGTAACCAGGCACAGAGTAAGGACGTCATTTCTAACGCACGCGTATACCGACACAAACCCCGCCCACCGCGCAGGATATGACGACATCATTAAGATAAAACAACTTCAAAATAAAACCCTAACAACCAGAATGCAAAAGTTTCAAAATAATGGAATCTACAAGACGAGTTAAATGATTATTTATTTATTTATTTATTTATTTATTTAAGCTTTGTAATTAAATCTTACCACATGTGAGCACAACAGACCTAAACCACATAAAATACTTTTTGTACATGTGAGACATAAAATTTAAATATCCAACCATGAACGTTTCTGTGTTTCTGGTTATCAAAGTTAGTTTTGGTTATGTTTCCTATTATTTCCTAAACCAGTGTTTCTTTATTCCGATCTTTAGGATCCACATCACTAAAGGGATTAGTTCTCTCCCTGCCCTAACACATCTCTCTCAGGTTCATCAAGAGGGTGGAGCCAGAAAAGAGGAGAGTGATACACACACAGACAGAAAGAAAGCGAGAGAGAGAGAGAGAGAGAGAGAGAGAGAGAGAGAGAGAAAGTGTTACAGTGAGTTATAGTATTTTGCTCTAGTCACAGCATGTTCTTATATTGCTGAAATTGATTTAAAACAATTAGCAGTGGAATAAAAAACAGGTGCTGTTCACTTCTGGTGGATTTACTACTTAGTAACAATCAAACCCCAAACCTTGGTAAGATTTGACACAGATGATTTAACTACCATTATACTTTTTCAAGTATGATTTCTTCTTTTTAATTATTTACATTTACTTTTACTTAATCTTTCTTCTTCTTCTATTATTATTATTATTATTATTATTATTATTATTAATAATAATAATAATAATATTAATAGGGCAAACTATAATAGGGTTTGGTACCTTTTTTTTTTTTTTTAGGTAAATTTATATTAGGAGTACAAGGAGTCTTGTAGTTTGTTTCAGTTGAGTTAGAATTTACAATAGGTTGTAACTCGGTGCTATTGTTCCTTTCTATATCCATTCCACCTGCCAATTACATTCATTTGTTTAAGTAAATAGACCTCTTAAGGTGCCAAGGTGAGTTTTAAGATAACAGTATGCCATTATAGTAATAAAGATAAATACTGTCATCTCAACATACATATTTTTTTTTCAGTTTTAAAGTGTTAAAGATGAAAATTACTTGACTGCCCTCTTCCTTCTCAGAAAGACTGTAAATACTTGTTATATACACAGCCTTCTGTGTTATGCACCAGTCTTAGCAGCTTGACCACATTTTTGCCTTTTGAAACAAGATAAACAAGATAAATATTTGTTTGACAGACAATGCAAATGCAGAATTTCAAGTAGTCAACTGCATTAGAAAATAAAATATCGGGTTTGCTTCTCAGTGAGCAAGAAGAAACATTTCCCTTATACTTTGATGACTGAAAATGTAAAACATATATTTCTTTATTTAAAATAAATGCAATCAAAGAAAAGTATTTATTGGATTGTAATCACACATTTTCACAAGATTTGTGATTGACTAGCTGTTGAATAGTGTATTGCAATAGTGTACTTTTATTACCTATACTGGTATATCCACAGATAAGCACAATAGGCTGCTCTTAGGAACACATTGTATGAATGTGAAGGCAGCTTTCAGTATAACAGACTGGAGGTTATTTTAGTTTAGCAATGCTCCAGAACAGTGCAGTGTCCCTGGCGCTAGGTAACCAGAGCAATGATACAATGCAAATGCAGAACAGATGAATGCAAATGAAGAATTTCAAGTAGTCAACTGCATTAGAAAATAAATATCTGGTTTGCTTCTCAGTGAGCAAGAAGAAAGTTTAGCAATGCTCCAGAACAGTGCAGTGTCCCTGGTTCTAGGTAACCAGAGCAATGATAACAAACTGAGTAGAAAGATCTTCAGCTGCTACATTCTGGACCTATAGCAGCTTATACAACAGAACAGCCAGCAGAACAGCCAACCACTTTGTATCATATGTCAACAGCATGATCATGGTAAGAGTATCATGGTATTTCCTACGTCATCAATAGAATGTGGACTGCTGAGCTTGGGCTTAGTAAGTATTTGAAGGAGTCAAGATAGATAATTGTTAAGCAATGCTTGTGCATTTTAACACAAGAGATGTTAGCACCTTCCCGTCACACCACTGACTAGGTCATATTTGACTAGAAAGGTAACAGCACTGATGTCTCTGTTGGTTCAGATCTATATAACCCTGTCCAGCTCTTT
>CM040461.1:24155293-24187888 GCA_022758105.1 Pangasianodon gigas
CTGAAATAAGCTGATATACTCAAGCTTCACAGCTCCAGAGTCACCAGGTCGATCCTGAGCTCGAGTTACTGTGTGTGGTTTTCCTCTGGGTTCTCCGGTTTCCTTCCACCTCCCAAAAACATGCCTGTAGGTGCGTTGGCTACTCTGAAGTTTCCCCAGGTGTGTGTGAAAGTGTGTGTGTGGTGCCTTTTGATGGAATGGCATTCGCATCCAGGGTGTATTTCCCACATCACACCCAGTGTTCCTGGGATAGGATCCGGATCCACCACAACCCTGACCAGGATAAAGCAGTTAATGAATGCGTGACTGAATGAGTGAATGAATGAATGAATGAATTAAAAGTCTATTATAGATAATTCCACACAAATGCACAATGATTACAGCAAACTGGTGGTCAAGTTTCTACTACTGTTACTAGTTAGCATTGTTAGCCTTGTATAGCTCCAACTAAAGAAAGTAAAACTACAGCAGAAACAACAGAAGGACATCAAGCTTGTCTTGGATGATGAAATAAATTTAAGGTGGAAAACTTGCAAAGATTTACTCAAGTTGCAAATGTGTTGCCATGACTTAATCATAGCAATTGTTATGTATATGTTATGTTATCTATACTAAGTCATAATGTACTTAGAAATTTTTGCCATGGTCATCATAGTTACAAAACATATAGGCCTTCCAAGCCATAGTACCATGAGAACGACAAGTGCTATCACTGTAAATGTAGCATCGAGGTTGCTGTCACAAATAACAAACTAGTAACTACACTAAGAAATTTGCTACATTTTTGGATGGAGTGACCATATATATTTATGCACACACACATGGGCACACACAGATATTGTGTAATATTGCAGTATTTAGTCTGGAGAATGAAGTCAGCAAAACTAATCTGCTAATAACATCTAGCTATCTAAAGATATGACCTACTTTAGAAGTCTCTACAAGCTTAGTACATATAACATAGCCTAATTTTAAAACAAGAGATTTGTTCAATTCAAATCCTAACTATTTTATACTTAACGGAAATTAACACGTCATGTAAACATTTGCTTGGTGTTCACTGCTACGTGAGGTTAGCTAGCTAGTGTAATATTCTTTTTATTGTACACATTTTTGAGACCAAGCTCTCTGCTGACATTACTGGTGTCCATGCTGGTTCTGTCCATTATCATCAACAAGGCCTTATTTTCAGGTCTGTGGTGTATGATGGGACAGGTTAACACCCAAAGTGTCTACAATTTATTTGTCTGCCCATGTACACATCACCTGGGTCTTTATATTGTATTACATTTGTTCACATTTACCAGTTATGTATATTCAAAAATCATCTACTGTCAAAAAAACATGGGTTATTTGGATCATCTCACTGGTGGAATCCTGAAAACTATAATTTCAGGTTTCTAGATGTACCTTCATGCACCTTTCTAAGTAGAAGATACATATTAAAGGTATGAAACATGTTCTCTTGGTGGTACTATGGCAGAGGCAAGGAATGGTATGGTTTAGTACATTTTTCCCCTGTGAGTGTATTCAATGAGAGCTTCCAAAGTTTTCTAGATGTGCCTTCATTTTTTAGAGTAAGAATTGTACTTAGCGTGTTGAAACAATAGCGTGTTGATCCAGGCAAAGTAACTAAAGAACAATCTTTGATGCACTCTTAGAAAAAAAGGTACTAAACTGTACTTTCCTTGTCACTGGGCTGGTACCCCATATCTCATGTATCTTTAATATGTATTTTTCTTCTGGAAATGTGAATCTAGTGAACCTTAATAAGTAAAAAAAAACATATTAAAGGTGCAGAAGGTGTATGCTTGATGGTACCATGCCAGTAGTAAGGAATGATACAGTTTAGAGTGCAATTTTGATAAGAACTCCCAAAGGTTTCTAGATGTACCTTCATTTATTTTTTTTACCATCACCTTAAAATATGGATATAGCAAAAGATAAAAGGTAAAAGATACATACAAAAGGTACAAAACATGTTTAGTACCATTTTTTTCTGAGAGGTTTCTAGATGTACCTTCATTTTTCCCCCATCATCTTAAAATGTGGTTATAGTGTACCTTTCTAGGTAAAAGATGCATACTAAAGGTACAAAACATGTTTAGTACCCTTTTTTTCTGAGAGTGTAATTTCAACAATTCAAACGTTTCTAGATGTACCATCTTTTTTTTTTCTACCATCACCTCAAAATGTGGATATAGTGAACATTTAAAATGATTTAAGCCACATAACTGGACCATAATTACCTTTTAGAGCAAAGCTGTAAAGGTATCCATTATTTTCTGAGAGCGTATTCAATAAGAACTCAGAAAAGGTTGACCTTTCAGGTTTTAGAGTAACAAATGGACTAGGATGCAAAAACAGTGATCAGACTTGAGACAAAGTCTGTTTCGCAAGGAAATATAAGCCTGCTGATCCAGGCAAAGTAACTAAAGAACCATGTCATGTCTCATGTCTCATATCTTGAGGCTTGAGGAGGAATACATATTTTGGAATTGGGTCTCTTAAAAAAAAAACTTTTAAAACTTAGAACTCTCAAGTCTCTTATCCATAAACACATGCAGACCTCAGGGTTAGGTAGACAGGTGCCTAAGGTCTTCAGTTATTATTCAGTGTCTAAAAGGAATATGTTGACAGTAGATGTTGATCTCATTAGGGCACTTGTTCACCGATGACCCTTTAAGCTGCTGGAGGACTAAAACACTTTCAGGACCATAATGAGAGAGATCTGCTGGAATTAATTGACACCACTTTGAATATTCATCACATAATCTAAGCGGTGCGCTTTTAATTATAGCCTATCGTTGGACTTCTCTCTCAGGAAGGTAAATCACGGAAGGCCTAATTAATGTAATGTATTCTCCGACCCGCGGGGACGCGCCGAGGCGCCGCGCCGCGCCGCGCCGCTGTGGTCCGAAGTGCGCCGGCTCTTTTGTTATGCTGTTTACCGGCACCAGGGCTCAGAACACTGTTCTTATTATTACCCTTGTACAAACCGACAATATAGGATGCTGATCCTTGACAAGAATTGACAGCTCTCTTTAAATCTTTCACCTTTTAGCATTAATGCGCATGAACCAAAGGGAAGCGGGGACGCGCACACTGTGTTTGTGGCTTGTGGAGTATTTTTTTTTAAAGGATTTTTCTCAAATTATATATGAAAAAAATGTCATTTACTAATCCAGTGTGATGTTTAATTCATTTAAGTTGACCACTGTAACTGTAGTTTAACGACTGACTGAGAAACTTTATAGGCACCTCCATTATTTCACTGACATTAATGAGGTTAAATGTTGGATCTGATGAACTGTTCATTTTATTGCATAGTATTCTTGTATTTATTGCTTTTGAATTCAATTTCACTGTTTTTTTTTTCCCAATTTTGTTACGTCTGCTGTCAGACTTACTGGATTTTGTTGATATGACTCTGAACACACAGAAAACGCTTAATAATAGGCTGTAATAAGATATAAGACAAACATTTATCTGTCTACATTTACCATTTTTTAAAGAGCAGGTGATTAAAACAGAAATGAGGTTTTAAAATCAGCCTAATTTTACTAGACAGTTCACATAGTTAGTACATAATAAATTTTGATATTTAAAAGAAATTATACGAGTTTTTATTATTATTATGGTTTAATTTTTAGAATACACTCTGCCAATCTTAGGCTATGTATATTTTAAGCAATGTTAGTATATGTCTTGTCCAAAAAACTGTTTAGTTATATTATTCACGCCATGATTTAACCCGAGGCGCATTAACATTATTAGACTCGTGATTTGCCGGCGCGCTTAATAACGCCCTCCGATTGGCACAGATGAAGTTGCCTATAAGTGCATATAAATTTGGTTCCTCCCTCTATTCCCCCCCTTGACTCTCAGGGGGTCGGAACCTCCAATATTCTTACGAAAAGGGTCGTGGAGCGACGAGCGCATAAAAGTCGGGCTGTGGTGATGCTGCAGCTCGGCGTTAGTGCGGCTCTGGACACTTGGCACGCTTTGAGAGAGGACGCATGAACCCATGGCGCACAAGGTAACTTTGAAAAGTCTTTCAAATAGCGACCGTGTGCGTCATCTTTTTCTTCGCTTTTAACACGCGGCTTATGAATTAGTCTGATCGTGATTGAATTTTTTTTTAATTTTTTACTGGTTGGTTGATCTGATCTTCTGATTAAAACCACAAATAGATTTAGGAGCAAAAAATAGGCCAGACATAGACGCACTGGACCTGATGATGGATGTCTTTTTTTTCCAACGGGAAGATTTCTCAGAATAGACATTGCTCACTCACTGACATTGTTTAGTTCATATATTCTGAAAAGAAACACAAGATCACTCAAAGCCATGCCTCGGCCAGGCAAGAACTCCTACAGTGACCAGAAACCTCCTTATTCCTACATCTCTCTGACTGCCATGGCCATCCAGAACTCCTCAGAGAAGATGCTCCCCCTCAGCGACATCTACAAATTCATCATGGACCGCTTCCCATACTACCGCGAGAACACGCAGCGCTGGCAGAACTCACTCCGCCACAACCTCTCCTTCAACGACTGCTTCATCAAGATCCCACGGCGCCCTGACCAGCCTGGCAAGGGCAGTTTCTGGGCACTGCACCCGGACTGTGGCGACATGTTCGAGAACGGCAGCTTCCTGCGTCGCCGCAAGCGCTTCAAGGTGCTTCGTATGGAGCACACCGCCTGCAAGAGTGCCCCCATCCTTCACCCATACCACCCTCACGCCCAGCATCATCACCCACATCATGCGCACCAGCACGCAAACAAGCTTAGTATGGGGCACGCTGACTACCTGGGCAGCGTAGGGCGCTTATCCCACTTCCAGAGCTACGCATTGGGGGGTGGGCAGAGCGGAGGCTTCAAACACCCATTTGCAATTGAGAGCCTGATCGGACGAGACTACAAGGGGGTGATGGCGGGTGGGCTGCCCATCGCCTCCGTCATGCATCATCTGGGCTACTCAGTACCCAGTGTGGTCAACTCCGTGTGGCCACATGTAGGTGTGCTCTCTGAATCAACCCCTGTCTCTTCTGAGTACCCGCCATTTGGGGTGGCAGTCAAGGGTCTGTACCACCACACGGGAAGCTCTAACATGCCTGCTGTGCCTGTTCCCATTAAGCCCACACCGACACTAGGTGCTGTGCCATCTCTGACAGGCCTGGCACCAGGGACGGCTCAGCTCTGCACCCGGATGGACAGAGAAGCGACAGATCTGATGGAGGACAAAACCGGAGCTCTTCATCCCTCTCTGCTGCAGTCCTGAAATGAAAGCGATACAGTAAGAGTGTCGTGATGTGAGGGTACGTACTGCTGCATGCTTTGGACACGATTCCATACAAGTAATCACAAGAGACTGATAAAGATCTCATGGAGTGTGACATTTTGCTTTCTTTAATCGTGAACTTAGATGCTTCTTAGGTGCTGATAACTGCATTGTATTTATCTCTCTCTCTTCTGTATAAAATACATACTGTTTCATTTGCATATTGCACTTCTCTTGCAAAACTTAGGTAGGCTGTTTGCAGGTAGGCTCTATATGTGTAGTAACAATCATGATTAAACACGACAAAACTTTGTCAGTGTTTACTGAGAATTTTTTTGTATCATTTATAAATTGAAGGAGCCTGATTTAGGCTGTACCACTTGACTCTGCTTTTCTTTTCGACTCCCTGTTGACTGTATAAATGACTTTTGTATTCTGTAAATCTGTGCTACCGAATTGTATAAAGTCAAATCAATTTAACGCATATTGAATAATATTTGTACACATTATAGCATGCCTGGCATGCATGATTGCCTTTGTAAAGATGCTCTTCTGGAATGCACTGTGTTAGGAAGAAATGCTGTCATTAAATGAACCCAAAGTGAAAATGTGAAATTGCTGTTAAGAAAAGGAAAGCTGTTGAAATGTTTTATGTACAGAAATGTTAACTGTTATGATGTGCTTACAAACATGTGAGGACTATTTTAATGAGGTCCTTGATCATTTTAAATATGGTTTTCTTCTTACAAACAGCCTTAATTCCACAGCTAAATTGAATTGCCTAATATATGGGAATGGTATATTTGTAGTATATTTAATGATTTATCGTGGTGAAACTGGAATAGATAAGGAACTCAAATGAGATGTTTTGGGGATATCAGTATTCTCCTAAAATATTTATAATCACACTTTTTTTCTAAAATAAATATAATTTGATTTAATGTTGACTCCTTTCCATTTTTTTGTCATTTACTCCATAGTCTGGGTGCATTTCTGTGTACTGAAAATATTAAAACTGCTGCTGTCAAATCAGAAATCAAAGCAGAATGAATGCAGATGTCTTAGAATTCCTGCGCATGCCTTTTTATAGATAGTTCATGACATTGTTTTTCGTGGGATAAATGTAGTCATCCTTAGATAAAGGTAATCTAATTAGTTTTTTATACATTTTAATGTGAAATAATGATTTCAGGGCTGTGTTTTGTTTTAATATGTTACCATAGCAGTTCTTTATGTATATATTAATATTTAATATTTTACACATAAACCTAAATAATTACATTTTCTCAATAGTGCTGTTTAAACAGCCTTCGGATCACCTCTGTTTAAGATCAGCAAAAACCTGTTGCTTCTAATCTAATTCTAATCGTTTTGTTTTTCATAAAGAGAAATCGCTTAATTGTCCATTATGTTTTAACACTTCTATGCTAAATATCATCTCTTTCTGGTCAGCAGCACTTTATATAATCATTCAAATATATGAGCAGTTACATTTCTCCAAAGCAAGTGAGGCAGAATCCTAGTCAAGCGCAGAGATATTAAAGGAGCTGACAGTGATAGAAATGCGGCAAGACTTCGCATTTTCACAAGTGGACCAGAAACGAGTGCAAGGCAGTAGTGGAAAGAACAGGGGAAAAAGTCACCGTTAAAAAGGTTGAAGCAAATACAAGGTTTGGTGCAAGTGCTATTATCCACTAGAACTACAAACACTTCATTATGGCTTCATAAAATGATTCGTCATTTTCTGTTTATCCTTTCACTGAGATTTTAATGCAGGTTTAACATAAATGTTACAGCACAGTCACATCATTTTTCTATATAGAAACTTCTTCAAGGACTGTTTATCAGTCACTATAGATGCTGCAAAAGAGCAAGCCTACATAGAATAATGCTAATTTTATTATTTTTTTTAAAAAAAGGATATGTACTAATAAAAACACATAGCCTAGCTGATAATAGAAAAATTGATTATTATGAAAAAGTAACCTAAGGATTCACTTAATCGTTTACTACAAGGTTTTTTAGATTAAACTTAGCTAATCTTGAATTTGTTGTTTTAGTTAGCTATCAGATTAGCATGTTTTTCTTACCAAGCACATGACCAGCTAGTCAGCTTCATTAAGTTTAACCTACAATGCATAGCTAACTTGATTTAATCCAAATGTTTAACAAAATAACATTTATTTTAGTATTTTATGGAATTATAGTGAGTTCCCCATTCTGCTGTTTGATAAACTAGTGACTAGCGCTTGTTAAACTAGCATATTTTTAAGCACAGCTTTTCACAGTGCCATTCTGATTTCCAAATTCTTACACATTTGTAAACAATGATTGCAGGTTAAAATAAAAATGAAAACACTGCAATTAACCAGTGATCCACATGTCATGGGGTCCAGGGTTTTGATTTAATGTGCTTTTTCAAAACTGTTCAAACTGACCAGGTGCATGACCGTTAACAAATCTAGAGAAGATGTGTGTGTGTGCAATGTAAAAAATCATCTGAATTTGAGTCTTAAATTTAGACTTTATTCCATTTAGGAAAATGTGAAAATGCTAACTCAAACCTTAACCTTAGCCATTGTAACATTTCATATGAATCAAGTTGTGGGATTTTTTATGAATTTCCAAGCAATATAAGTATGTGTTGCAAAGATCATGTATAAGCATAAATACATGTGGAACTGGCTTTTCAGGCCTTCATATTATAAATGTGCACGTGTCAATAAAATCTCTGTTGTGGGCCAGGGAATGTGATTCACACAGATTTTTTTTAAAGGAAAAATTGTTATAAAATTCTGGTTAGGTTTATGTGCAGAAATTAACAGTATTTATCAGCACCACTTAGCCAGAGTAACACATAATGCAGCACATAATGCAGTTATGGGGTGAACTCTCTTTAAAGATCACAAGACTGCTTGTGTGTGTGTGTGTGTGTGTGTGGAAAAGGGTTTTGTGTGTGTGTGTGTGTGTGTGTGTGTTGACTGGCTAGTTGATGACTGCTGGTGAGGACTCAGGACCACAAGGTTGAGCACCTCCATGACTTCAAAAGCTGCTGTTTGATAAAGTCGTTTTGTCTCCTTCGTCTTGACATAATTTCAGCTTTGAAGTTCACAAGCTGGTCCTCTTCAGAGCACAAAAGCTGCCAGTCTGGAGGCCATTGAGAGTGTGACTGTTTAGCATGGCAAAGGCACACTCGTACACCTACATGCACACCCTCACACACACACACACGCACACCAGGAGCGTACCGAACCTGCCCGCTGAACAAATAATTTAGATGCACAAGTGGCCGAGTGAGGTGAAAACTACACCCACAGTGTCCAGCTTAGTCAATATTGATGAGGATGAACCTATCTATCTATCTATCTATCTATCTATCTTCAAATGGTCTGTCTTGCTTTTATAAACATATTCATACTTGATATCCAAATTAATTCATTTGATACAGTATATAATCAGTATTCATATATATCTAATTAAATAGCAAATGTATGTAGCAGAATAAACTTCTTTTTAAAATCAAATATGTGGTCAAACTGCAAAAGTATTATGACTTGACAGTGTGGATGATCAGCCCAAGAAACACTTCTCCTTTTCATTTTCGCATGTAAAATCTTTTCAGTATTAATTATCTGAAAATGATGATGAATGGAGATAAGGTCATGGTGAAGTTGGTGCTGCGACGACTGTTGACAGGATGAATCGAATATGAGATATTATTTTTAATTACGCCGACTTTGACAGGGCGGAGGTGACACATTCTACGCGCTTGTCTTAATGATCAGAAAGACCCTTCGTTCATAATGAGCAGCTTAATTCATTAGGTTCCTCATCATCGGTAACAGCACAGCAACTTAGTACAGCATTATATTCCGTCAGCCAGGCAGTAAATTTGGTGCAGATTGGTAATATTGCAACAGATATTATCTTAATTGCTTAAAACACATAATTGCACTGATAGATTCATTGTTTAATTCGACTGCTTTCAGAAATTAGGCTTGCACCGATGGTTAAAGCTGTGCTTGGAGATCCGGATGCAGTGATGTAGTACGGCCTGGAACCATAAACCAATACTTATCTCATTTTTGTATTACAGTGAGCTTAACAGTATTAACACACTTTGAGGAGAAAATCTATGATAACAAACAACTGCTAAAACTCCTTGCTATGGCAGTTAAAGCTTTGGTGTAACTCAACTGTTCAAATCAATATCTTTGAATGTAGTGTGGGATTGAGCCTCTATACTCTATATTCAATATGAAACAAACATTCTAGAGTATGAGGAGTATGGTTAATTCTAATTATTCAAAAACTAGGATTTTTTTTTAGCTAATCCTGAATACATTGTTTTAGGCATCCAGTTAGCACATTTTTCACATGGCCAGTTAGTCAGCTAGCTAGATTTATTATGTTAGTCCTACAGTGTATACCTAACTTGGCTTAATCCAACTGTTTACTATGTAACCTTTCCTATTTGGGAACTTGTGAGTTCTTCATTCCAATGTTTGAGTAAGTAAAAACTTGCTTGGTAGACCATTGCTTTGGAAATCTTAGCTCTAGTATTACAGTGAAGTCAACTTCATAGTATTAACACAGTATGGGGAGAGAACACACTCTGGGAGAATTTACAGCTCTGAAACTAAGTTAAAGCTTTGGTGTCCAAACCAGTATCTCTGAATATAGTGTGTGTCTGAGCCATTGCACTGTTGAAATAAACATTCTTAAAAGATTCCTGATAAAATACAGAAGTTTACACATGAAAAACATTTTGTCCCAAGTAAACTCCTCTGAAAACTTCCCAGAAGATTCCTCTGATTTGTCACTACTTCTCAGTTTTCTTCTTAGAAAACTGCATACAGGTTCACAGAAACCAGAAGGTTGAAGACCATCTGCCTTCATGGCTCGGAAAGTTGAGCATTCTGAGATGCTTTTCTGCTCAACATGGATTTGCGGTTATTTGAGTTATCACAGCTTTCCTTTCAGCTCAAGCCACTTTGAACTCTCTCAACTATTAGTTTTGTTTTGTTTAATATTTTTTATTTTCTCGCCATTCTGTGTAAACTCTAGAGGCTGTTTTTAGTCTCCTAGTTCTTTGCTTCCTAGTTATGCATGCTATCTCATGTCCAACTTCTGGTTCTGGTATGGCTGTTTTGTACAAAAATATGGATTTGCCTGTGACAAATTTTCATGTTTGCATGAGTTCTAACAGCAATAGATTATGATGCTGATTGTAAATAATACCACTTTGTGATTACCATTTGTATTACAGAATGGTCCATATATAGTGGTGGGAAGGAATTATACTATCAAGTGTGGACAGCAGGTTTATTTAACCTTAATATTAAACTTTGCTGTGTCTTTATATTGGAAGCCTTGAGGAAAAAAATCATATTTAAAGTCTATATTAGTAGATTAATGTTATGGTGCAAGAAAAGCAATGCAAATATATATATTTCAAGAAACCAAAAAAAAAAGGAAACTTGTTTAAAAAACATCTGATGTTAGAATTGTAATTCAGATTATTATACTGAATGACAATATTGCCTTTTATAATTATATTTCTTCAATAAAATGAACATCCTTCACATGCAAATATACAGATTATATACAGTATAGATATGTAAAGGGCTATAATTTAAGCAAAGAGGACATTTATTACACCATGATTCATTGATATTCTTTGTATAACATATAGAAACACTGCCCTGAAGATATAATTTGGAGAGTTACCTGCCTCCACCTGTTAATTTTAGGGTTCCCACCAACCAACAGAATTTATTTAACATAACACACTTAAACCAATTGATGAAGGTCTGTAGGAGTAGAGTAACATTTGGATGAAGTGAGAAGGATTGTTCACCAGGAATATCATGGAGAATTTGTAAATGTGCTGCCAATATGGACATATTCATCAGGATTTTATTCTTAGAAACCATATTAAATCAGAACTTAGATGCCATAATGTTGAACATTTCAAATGATACCTTCCTATTTTGTTTTCCTAGTCATCCTTAAACCTGTAGTGTGATATTGTAGATCAGCCAGGAACCGCCGTGTGATTCATGCACAGCAGCCGTTCCATCTACAGCCAGCAGCTGGTAGATCTCAGCAAAGGCCCATGGACCTCTCCTCTCATTGGTGAGCTCTGTTCCTGGCCATTCCTGAGCCAGCACCAATAAAAACCTCATCCAGCCTGCATTAGCTGAAGATAAAGAGAGGTCACCTGGACAATAGATGAGGTTACAATAATTCTCGCTCTCTGCACTTTTGGCTAATGAAATAGTCTTCATTCTGTGCACTGAACAAGGTCTTCTACTTCCACAACTTCTACTTTAATGGCATTCAATATAGTTGATTATTAGAGATCAGGCTACTTCTTGTGATTGCTTTTTATAAATTATTAAAGTAAAGTAATGAGTACCTTTTTGGCAAGGCTCTCTTTAGTAGTTTCAGAGTCTCCTTCTGAGGTAAAACCCTGTCTTTTAGACCTATGGTCAGAATTTTGAGACTGTTATCATTTGCATTTCTTTATTAGAAGATCGTCCAAAATGACTGTGGAAGAACTTTAAATAATTACCACCACATCTAATCTGGATTTGTGACTCACAAGGAAATTGTGCACACATTTGTACCATGTTCATCTTTCATGGACAGTGGTACTGAGCGTTTGAAGGTGCACACACGACTCATTTTGTGATAATTGCCTATTTGACAGCGGTTAACAGAAAGGTCCCTTGCAGCTTCCTCTGCACATTCATCTCTCCATTAGAGCAAGCACTTGGTGTTTTATTGCACTAATTAAGACGGTCTTTATTCTTGCTCAGTGCTGCCCTCAACCAAACGTGTGCCGCCTCCTGCAGTGTGTGTGCATAAGTGTTTGTGTGTATGGGGGTGTGTGTGTGTGTATATATGATTAGATGTGATGGGAGTGAGAGACATTGTTTATATCCTATATATGTTAATTATGATTATCTTTGATTAAACAGTATAATTCCAGACTAGTAATTCTTTTACCATTAGACTCAGTGACTCATAATGTTGTTTAGCGCAATGAACACAGGAAGCTCATGCTTGCCCTCTTGTGTCAACTTCTCCGATGTTAATTTTCTCAAGCTACAGAAATACAACATATTTTGTTACAATGACATTATAGAAAAAAAAAATAATAATTTTACCAAATTCCTACCATAGGCTATATTGTGAACAATAAGCAATATTTAACTTCATTCATTTTTAATTTATCCATATTTGTGTGATTTTTATAATCTATGAAGGACACGTCATAATGCAAAAAGGTCACAAGCATAACACTTAATTTTCCTCAGTAATGTACATCAAAACAACAAAATACACACTTTTTCAATGTACACAAACTACGTGTTCAATCAAATCTCTCATAATTATATATGCATGGTGAGTTTAATATGTATAGTCTCCCCAAAAAACACATTGTGACATTCATAACATTCATAAACAAATATGCATAAATATGTAAATATTCTAGTTTTAAATATTTGTCTGTTCTTAAAAGATCACATGACCAGATATGCACTCTTTCTCATTTTGATGCTTTGCAATTAAATTCGAATTCAAACATCATATCCATACTGTTGGAAATGCTCTAATATATTAGACATTAGTCATCTCATGACAATGCAAGATACTTGAATTCCCTTGCAATATGTTTAAATACATTGCAACAAGAACAAAGTTAAGGGGCATGGTGGCTTAGTGGTTAGCACTGTTGCCCCGCACCTCTGGGGTTGGGGATTCGAATCCTGCCTTCGCTCTGTGTGCGCGGGGCTTGCACGTTCTCCCTGTGCTTCGGGGGTTTCCTCCGGGTACTCCACTTTCCTCCCCCAGTCAAAAGACATGCATTGTAGGCTGATTGGCATTTCCAAATTGTCCTTAGTGTGTGAATGGGTGTGTGAGTGTGTGTGTGTGTGTGTGGAATTGTGCCCTGCGATGGACTGGCACCCCGTCCAGGGTATCCCCCGCCTTGTGCCGTGAGTCCCCTGGGATAGGCTCCAGGCTCCCCCGTGACCCTGTGTAGGATAAGCGGTACAGAAGATGAATGGATGGATGGAAGAACAAAGTCAACAAACTATCAATTACATCAATTACAACTAAACATTTAAGGTGGTAATACACTTTCTCTATTGTAAGTAAGGTTAATGTTGTCTTATGTGAGATTTATTTTAAAATACAATATACTGTATAATAAGCAATCCACCTACCAGAATTTTTTGGGGAGGTGGGAGGAAAATGGACAACCAGGAGGAAACCCACACAACACAGGGAAGACATAGATAATAACCCGAGCAGGAGGATCAATCCCAGGACCTTGGAGCTGTGAGGCAGCAATGTTACCTGCTGGTTGGTCATTTTTTAAAAACACTTTTATTTCAGCATTCTACTCTCAGGTCAAAATGATCTGACCATCAAACTCAAGTCAAGCACAAAGTGTTTCATGGTGGAAAGATCATTTTTAGTATTGCTTTTACAATGCTAGTAGTTCAGTGAGTGGTTTGATGATAACCCCGTGCACTGCAGCCCTTCCCAGACCAGAGTTCTTCTCCAGCACCTTCACCTGGAGAGCAAATTTCCTCAGCCCTTGCTCCTCTCCTTCTGGTTCTGTGAAGAAGAAGTCCTCGTTGAACACAGGATTGCGGCAGTTCCTGATGATAGCACTGTGCTGCCGCTGCAGCTTGCCTGGACTCAGGCTCAAGGTGAGACCGCAGTTCAGTGGTCGGAGGTCACCGGGTTCACGCAGGTCCTCCACAGAGACCACCCGAATTCGGATGGTGGATAGATTTCCATCCATGTTGGCATGAGAGGCAGAGAGACGAATGCAGCCCCTGTGTGGGAGGACGAGGACGTGCTCACTATGGATTCGTTCTTGACAATGTAGCGTGTCCAATGGGAATTGAAGGGGTGGGGCTAAAGTTGAGGAAGCAGGTTGAGCAACATGGCTATCTCTTGTCAATTTGATCTTGTCATCTGTGTTTTTGGAGCCCAGTAAATCATCTTTATGAAGAGATTCTTTCGATGAAGAATGTGTCATCAAAATGGTCCCATGTTTGCTCCTGATTGGAGGTGGTGAGCTGTGAGGGGAGGAGTCAGCAGAAGAACTGGTGTCACTCTCCACGCTGTCCACTTTCAGCAGTGCTATGGAGGGCAGTTTTGGCACCATCCTGTTGGTCACCCGCTCAAGTGTGTAGCTGGAAAGTGCAGAGTGAAACAATGACTCCTTGCGACGAGTGTTCGGACTCTCGAAAAAACCCGACTCATAGTTTTTAAGTGAAAATGGAATTGGCTTTATTTGGCCCCTCAAGGCCACCCTGTTGCCCTTGTTTTTATCTGTCTTCAACACTGTAGTAGTTGGGTCAGAATTTGGTTGCGAGGTCTGACTGCAGTTGGCTCCAGTTTCATCGAGGCAGTGTGAAACAATGCCCTCCACTGCAAGAGAGCGTCTGCTTAGCCTGGGAGGCAGGAAGAAGTCAGGAATTTTGTCTGGTGTCAGGACATTGCCATGGAGTTTGTTGAGAAGGTTTGCCTTGGCTGAGATCTCGTCTGAGTTTTTACCCACAAGTCGGCTTATCTCCATTGGAAAGCTCTCGGCACTCTCTTGGACTTTTCGAAGGATCCACATTGTTTCTACCTTAAAAAAGTAACCAAACTAGTTAAGAAGATTTTAGGAACTGATCAAGCCCATGGAATGAGTGGCAAAGCATATTCAATATCATTCCACTTGTCCTGAGTTGGTTTGCTAAACATTTAGAATTATCTGGATGACTAAAAGACATACTAGGTGGAATGACATCCTTTTGTAGCACCATATGCTGCTATAATATACATAAGATTTTCCAACATGGTCTCACACTTCAAATTTGTAACACTTTGCATAAGTCATGTCATGTAAAAAGATGCAAAGATTTAAAGTTAAATGTGTGGGTAGGAATGGGGTTAACTTTATAACTTTTTCTTACAAATTCATAAGTATTAAATTAAATATTATTCCACCACATTGCCAATGTTCATTCAAATTTGTACAAATATAAAGTGTTAGCAAGGTTTTAATCTTTGGCTCTTACCTCTTTAAAGGAACTTTATAACCAAGTGGAGATTCTCTTCCCTGGTACACACTGTGGGTTACTGTGGATGTATTTATATTCTGGGAACCCTGAACACTCCACAGTGTTAACTCCATCACAGCCAATCATGGTAAGGTGTCCCACTCAAAATTCTGCCTCCTCTGTCAACTTTGTACCTTTTTTGATCTACCTCCATTAAGAACAGGTCACAGACCAGTTTTCCCCTGCTATATGGCTAAACTAGGGCATTATAAGAAAAATTAAACCTGATCTCAGATCAGAGAGACATCTGAGTGACATCAAAAGTGGTTTAACTGTCTGGCTCTTTGACTCTCCTTGTTAAAGGCCAGCACTGACCTCATTCATGACCTTCAAAGAGCTTATGGTCCTAGTATAAGCCCCACCTGTTGAGCTTGAACCCTGAGCTGTAGAGTTTAATCTGAGGTCAGTTTTTGAATTTGTCTCATAGTGCCTGAAGTAAGGAAATGGTAGGGGAAGCTGAACTCTGGTCACATCAAATGGGAAGGTTCTAGAACTTTCATTGTGTAGGTCAGCTGTACTTGAATTGTTACATTACATTTGGGATTTTAGTTTGTTTAGCTCATTAAGTAGAACCAGACCAGCTGAGTTAGTGAAGTTAGAAAATTTTTTATAATAATTTGTATAGTTATGGTCTCTTTGGTACTCCAGTATCTGTAACCAGGAGAAAAATCACAACATTGTGTACTGCCAAAATACATCCAGGACAGGAGGCATGCCAATCATGTTGCTCATAAATTTAGAAAGCTTCCCATCTTGCACTGTATTCTAGTCTAGACAGGAGTAAAAACAACTTGCTTCAGATAACTTCTACCAAAACTGCTGAGAAGATAGGGCTAGGGTTCTTAGAGTGTTTTTACCCACAGGATGAAGGGTTCATTTCATAGTGCTTCTGCAATGTGAATTTCAACTGCAGATCTTTAACCCTGCTGAGCAAGCCTGAAGTTTAATCTGTAAAAACCACTTACCCTGCTTATGGACAGAGGCAAGGAAAAACTTCCTCAGGCAGAGCTGGGAGAAAGAAAGCTTGGGAGGAACCAGTGTTTAGCAGGGGAAACCTCCTCTGCCTGGCACTGAAATGTGTTAAAAAGTTGTAGTTCTACTTGTGGCTGGGATCAGTAGCTTTAACTGCAAATATCACATGCGGATGAAGAGGAAAATCATGCTGGATGATTAACTGACAGAGATGAAATGGGAGCTTGACACTCCTGGTAGGTTTCGGGATGGTAGGAGCAGACTCAGAATAGAATTACAAGCCTGTAGACGGCTTTTAGCGGGGCCAGAATTTCAAGATGCAAATGTTGGAGTGGGGCATTGATGATGAATTTGTGGGATCTGATAGAGAAGAGAAGCCTTAATTTGTCACATGTACATTACAGTACAGTGAAATTCTTTCCTTTGCATATTCTTTGCTACTGGACGGTCGTGCTGGGGGTGTGAAACCCAGTGCCACTGTTGGGTCCTTTAATCATCATCGTCTGCTCAGCTCAATTTTAAGTGACCTTGGATTAAAGTGTTTGCCAAATGAGTAAATGTAAATGAGAGGGGCTGTGATCCTTGAGAGAGGCTGAGACAGACAGAGAGCTGTGATCTTTGAGAGTTACTGAGAGAGAGCTGTGATACTTGAGAGAATCTGAGAGAAAAGGGTTCAAGGTTGACTTGAGATGTCCTAATGTTCGGATACAACAGGTCAGAGGGTGCAGAGATCTGGATACTCATATATCCTGCCAGTGTCCTGGATCCTTTTCTGCAACGGAGACGCAGTTTGTCTGATTTTGATCACTTTCAGACAGCACAGGTAAGTGTTTTCACTTACAGTAACCTAGGCTTTCAATGGAGAACTTTTCCAATGTGATTAGTCAATGTTCATCTGGAACTCATTATATAAAAGTGTCTGGTGGCCTTTCCTGGCCTCAGTGCACATGCTGTATTCCTAGCCATATGATCTTCCACAAAATGTTGTTTCCTTTTTCCATCAAAACATATTTAAAGGACTAAATATAATATGGACTAAATATTTACCTGGAAGCCACTATGAGTGGAAATGCAGGTGAGAACACCCTGGAGCCTTAACATGTTTTCGCTAAATAACTCATCAAAATAAGATTAACCATTTTGCATTAGCATATTCCAGTTTATAATTTATTACTTGCCGGCTTCTCAGACGATTGGATTTAAGGTTTAAATTAAGATGGAGTTAATTAATATTAGTCTGTAAAACAAGAGCACCATCTTCTGGACTGTGGTTTGTCCTGGATGTAGTAAATGAAGTTTAATTACCAGGAATGTTAAAGGCTTAATTTGCAAGATGAAATAAATTGAAATAGACATTGGGAATATCTTTGATAATAACAAATAAAGGTAAATAAAATAAATAAAAATAAAAAGGAACACTTTTATGAAATGTATGAAATCCTTTTATGAAAATCCTTTTATGTTTAGACATTTATATTCCTTACAGTGGCTTTCTTAAAGTATGATTTTTATCTATATAGCCTACTATAGATTATTGCCTATTATTGCATATAAAAGCTAATTTAACTCTGTATATATAAATTCATTTATAATGAATTAATAATGCCCAAACTGGTACAAGCTGACAGGAAGGCTACAGTAAGTCAAATAATCACTCTTTACAACTGGGTGAGCAGAAAAGCATCTCAAAATGCACATTGAACCTTGAGGCAGATCAGCAGAAGACCACGAAGGATCCCACTCCAGTCAGCCAAGAACAGGAATCTGAGGCTGAAATGGGCACAGACTCACCAAAATTGGACAGTTAAAGACTGGAAAATGACCAGTGTGATACATAAAGACCAATCTTCAACCTTCTGGTTTCTGTGAACCTGTGTACAGTTTTCAAAGAAATAAACCAAGAAGTAATGACAAACCAGAGGAAACTTCTGGGAAGTTTACAGAGGGGTTTACTTTGGGGCAAAATGTTTTTCATGCACAAACTTCTGTATTTCATCAGGAATCCTTTAAGAATGTTTAGTTCAACAGTTCAATGGCTCAAACACACAATACATTCAGAGATACTGATTTGGCTACAGTAAGTCAAATAATCACTCTTTATAACCGTGGTGAGCAGAAAAGCATCTCGAAACTGCACAACACGTTGAACCTTGAGGCAGATCAGCAGAAGACCACAAAGTTCCACTCCTGTCAGCCAAGAACAGGAATCTGAGGCTGAAGTGGGCACAGAGTCATCACAACTGGCCAGTTAAAGATTGGAAAAGCGTTCCATAATTGTTCAGGAACCAAATAACAATGTCAGATATACGGTCAGATATTCCTATCCTTGTGGGTACATTTGGACTAGAATGCTGCTCCTTCTTGCAATTAAACTTAAATTTCTTATAAATCTTTTAAAAACTCAGCTTTGAATGATGTTCAATTTAACAGGAGTAGTCGAACAGTTGCAATATTCACCACTAGAGAGCAATATTACACTAGTGTTCATATTTGGATCTGTACACATTGTTTTATTCCCCACCTGTATTCTCGACAGCCCTGCCTCCTGCACTAGAGCATACTCTGGACTATTCTGATTGGCCGGTTTTATTGTTAACCAATCCTACTGCAGGACCCCGAGCGCTACTAGCCAATCCTGATACAGGAGGCGGAGTTTATCTGAATACGGGTGGGGAAAAACCCAGCGAGCTGAGTGGAGCCGGCGGTCATGTCCGGCAGAATAAACTAGAGGGATGTGGACAAAGCTGTGCGACAGCCATTTGACAAGCTGTTGAGTCGTGTTTAAAACGCCGGGGTGAGTATATACCACATTATAACACTTCATCTAGCGAGAGACAAACTGTATTTTGATGGTATTTGAGTTACATACACATTCACTGTCATTTAACTGGGCAGGAATCTGATTAACGGTAACTACAGTATACACTTCATCTAAGAGGAATATACTGTATAAGCGGAAATATTCATTTTTTGCTGGAAGATACTTCTGAACTGTATTATCTGGCTGGTTTTGGAAATCTAACGGTCACAATCAAGCAGCTGTACTGATCTTTAGGTTAATCAAATGATATAAATCATTCACTAGCAACATTTTCAAAGTAAATGCCTCTATAAACTGAGGTTTGGTTATCAAAAAAAGCTGAAATGATTAATCTGAGATACATAAGTAGTCAAATGACATGTATAGTTGGGGTCATAAGTTTACATATGCCTTGCAGAATCTGCAAAATGTTAATAATTATTATAAAAACAAATAAAAAATAAGAGGGATCATAAAAATTTTATGAGTGATCAGTGATTGGTCGTTGGGAACAATGATAATCAGTGATTGGTCGTTGGGAACAATGGCGATCAGTGATTGGTCATTGGGAACAATGGTGATCAGTGATTGGTTGTTGAGAACACTGGTGATCAGTGATTGGTCGTTGGGCACAATGGTGATCTGTGATTGATCATTGGGAACAATGATGTTCAGTGATTGGTCATTGGGAACAATGGTGATAAGTGATTGGTCGTTGGGAACAATGATGATCTGTGATTGATCATTGGGAACAACGGTGTTCAGTGATTGGTAATTGGGAACAATTGTGATCTGTGATTGATCATTGGGAACAATGGTGATCAGTGATTGGTCGTTGGGAACAATGGTGATCAGTGATTGGTCGTTGGGAACAATTGTGATCTGTGATTGATCATTGGGAACAATGATGATCAGTGATTGGTCGTTGGGAACAATGGTGATCAGTGATTGGTCGTTGGGAACAATGGTGATCAGTGATTGGTCGTTGGGAACAATGGTGATCAGTGATTGATCATTGGGAACAATGATGATCAGTGATTGGTCATTGGGAACAATGGTGATCAGTGATTGGTTGTTGAGAACAATGGTGATAAGTGATTGATCATTGGAAACTATAATGTTCATACAACCATAACTAAGTCAGGCTTTAGGTGGTGAGTCGACTGAACCTGATCTCTCAGCTTGTTTAACCAGCAGCTGTGCTGTGAACTTGGAGAGCCGTATAGAGTGCAGTCACTAACATATGCTCAAAAAGTCACTAAATTTGTCACTAGGCTTGTTATTGAAATAAAGTTGCTAAACGGGTCTAAAAGTCAGCAAATCCACCAACAAAGTCCCTAAGTTGGTAACACTGGCTATTTCATGACAGCCAGCTAACGAAAAGCTGAGAAGATGTTACATAATTTGTGACACTTGCCTCAGTTTTGCTGGTTAAATAACGCATAGTTGTTCATGTGTCCACATGCAGTAGTCTGTGAATAACAATATGAGCTCTGTGGTGGAACCTCACATCAGCTCTGGTAATGTCAGATTTATGTTAGTGCAGCAGATCTCCCACTCCCGGACTGTGGGAGGAAACTCACTCAAACAGCTCCTTGTTCTGATTCCCCAGAGCCACTGGGAAATTAACCCTCTCACTTCCACCATGGTCTTCACTTTCCCCCTCAACTTTCTTCTTAATCAGTGGCCTCAAAGGAAAATCCACCCTGAACAACTATAATTTACGTGTGATCTTCAGTGGCGTTCAAGACTTATTTTATTAACTTTTTTTAGTTTTAACTTTTTTGATCGAGATGTTGGTCTGTTTTCACCTTGGATCATGTTTTCCTACATTGCCACCAAAATGTACCCCAGATGTAGCTCAGCCAAGACAATTTGGTATGATTCCAGCCTCTAGGTTCCAACTCGCAAAGTGTGGATGTTGGATGTTATGTGAATAATTATGTATTTCCACTTCAGTGTGAAAATTTGAAATAACCATGCTAATTTGCAAACTCATTTGTTTTAATGTGATATCACAAAGCAGTGTCATTTGGAGCAAGTATATTGAAATGGTCATGTGTTTACAGAAAAGATTTTTGGGTGAGATAGACCCCGTGTACACATCGTTTCATGTGTCTTTAGTATCAGGTTTATATCTGGATGGAGATTTTCCATATAAAAATGAAAGTGTCAGTGCACCCAAGATGCATGTGCAACAGTTTCCAATCACTCAAACCACTTTCAGAAGTGGTCTTAGATGCATTTTAGCCATGTTATACAAATGTAAATGCATCCATCTCCCCAAGCCACGTTTGACCACCAAAACCCCTCCCAATAGATGATACACATGCTTCGTGAATGGCTATATGTTCTCAAGATGCAGTTCATAAAACAACTAAAAATGAAGGATACGATGAAGGATCATTGGAAGTTTCTGTTTGAATGTCATGAACTGATTTGCATAGTACCAAACAAAGTAGATTTTAGTCTGTCCAACTGGAGATGCATTTGTGTGTAAATGCATGTGATTTAAATCTTATCAGGATAGAAGACAGCATACAGGGATAGAGTTTCATTACTTATTAGCTACTTTAGCCTTCTTGCCTCAGTGCGAGGCTGAAGAATCTTCAGACAGCAAACATCATTTTTTTGATGGGGAATTGCATATTTGTACATTTTGACCAAACTATATCTTTAAGATCCAGGATTTTTGGGCTTGAGTTTGGAAATTGTCACAGTTTCTGCAGACTCAAGTTTGCCAAGTTGCATACAGTTACAGAAAGTTTAGAAAGTAAATCTGAATAAATACAATGATATGTATTTAACAGATTATACATATTGCATTATTCAGTCACTACATTTGACTGAGGTGAAGTAATTCATATTTATTATTATATTACAAGTGTGTTATGTATGAATGTAGTGTGTAATCAGATGAATTCTAAATAGATGCATTTTCTTCCATTTCCAGGTAGAAGAAAGGACTGGATGAGAAGCTGCTCTTGACTTTATTTTATGGCCAACTTATAAGTTCTGCTGCTATAAACAAATCATGAATGACCTCTTATCATGTAAAAGCGATACACAATGGAAAGAATTCAGCTTGATCAAATTTGCACAAAACGATAGCTTTTGATTACAAGACAAGCCCCTTGTGGACTTTGGAGGCTATTTTTGGTGACAGGAGAATCTGAGACGACGTAGTTGGAGAAGAGGCAACAGTTACAGACCTCTATCCTTAGACGTTTTAGACTGAACATGGTCTGAAGACCTACACCCTGAGCTACCTTAGATCGGTTGCTTTTTTGACTTCTTTCTCCCTTTTTAAAGAAAGATTTTTGAACCAGGTTGCAGGAATGGGTCCGTTTGTGTCTCCATTTGATAACTTGCTGTGCATGTTGCTGGGCATCTCCTTCACCGTGTGGTTCACTCTGCTGCTGGTGTTCATCATCGTGCCGGCTATATTTGGCCTGTCCTTCGGCATCCGGCGGCTCTACATGAACACCCTGCTCAAGGTGTTTGAGGTGAGTATTGAGATCTCCCAGGAAACTGGTAGGCACATTTTAGATAAGAGTATGACTAAAGGCAAAACTACTACAGGTTGTGATTGTAGGGGAGAGTGGGGTCAGTTGTAATAGGGGTCAGTTGTAACAGTATCAGTCAGCAATAAGTTACAGTGGTGACACTCACGCTGCACATGCCTAGTAGCATCCTCTGTCTGCCTGCAAAAGAACACCACATCTCTGAAGAAGTTGTTGCTAGAAGTCTGATTTTGACCTATGAAAGCAATTCTCTATTTCTGGAGACCATTTTGAATTGTGTTCATTTTATATGTAGATGAAACCAAAACAGATTTCATTTTGGTATATACTGTATCTAGAGTGATCCAGAATGATAGTCATCAAGTTTGTTCTCATTACGGGATTTGCGTTGTTACCCAGTATTAAATTTTCTAGAAATGAGCTAGAGAACTCCTGATAGTCAGCTAGTGACTAATGAGACGTGCTGGTGGGTTTTTGTATTTCAAACTCAGTTATATTTCGTGAGACTGAGTGATCTGAGCCCTCTGCTTGCCTGACCTGTGTCTTTTTATGCACGCTTGTGGGTTTTAACTAGTGTGCTGATTTGCTGAGACACGTGAAAATAACTACTGCATCTTTCTGAACTCCTGCTGATTCAACAAACTCGGAGGAAAGCGCTATCTGCCCTCTTACGCATACATGAAATCACAGACGCCCATGATTGGTTAGTGTTGTCCTAATTTACAGGGGAGAGTGTAATGCCATCCTGACCACCCAGGGAGCACAGCCAGTCTAGCACTCCCAGTCACGGCATTGTCAGGATTGAAACTTGCGATCTCCAGCTGCTATGGCAAATAATTTTCTGTTGCGCCACTCGAGAGCCTAACTATTTTTGATAGACAGTGCAACCCCATGTTATGTAATGTTCTTTCACAAGAAGCCCGCAATAACGTTTTTCTATCACAGACGAATTCCAAAATATTACATCTTCTTTAGAAATACGATTACTTGGCGTAACTATGTCATTTAAAACGTTTCCAGATTTAGACCTGCATTTATAGGAAATGTTTTGGACGATTTCCATTACGTGTTAATGACATTATTCTCGTAACTTTAGTACAAAACTAAAGGAGCAAACCGCAGAGACCAAACATGTCTTGGTTGATTGGTGGATAATATGTAAATTTGCCAAGCCATTACTTTAAGTTGGTGTTGAGAGACACTACCTACCAACACGGGAGTAGTTGGCATTAGTGTAGAGTAAGTAGCCTACAGTGGGGTCACTTCCTTGTATAAAAACGAAAAAAAGTCAGCTATTTTTGCTGAGACGGATAGTGATATGTAAAATAGAAACAGAAAACACAGAAGGAAGGAATGAGTGGAACAGGAGTGGGAAACAGGGGTCTCATCCCTAATGCTGCTGATAATTTTAACAGGCTTGGTATTTCTCTCTCTCTCTCTCTCTCTCTCTCTCTCTTTTTCACACACATGGGCACACGCACAAACACAGGCACACACACATACACACACACACCCTAGATACTTTTTTCAGACTGTTGCGCAAGATCTCGTGCCTTTACGCAAATACTTGTGCAAGTCTTTTTCTGTCTGTACTGTCTGGAAAAGAGCAACATCAAACCAAGATGTTTGAAACCGAAGGATTCACTTTGTACAGAGAAAAAAAAAGGAAGAAAAGCAACTCTTCCATAGCATGATTCATTCTTTTTTACCCTACTCAGCAAGTGTCTCTGTGACCGGCTTTTATAATTGCTGCCTCTATGAATACCACATCTAGAATTACACTACTGAAATACTGCACTCTGAAAAGAACAAGATCATCTCACACAGTTTGTCCTTGTCAGTTTGTCAAATCATAAAATGATAAATGGTCCAACATATGTATGTATGTGTGTGTGTGTATAAAGTCCCATGTGCTCTACATGGTTTCAGAATGAAACTGCAATGAAAACTCATGAGTACTGCTGTAAACAAGGCCCTGCCTTCAGCCCATCTTTAGAAAGTCTCACGTTTTAGGTTTTTACCCACGAATACTATATTGAAAGAATGTGAATTTGGCCCATGTATAGTTATAGCACCTTATTATCACATTTCAAGCCATGAAAAAGCTTAAAGCATCCAGTGGGAATCCATGAACAGGACATATAAAGTAGTTTTCATAACTTAATTACATTAAACAGATAGTAATAGTATATGTTGTGTTTTTATGGTTATGTGGGAAGATGTGAAAAAAAAATCATATTCAATGATCTTTACTTTCAGAATGCTTATTAGTTCCAAAATTAACTTGCATTGTTGTGGCAAGTTCTCACACACACGTTTGTCTTATTATTGTCCTTGTGAGGTCCTTCCATTGATACAATTATTAATGCAGCTAATGCTACACCTTAATCTATCCCTAACCCTAACCTGAGTAACCAACAGGAAACCTTTTGACTCTTTTAGTTTTTAAATAAAAGCTGCAGTTCTTGTAAAAAAAAAAAAAAAGTTTTCATTCATGGGAATCAGCCAACTGTTTCTGTAAAACTATGAAATATTCCTACACACACACACACACACACACACACACTCAGCACCCTGACCTGGGCAAACACTTTAAGATTTTTGGTTGCATGCACACTTGCATTCGGTTGCACGCAGTTGCATGTGTGTGTGAGAGTGTAGGTTTGCATCTTAGGGCCTGACCATTATATGAGCTAGCTGATAAAATCGGATGATATTAGGATTCCATGGATTTATTGGAATTGCTCAGAAAACCACATTTATTCTATTTTATTATACAACTATTAAACATAGTGTGGAGTACTATTATTAACTCACAAAAGATTTATTCAGGTGGGTGTGTGTGTGTGTGTGTGTGTGTGAGAACACGCTGGTTTGTAAGTCTTGGACTCTACTTGGGCCATCAGATAGTGTACTTTATATTTTTTTGTGTTTGAAGGTCCAGCAGTATGAATGTATTTTTAAATATTTTGAGTCATATTTAAATCAGGTACTATAAAATAGCTATGTGCATAAACATGCTGCAGTAATTAAGAAGTTTAACTAGGAAGTTGTACTGAACCTGAGATGACAGGAAAGCAAAAAAAAAATAAAACATCTCTCCAAAGGTTACAGTTGGAGATTTGCAGAAGCATAGGGTCACCATGTGTCCAAATCTACAATCAGTCACCATTTCTAACTATTCTGAATGTGTGCCATTCTTACATCTAACTACAAATGTAAGCACCTGGAGTTCACTCGATGCAAGTGGAACTTTGACCTTAACCAAGTTCTATGATTAGATGAGACAAAAGTTAAACTTTTTTTTACACTCATTGGTGTAAAAAGAAGGATGGATATACAGTATAATATACAACCTAATCTCTACTGTAAAGCATGGTAAAGAATCTGTGGTGTTTATCCCTCAAAGGTCCTGGGGAAATTGTTAGGATACATGGCATTATGAACTACATCATGGACTATTTTAAATGAAAATCTGCCTACCTCTGCCAAAAGGTTACAACTGGTCAAGATTGGATCTTCCAGTGGGACAAATTTGCAACTCATACACTCAAATCCACACAAACATTGTTCTGACCTCATATTCCCCATTTTTTTCAGTATAAGATTTCTCTGACATTAAGCTAATTAAATGACCCTTTTGACATAATGACATTTTGTCAGTTTGACAGTTTCTTCTCACCTTGAAACATCTATAGTTATAATCTCTCTTTGCTGCTGCATGTCCATTTACTGTAACTTGTAGTTTTCCCTGCAGTGGTTATGTATATAGATTAGTTACTTACCATTTGCCTTGTCTGCAATTTTTCTGAAATAAAATCAAATTGTTGGTGAAAATAACCCAGACCAAGCGCTGACTATGGTTTCTCTTTGTTCACGTTTTCTCTCTGTCTTCCTGTTCAGTAAGGCATATCACAATCACAACATGCAGCAATATAATAATTAACAATATGACAAATTTTTGCCAATGGCTCTGCCCTAATGCTTGCGTTTGTAATTGATTACCCAACTGATGTTGTGACTTAAGACACCGTTTTAATTTCGTTGGCAGAAACAGGTCCGGTTTTTAATGCAGTGTCCTGTATAAGGCTTCTTTCAATGGTTAACCCGTCTTGAATGTCTAATTATGACTTTGTAGTTGGTGTTTGGGTCAGATTTGTTAACACAACACAAAATTCTTATTTAGATACTTCAAACAGACATTTTCGCTGTATTTTGTAAAGTAAAAATCCAGGGAGCATTATGTATTGACTCTGTTTGATCCTTGATAAGCGTTCTTGATAATGGTAAAGGTTTAAAGATGGTCTTAGCACATTTATTATTCATTACAATGAATAATAATGTAACCTAATTATTGTTCAATGGTTTCAATTGCAAAACAGGTTTTATCTCATATTTATGACTATAAATTATTCACACTGAACTGTAAGGAAAAAAAAGCACTCAAAGGTGCTGATACTTTTGCAGACAACAGTAGTTTAAAGTCCTGATTGATGTGTTTTTCAGTGGGCCACAATGCGGATCGAGAGAGGAGCCAGGGAGAAAAATCATCTTGTGTATAAACCCTATACGAACGGTGAGTTTTCCATGTGTGTTTTTGGCGGGTCTTTAGCTGTGCTTATTTGTCTTTGTGCTGCCTGTTCATAGGTGTGTGTGTTAATCCTCTTCACTGGTGTTTGCCGTCCGTTCACTTACTATGTACTCACTACTGTGGGTTTAATATACTGTACACGAACCCTGCAGAGTTATAGTAGAAATGAAAACTGCTTCTTTTAGAATAATAGCACTACCATATTCATTATTAGGACTTGCTGAGGTAAACATGATTAAATGTGATTTTTAAGACCAAATTGAGCTTAAGAGTGATTACAAGTCTGTGGGAACACTTGTGATTTTTGTTCTCAGAAGACGAACACTTGCTTTTAGTGTCTAAGTTTGGAATACTTAGACCTAATTGTTCAGGGTTCATACAGGCTACTTAAGCTGCTTCAAACAGTCCTTGAGTCTAGATTTTTTTTAAATTAAAGTAGTGCTAGAAAAGCTAGAAAACAGCACGTTTGGTAGAGAAAAATAGTTTTCTAACAACTTATATTACTTGCTTGATTTTGGCAAAACACTATAATTTCACACATTGCGATTGAATTTATAAATGAATTTGTTTATATGAATTTATTAATTATTGATTTTGGGGAAACAATTCATAATTTAATCATTCATCTTCAATAAGCACTCTATCCTGGTTAGGGTCAGGCTGGATCCGAAGCCTATCCCTGGAACTCTATGAGCGAATACACAGGAATACACCTAAATGGGATGCCAGCCCATTACAAGGCACCGCACACACACACACTCATACACACTCATTCGCACACTCATTCACACCTAGGGTCAATTTACATAGCCAATACACCTAACAGCATATTTATGGAAGCTTTAAAAATGTACAGTACGGTGTCCCACAAGGTTCTGTTTTAGGCCCCATATTGTTCTCATCCCCGTGGATGTGCAGTTCTCAGCATAATGTTGGCTTTCAATTAATGATTTGTACTTATCAGTGCAGTCAGCTTAAGGAGCTCACTTATGCAAAATGGAAGACTATATCAAAGGATGAAACAGCTTCCTTCTAAACCATTTTGATAAAACATCTTAAAGTATCTTTGAAAAACGTTTCTTTTTCAGGTATAATAGCCAAAGAGCCCACGTCTCTGGAGGAGGAGCTTAAAGAAATCCGCCGCGTTGGCAGCAGCCGGGACCTGAATGGCTCCTCCTCCTCCCCCACAGGCTCCTCCCATTCCTCCTCGGAGTTTGCTGTGTCAGACATCTTCTATTTCTGCAGGCGTGGCGTCGAGAGCATCGTGGATGATGAAGTGACCAAGCGCTTCACAGCTGAGGAGCTTGAGTCCTGGAACCTGCTGACACGCAGCAACTACAACTTCAGACACATCAGCACACGGCTCACGGCGCTCTGGGGGCTCGGGCTGATCATCCGCTACTGCATCCTGCTGCCTCTCAGGTGATGCATAGTGTAGGACTGGGGAGAAAAAGGAGGGATATGAAGGAAGTAATCACTGTTGTAAAAATGCACAATAGATTGAGAGGGAGCTAGAACCGGATTGAAACCACCACCACCAACAACATCATCAAACAACAACAATAACAACAAAAAACAATATTCAACGGAAAAATAATAATAATAAACAACAGAAACAACAGTAATGACAACAAAAACAACAACAGTAATAATTATACCAACAACAACAATCAACAAAAATAATAATAAACAGCAGAAACAACAGTAATGACAACAACAACAACAGTAAAAATAATAAAACCAACAGCAACAACAATCAACAAAAATAATAATAAACAACAGAAACAGCAACAACACCACCTACAACAATTGTAATTGCATTAGATGGTATAATTATTAGAATGCAGCTGCTGTTGGCTATTTCCACAAGGCATGTTGTCACATAACAACATGTCATCGTGTTACACCCTTAGTAAGCATACTTTGTGTTTTTCACCAGAGTAGTCTGAGTAGACAGTGGAATAAAAAATAAACATTGTCATCCGGGACCGTGTCAGTCATTTACATTGTCACTCAACACACCCATCACACCTTGGTTTTAAATCTCTTTGGCTATCATGGTGGAATATTCAAATCATACATGGTTCAGATGGGTCCCCTCTATGAGCTAGAAACTCAACTGCTTTCTATCATTTTCATAAACCACATACAAATCATGCACAGGTTTGTTGCTTCTAAAGAGTGTAGATATGTCAGATAAAGCATTCAGCACATTTTCACTTGATCAGATGTTCAAGGACAAATGTATATTTGTCTGTTTTAGGCGATGTGGATTCAGTTTATTGTTCTCCCGTTTCAAATGTAAACGTTCCCAAATTTTTTATTTCAGTTTTATTATATTTCGCTCAATATTACTTCATTAGAAAAAACAACCAAACAACAATTATGATTATTAACTCAGTTCTGACTCCAGATCAGAATCAGACAGGAACACATAGCTGAAGTGAAACCTCAGTAGCCCCTATGGAGCTACTTGCACTTTGACGAATTTAACTCCAGGCTAATTCTGCCCCTCCTCGGGGCCATGTGAGGCTTCGCTGAGATTAGAAGCTGCCTGTGCAGTGACCTTAACCCACATTCCATAATACACACTCTAGTAGCTGGAGTGTCCTTTGTATCCCTTTATAATGAGATTCTTCACTTCACTTGGGTATTATGTGCTTAACTGCATTTGAAACAACCCCTGCGCTCTGTGATGTGATGTTTAAATGGTTCGCTCCTCCTGGAAGTTTGATTCGGATTATTTTGATTAGTCTTTGGGTCTGTTTTTCTTTTATACAATGCTAAATTAGCACTTTTGTTGCATTTCTGAAAAAAAAAAAACCTAATTTGGGGATCGTTAAGGGTGTGCTTAGTTTGTGAGGTCACAGTTTTGGACCTATCCTGTTCAATATGCAAATTATTATAGAATGACATATAACCAATAATTGACAGCTACAGGGCAGGTGTGCTAAGCTAGCTAGCTAACGTAGCTAATGTTAGTGATGAATAATTAGGGTTTTTTTTGTATATTTTGACAACTTTGGCTACTGTTACATAAATAACTGAAATTCCGCTCTTGTCTACCTGTATCAAGTATGAACTAGTTTACTATCAGCTAGCTAGATAACTACTAGACACTCAGGTGTTTGCTAACGTCACCTGTAATAAAATACAGTGCAGCATCAGGCTCATATCAGTAGACGCAGGTCCATATCTGAATTTACTGTTAAACATTTTCTTGATTTTGATGAACAGGCGTCTCTTTTTCAAAGAACTTTCTAAGAACTGCTTGAATATTAACGCATATTCACGGATCCTTGAATTTCTACAGAGTAGAGGATGGATTGCACTGTACTCCAAGTGTGTTATCTTTTTTTAAATGCTGTGCATATATTTGGAATATTGTGACTGAATGTTTATAGCTGATTGTGTGGTTTCTCAGGTTGACACTCGCCATCACAGGTGTGACTCTGTTGGTCGTCCTCACCACCTTAGTCGGAGTTCTGCCCAATGGGAGGTAAAAATAAAATGTAATCATAAATTATAATACAAATAATCAGTTTATTATGACCATCAGTGAAACAGTGAGACATGATGAGGTGTTTCTGTGCTTATTTATGATTAAAGTTTCATATCCTCACGTCTTTTCACGTGTGTTTGTGTAGGATGAAGAATTTTCTCAGTGAAAAAGTGCATTTGATGTGTTACCGGGTTTGTGTGAGAGCACTTACCGCAATCATCACTTACCATCACAGGTAAGACCACACATAAACTCGCTTTAAGGTATTTACAATATATTTAATGCACTTTGGTATAAATCCTTTTCATGAGCATTTCTTTAACAGTTGTATCCTGTGTAATTACTTGTTCAGTTTGAGCCATGCCACTTCTGCATAGTCTCTATATCTGATCTAATTTGGTCAGGATGATTCCTGACAGTGTTTTTTTTTAATTAAATTGATTCAGTGCAGCTGGGATTGAATTAGAGTCCACGCAGCAGCGGATGTCTCTATTTGAAATTACGGCTTTTATTGACTTGAATCAGATTCCACCCCTCTGATTTATTGATTTTCTCTTATCCTGTCTCTCCTGTGGAAGTAATTGTCAGATGGTTCCCTAGACATCGCCTCGCCGGCTCAGCAACCAAACGACAGTTAACACATCACAACATGAACCTGCATTAATATTTGTTACTAGCCACATGCAGTCATACATGCGGAATGATTTATTGGTGGGGTATCAAACATGCATAACTGTCCAAGACTTAATCTGGATTTGGTCAAATAAAAAAAGAAAAAAAAAGTTAGTCACTAGCTGACTACGGTGAGTGGGCTAGCTCCTCATTTAATATCTACCCACCAAATTAGAGAACAATTAAAAAAGCCTTACTCCATCAATCCTGAATCCTTTTTCCTTTTATAATCTAGTATAACATTTACGCTCTCACTCCCGTTTTCTACTCTCTTATGCACTTTCCCTCCTGATTGGCTGGGGATCCTGTCTGTCACCATCTTAGTGGACTTCTTTCATGCCTAAAGTTTAAGTGTGATGTTTGACATAGCTGGGATGTGACGCATGAGTACAAATTTCTCGCCAATTCTGACCCTGACACAACACTGTGAATTAATATTACAGGATCATCAGGAGCTCAGGCACATCATATTCATATTATAAAGTACTTTTGATTTGACTAAATAATTTAATCAACAAACCATTTTGTTTGTAACAAAAAAAAAAATCTATACACTGTAGCTTTAATTTTAATTATGCACAGCTATATGACTACATGACCTCACCACCCATGATTATTGTAGAAATCTGCCTCCCAATCCACATAAGACACACATGGATTCAGCTAATTTGACACTATTTTTAAGCTATGTAATGTGTCTTAAAGAAACACTTCCAAGCTACACCTTTAAGAGAAGAGGTGCATTTTCTGTGTATGAACTTGTTTTTCATGACAATGAAAGCTTTGCTGTTGATGCATGTAGTAACAGATCTATGAAGTTATATTGTAGAACTGACCAGCTGTGTAGTGAAGATGAATAGACTGTTTAGCAGCTTGTGCTAGCATGTAAGCTATGAGAGGAATTCTCCTGAACTGTCTCTGCGAGACACCATGTTCATCAGACTGCTTTTTATTTACATCATATGAGTCATCAGTGAGATACACGTTAAGAGCGTAACTGCAGTCTACAAATCATTTCCTCAGTGTGGATGTTCTCTGGGATACTTTGTTTTCCTTCTGTTGCTCCTGCGGTTTGTGTCACTCTTGTCATCTTTTCTTGCTACCTTAGTTTAAAA
>CM040461.1:24192256-24212289 GCA_022758105.1 Pangasianodon gigas
AGTGCCTCAGTGCCAAATTGCCAAAGTGCAACAGTACCTCAGTGCCATAGTGCCATGGTGCTAGAGTACCTCAGTGCCAGAGTGCCTCAGTGACAAAGAGCCACAGTACCTCAGTGCCACAATGCCACTGTGCTATAGTGCCAGAGTGCCTCAGTGCCAAATTGCCAAAGTGCAACAGTACCTCAGTGCCATAGTGCCAGAGTGCTTCAGTGACAAATTGCCACAGTACCTCAGTACTACAATACCTGAGTGCCATAAGTGCCAGAGTGCCTCTGTGCCACAGTGCCAGAGCGACTAAAGGGTTTAGTGCTTGTGCATGGCATAAAGCCAAAGTGTCCTTAAAAATTGTTTACAGCAAATCTGATTACCACAGATTTGTAAATCATGCAAATGTGAGCCAATAGAAAACAACTGCACCTTTGCCAGGTTCAAATCCCACATTCATTTATCTCTTTCTGTTCACAGTGCCTTTTTAAACTATGAGACAGAACCATGCCATTGCTGAGAATAGATATCCACTGTCTTCACAGCTCCTTTAATACGTGGTACCAAAATACCATCTTCTCTACTGTCTAAGGGTTGTTCCAAATAGATGCAACCTAGAATGTGCATGAAAACAGATGGCTAGAAATGTTTTCAGTGTGTATGTAGATTTATACAAATCAATACAATTTCACTGCAGGTTGAGCGATCACGTCGAGGACAAAAGCAAACTCCCGATCCTCATCTTTCCTGAAGGTGAGTTTATGAATTGCAGAATTATAACCTGGCTTGGCTTTGTTTGTGTGAATTACTGTCACATTCTCGGCCTTTTCATGCACTTTATATGAGATTTTCCTGTTTGCTGTTTGCTGCATTTGTTGAATTTTGTTCATAGGTACCTGCATCAACAACACATCTGTGATGATGTTTAAGAAGGGAAGCTTTGAAATCGCTTCAACAATCTACCCAGTGGCCATCAAGGTTTGTAAAATCTGACTTAAGATGTGCACTGTCTTTACATAGTAATAATAATAATAATAATAATGATAATAATAATAATACTTTACAAGTTATTAGCCAGCCATCTCTTCCAGCTTGTAAGCATTATTATTCTATTGTTATTGCTTTGTGCAGTATGACCCTCGCTTCGGGGACGCCTTCTGGAACAGCAGCAAGTTCGGCATGGTGAATTATCTCCTCCACATGATGAGCAGCTGGGCTATTGTCTGCAGCGTGTGGTACCTCCCCCCCATGAGCCGACAGGTGAGCAGCAACACACACAGATTCAGGACGTACTAACTTGCATGGCAAACCCTCTCTTTGCATCAGTGCTTTTGGTACTCAAATCAGAGCCTGGAGCCCGACTTCGTCCACCACAGATTGGAAGCTGAGGTCCAGCTTTGCATGTGACCATGCAAATGTGTCTACTGGTGCTTAAGCATCTTCAAATCAGCGCACAGAAAACATAAGCAAATATAAAGCCACGGCAGCCAAATCACTGAGTCATGAAGGGCCTTCACTTTGAATATCCTAATAGAGTCCTGATGGAAAAATCTCCAAGGATTTTGCTTTCTTCTTTTGCTGGTGATTTCCTAAACATTTGGACTAAATGACCATTGTGCTCCTTGATGTGGAAATAGGAAACCATAAATAAAGTTATTGTCATTTATGACATTCTTTATTTCCATATTTATTCTAGTTGAATATATAAAAATGAACATATATTACAGTATAATTAGGCACTTACTGGAGGTTTTCTGTTTTTAAAACGCAATTCCATTGGACTTATGCTGCCTTCAAGTCCTGTCAGAAAAATTATGAGGTGAATGCATAAGAATGCCACCACAGTCTCATAATTTTTCTATGAGCCCTGACTTTCCAAGTTGGGGACGTTTCAATAAAAAAAAAAGTCATGGCAACCCCCAGTATGAATGTGATGTCGGTAAGATTTAATAGTAATTATGCATGTTAATAGTTCAGTTCTTACAATAAGGCAAAATAAACTCCTTGTCATTGATAATACAAAAAAACAAAAAAAAACAAAAAAAAGTTTTTTCACAATTTTTTCCAACCAGAACCACTTCACACACCATGTTGTAAGTACAACCTCCGAACTTGCATAAGAACTTCCAAGGTGCACTTGAAGGCAGCATTATAGATTATAGTGAACTATTTGGGTTCTACCCTGTGTAGTGAGCAAGTGTAGTCAATATGAAGTCTTTTGGGATTCTGCCTGTATGTGTTGAAAGCTGAAATATATAACATATTATATATATGTATATGTGTGTGTGTGTGTGTGTGTGTATGTTCCTGAGGGAAGGTGGCATACTTTTATGTGGTTCCTGTGTTACAAAACTGCACTTAATATCAGCGACAAGAAAAAAAATACTATGGATAATTTAATCAAAGATTTGGCAACAGTTTGTGATAGATTATTGTGATTTATTATTGTGATTTCTTTACACTATTTTCATTGTCTACAGTTTACGTGATATGAACTCAATATTTAAACGCATTCAATAATAGACTGGTGTGATGTGGCCTGACGCATAGTGGAGTTACCGTTACCACCATGAAGTTGATTATTTTCTTACACCTGCATGCCTGAAGTGTCTTATTCGTCTTACACCACAGCAGTCTCCCAACTTTAACAATCCTAATTTATTAATGAACAACATGTCACACCTTTTATCCATTTCTAGGTACTTTGAATGTTGTGGAACATCTGCAAAAACAAGTTAGTTCCTGTCATCATTTATATGTTATTCATTATAGCAGCTTTGAACAGTCATTCTCTCAACCACTTCCTTTTTTTACTGTCTCTTAAAGTTAATAAGACAAAAAAAAAATACTTGTTACTGGTTGTCATGCTACTGACAAACCACAAAACCCACTGTTCTAGTGAATTTACTGTTTTGGAAAACTTAACCTTTGTATCTGACTGGTACAAAACGCTGACACTGGAGACTCCTTGCAAAAATGCTAAATACATGTCTCCTCGCTTCACCATATCGACGATTACACAATTTAAATTCTTTTATGGGGAGCAACCACCAAGCAAGTGCATTAATATAAACCTGTGTAAAAACATCAGAGCTGCTGTTATAGAAAATGAATCACCTTTTGACCTTTTGACCTTGAGAGTGGAGAATTCCACAATGCTGTGGAATAAAAATAATTAGGAATTTGAAAAAGGAGCTTGATGGCCCTAATGTGCATGTGCATTTCTTTTAATGATCTTTTTTAACAGGTTGTTCTTTATTGAGAACCATGAACAAATGATGTTGACCTGTTAATGGAAAAAGGATCAGAGTTTAGTGCGAGTGTCCGTGCTATTCTCTGTTTACGGAAACAAACGTCTGAGACCATGACAGTTCTGACGTTGTGGGGATGTGTTGCTGGCAGTCAACTGAAAGTGTGGATGCTTTTGCTTTTTCCTCTATATACAGTGTTTTTTTTTACACATAGCGCTGGTTTCTGTTTCACTAAAACTAAGATTAATGTCAGCGTGGGGCTTAGGTGGAAGATAAGAGTAGACAAGTAGTAGTATTTTTCTGGAAAAGTAGTAATTCAGTGGAAAAATATAGTCATACAGCAGTGTGTGTGTGTGTGTGTGTGTGTGTGTGTGTGTGAACTCCCGTCACCCCAACTGGGCTGGCAATAACAGGAAAAGGCTTGATTATGACAGACGCTCTCCTTCCACCACAGCTTGCAGATGGAAGTCCTCTCTTTCTCTTTCAAACTGTCACACAAACGAGCCTGAACACTTGATACCTTATAAATGTCTTAAATGTTTTAAACTCGCCTTCTGGGTTTGTGTTAACAGGAAGACGAGGACGCCGTGCAGTTCGCTAACCGAGTTAAAGCAGCTATCGCCAGACAGGGCGGCCTGGTGGACCTGCTGTGGTAAGAAGGCATTCGCTTCAGAAATCTATGCTTCTGACCAACACACACTCGGCTCTCGCCTAGAATATAACCGTGCTTGTTTTGTAAATGATGGCAAAAACAACCAGTATGTGTCTTAAAGCTGAAAATGACATTTTTGTGGAGATGTAAGCCATTTTTGCCCCAAAAAAGTTAGGAATCGTGAAATATATAAATATACATTGTATATAATATAAAGTATATAGTGGATATGTAAGATGACATGTCTCTTTCACAGATACACAACATTTTATCAGTGTCAGTGGCCAAGGACACAAATGAATACTTATGCTGGTTTTATTTTTTGTTAGGCAGGATTCCCTTTTATGGTATTTTTTCCCTTCATACATTTCATTCATAAATCAAAATATGAAAACAAATGAACATATTTCATGCATTGGTACAAAAAACAAAAAAATAATAGAAAAAAAGATAATACCAATAGCATTCCAGCATTATGGATGTCACATTTACACACACATTGACTAACAAAATATCTCGCAGCAGAGACAAGCTTCAGATCAATGAGTCAATTTACATATACTGACATTTAACCTGTTGAGGACAACGCAGGCAAATCGTAAAAAAACTCATGTATTAATTTATATGTTTCAAATACACAGCAATTTATCAGACTTATGGAAGTGACATCAGAAGGACGAACTCTTTTACATGCCGCTGTTATAATTGCAGGTGTTTGTGATGTAAATAAATGAAACCATGATAAATCATGTCAGATGTTTTTCCACCTTTAATGTGATATAGCAACCAACAAAATTCAAGTAAAAACAAATAGAAAGTTTTAGGGGAAAAAAAAAAGAAAAAAACATACAATAGCCTGGTTGCACAAGTGTGGACACGCCTTCTCTAATACTTTGTCGAAACACCTTTTGCTTGTAATACAGCACTCAGTCTTTTTGGGTAAAACGCTACCAACTTAGCACATCTTGATTTGGCAATTTTATTCCACTCATCCTTTCAGAAATGCTCCAGATCTGTCAAATTGTGAGGTGATCTCCTGTGCACAGCCCTCTTCAAGTCATTCCACAGGTTTTTGATAGTCTTTAGATCTAGGCTCTGACTGGGCCATTCCAAAATGTTGATCTTCTTCCTCTGAAGCCATTCCTTAGTTGACTTGGATTTGTACTTTGGGTCGTTATCCTGCTGGAAGGCGAAACTTCTCTTCATGTTCGGCTGTCTAACAGAGACCTGCAGGGTTTGTCCCAAAATAGATTATTATTTGGAGCTATCCATGATTCCCTTTCTCTTGAATAAAGCCCCAGTCTCAGCTGAAGAGAAGCTGCCACCACCATGCTTCAATGTGTATGGTCTTCTTTTTGCACCAAACATATCTTTTAGAATTATACGCAAAATGTTCTAACTTAGTCTCATCAGACCATAGCACATTTTGCCATGCGGTTTGAGGTGATTTAGGTGGGCTTGGATGTGTTTTTTTTTGTGAGAAAGGGCTATCGAGCCACCCAACCTCATAGCCCAGAAATGTAAGAGTATGAGAGATTGTTGTCACATACAGGTAGCGACCAGTACTTGCCAGTTATTTCTGCAGCTCCTTTAATGTTGCCGTAGGTCTGTCTCTTTTCGTCCTTTTGTCAATGTTGGAGGGACGTCCTTTTCTTAGTAATGTCACTGTGGTGCCCCCTTTTCTCCACTTGTTGATGTTGTTTCATGATACATCTAATGTTTTGGAAATTCTTTTGGACCCCTCTCCTGGTCAATACCTTTTGACATTGAGATCCTGTACATGCTTTGTTAGCTCTTTGTAGACCATGGCTTCAGCAGCAGGATGAAACCAAGAAGATGTCAAGAAAATCCTATAGAAACAGCTGCTCTTTATTTAGTGTTAATCAGAAACACTTCATGGATGACGTGTATGATAATTGCTTTTGAACATGATTTCTGAGGTTAAGTCCGAGCACCGTAACATGCTCCATTATAAAATATTATTACACTTGCGCAACCAGGTTATTGCAAGTTTTTTCTTTTTCTTATTTCCCCCTAAAATGTTTTCTCCCAAGTAAGAATTTATGTTTCACTTGAATGTTTTTGATTGCTATATCATGTTGAAGGTGAGAAAGGGTCTGACAGGATTTATCTTTTTATATCCACTTTATAACAGCAAAGAGACTCGAATGAACACAGAAAGTATTTCTTGTTTTAAGAATACATAATTAAGAAAAACTTGGCATTATGCATGTGATGTTTTCGCATTGTGGATGTGACGCTTCTGAACCAGTACTCTATATATTTGATGTATAAACAATGAAATTTCCTCTATAATTCAACCAGAGAAGTTAAACACAGTGAAATATAAGTGAAAGACATGAGTAAACATTTTTAAAGTAGTTTTGATCCTGGGCTCACAACTTTATTTTTCCATGGTAAGGTTGACATTTGCATGCAATTAGCCCAATAACTAGTAACAGTAATAATTATAATAAATTGAATTGGCGCAATGAACTACAGCTAATCTTATACCAGTAACCACATTTCTATGTATTTTAAAAATATTGTCTCCACTTTTTCACTTCTTTGTGTTTTTGACAACTTGTGTCCTGAATATCCATTTTTGATTTTGGTCAAGGATTTTTTTATTTATTACATCTTTATTACATTTATTACATTTATTGGATCACTATGTGTTTGTGTTTAGGGACGGTGGCTTAAAGCGCAGCAAAGTGAAAGACACCTTTAAAGAAGAGCAACAGAAACTGTACAGCAAGATTTTGGTGGGAACTCACGAAGACCGCAGTCGCTCCTGAGGAATGAAAGATGACTGAGGTGACTGGACAGGAAAGAAACTGAATCATTCAATCTTTAAAAAAAAAACCTATCAGGATTGCGTCGTGAGCCACGTCTTACATCTGTTGGTGGTAGAAGGGATTTGATTTTCAGCAGTCAGCTGCTTCACCAATTATGTTTGCGTCACCAAACACAACATGATGTTGAGGTGTAATTTAATAACGTGGCCACTTTGTAAGGTCTCTAAGCGCACATTCTCTAAGGCAAACTGGTTGCTATCAACACTCTCAAAAACAACAGTGTAACAGCAGGACATTGTTTTTTTTTTTTTGTTTTTTGTTTTTAACTTTGTGAATCCTTTTTTATCACATTCTCGTCCTATTTATATTATTATTATTATATTTCTTATGTTACAGTCAGGTTCTTTTAACTTTATCTCTGCTGTGTGAATATATGGGTTCTGTAGATGTTTACAGGAAAGAAAACATAAACTCAAATAGGTCCTCAATTATAGCTAATGCAAATTAGCTACTGTAGTACATTATAATATTGTAATTTGTACCACAGGGTCGCTGAATTCTCAATTCTGATTGGTCAAAAGGTGTTGATTCATTTTCTGATACTAGTTCCGGCTACAAAGCAAATCACAGGTTTATATTAATGTGCTTGTTTTAATACGGTATCGTTTCTATAGTAACAACTCATTCACAGGGACTTGTATGATGGATGCTCTACATAAGAAACAAACAAACATTCTTTGTTGTTGTTTAACAATTGATATGGTTACATTTTCTGTAAGGAAGTGTTTATTTAACATTTATGGAAGGAGTCTCCAGTAACAGCCAGTATGTTTTCCACCATGGGAAAGTCTTCAGGAAAGAGGACTTTGCGGTTTCTCTGTAACATGACAAGCTGTGTGTTTTGGCTTATTACAGTAATTCTTTATTGTCATTGTAACAATGGATGTACAACGAAATTGAGTGAAAGAAAAAAAAACAGAGGCTGGTGAGGGAATCACAGTTTATAGCAGCTATAGCTGCTGTATAGCTGCTATAATGTAGCTTGTTTCCCGGACATTATGCAACATTAAACATAACTATAAATGTTGTATTGTAATTGTAGGCAAATTGCTGTTTTATAAGACGAATAAAACATGTCAGGATGTGCTGTTATAGGAAAATGTTCAACGCTACTTTGTAGTGAGAACGTTTTTTTTTTTTTGTGGCTATAACAGCAAGCACCGATGTGTTTTACTTCTTACTTACCCATTATTCATGGTCAAGAATATTTTTGGGAGTACTGTATAACCATTTTCTGTTCTCATTCCTACGTAACCATAGAAATAGCAGGCCTGGAACTGTGTTATCTTTCATTTCTGCATTATTTACCCCAGCAACCTTATTTCCATATGAGAACCCTTGGGATAGTGCCTAAAGAAACAATTGGCTGAAGACATTGTTTACTTGTTTGTACATGCAAAGTATGTCTATCACACAGATAAAGCATCAAAAAGTGAGTCACAGAATTCAAGCGATGCAATCGTACAAGTGTTCAGCATTCCCGGTTATGTTTTAAAGATACAGTTATCTTTGGTGCTTACTGTACGAATATTGTCAATCTACTGCAAGAAGATAAACATGTATGACCAGATTATGTTCAGTTCAGAAGTTTCCTAAAACGTCTGAGCTAAAATGCACATGCTTTTATATCACAGTCCAAAATATATAATTCCAATAATAATAGCCTAGATGGATTTAAACATCAAGGCTATTAGTCGCATTACATATGTTTGATATCCATCATTTTGTAAGGAAAACTCTAACATTTTTCATCCTAATGTCTATCTATTGCATCTGTAGCATAAGGGTACTTACAATGGACAAGGATTTCTACACATCGGCTGTAAATTTCCCTATCAGTAAAGGGCTTGGCAGCAAGTTCAAGGAGGCGCACACTGTCTCTCAAATCAAGGAAATGCAATGCTATTACCTACTTGAAGTTTTAGATTCACCAAGAACTGAAAATGGTCAGTGTTGTTCTGAGCACAGTGTACTGCATATGAGTGTGGTTTGTGCAGGTTTGTGCGTATGTGTTAAAACCAGTCCTAATGCCCTGATGATGTCCTCTGAGATGGCATGAACTCACACATGTTGGCACTTCAGCTAATGGGTCCAGACACTATTGTACATCTACTTTCATCGAGCTTAGAGTGAAACCGTGCCAAATGTTCCCACACTGGTTCAGTCCTGTTGAACCAGTTTATTTTTTTCTATCATATGGTCCCCTGATCTAAAGTGCACTTATTTATATACGTGAAGTCTCAACCACATGAACCAGTGTAGAGTTCAGCTTTATGAAGAGGGCAGAATGAAGATCTCAGTGAAGCACCATGTGGAGAGATCTAGTGATCCCCTGAGACGGGCTGATTTTAAGAATATTTGTGTACATAGAAAATATGCTTAATCCTAACAGACGACAGAGTAAACACTTGCAAAAATAGCTCCCACGCTTTCAGATTTGGGGATTAAGTCGAAAGCCAAACGCGGAAAGGAAGTGTAGGATGCAGAAGTCATCTGTCTTTTGGAATTGAGCCAGTGTATGTTGACTCTGGCCTTGCATACATTGCGGGTGAGTGCATTTTTGGGTTGACGAATTATTTGCATCTTTGCTGCCAGTGACTTGACTTCTGCCAGGCTAAATCCTTCTCTCATCAAGTCAACTGTTAAATCTCTACCACCGATTCCTCCTTCCCTGAAAAGAAACTGTGCTTTTGTCATGTCTATGGATGAAATTAGTCAATAAAAAAATTACAAAGTTTACTCGAGTCTGTCATATGTATAATGTCAAAACTACAACACTTTAATTCTTGAATCTGTTTAGTCAGAAGGTGATTTTTTTCTGTAACCGCAGCTCTGACAGTATCGCCATCTGCACGGTTTATATTAATGTAACAGCTCATTCACGGGGACTTGTATTTCAGCTGTTCCATATATAATAATTTTAAAAACTAATTGTTGATATGATGAAGTTTTCTGTATGGAGACGTTCCTTTGGCATTTAGTGTTTTAATACTCACATATTGCCTAACATATTACTAGTAAATACTCATATTTATGCCTTACGTTGTACTTATATTGTAACATCTGCATTTCCTTCTTCCTAGAAGAAGAGATTCTAGCCTTCAATCTCATCTCTACCTTTAATATAACTTTGACAGCTACTTTATGATGTGATAAATCCACACCATGAAAACTGTACATCCCAAAATCACATTATTTCAGCATCATGCTATCTTGTTGCTACTTCACAAGTTCAAAGATATTATATGAGGATTTTAAATAATATATATCACTGCAGTGGAAAGGTACATATTGTAGAAATATACGGTGTAGAATTCTTTAAAAAATTATGCAAACCTCATGTAAAAAGTTAATTAAATATATTTTGAATTCATATGTCGTATGTTAAAGGAAGCTATACACATAGAAGCAACTTTTTTTTTGGATGCCATAGTAACATAAATTTGCAAATATGACAATGAACAAGGCTTGCATGTCTTACAGAAATAATGAAAGTAGTACAAACAAAAATTTTAAATGAATGTTTAAATGAACCAGTGCATGAATAGTAGTACTATTTCAGTTTCCATAAAAAAGGGAATCAAACTTTGGTGAATATGAAACCGAACAGAGCTGCAATAAACTCGACGTTGCTCAGGGATGAGAACATTAGCATGGAGTTCATTTCCATGATTCAGCATTTTACCCCCTGTTGTGGCAAGCTCAAGCTATTCGTGACAAACTGCCAAAGCAAATTATCTTATGAATATGTGCATTTGATTTTCTGTTTTTGTCACAGCCTGACAATAAAGTAGCACATCTGGTCATATACACACACTAGGCTTTGCTGAATAGCCAACTGTGTGAATGGAATGGGGGAAAAAAATTATAAAACTCATTTCAAAATGTTATTCGTGCAGAGAAACTTAACTAGGGCTAATGATGCCTCATTCCATAAAAAACAAAAAAAAAACAATAAATACAAAATCATCAAGCCAAACCAAAGGGGCTTTAATGTGACAGGTGTATAATGTAAGTGTTAATAGTAACATGTGGTAATAAGCCTGTACCATTAACATTACAGAGGCGTGTATTAGGTCTATAACACTGTAATTGCTATTATCACAGCTACATCACATACATCTATTACAAAAGTATTTGTCCATATTGACAAGACACATCACACCTAAATGATTTACAAATTAATCTTACGGCACATAAAGTGCATTGTATAATGCTAAATTAAAGGCAAGAGTTAGTTTGCACATCCATTAACCTCCATATACACCCTTCCCTATCCAGCTATGACAATAACACGTAAAGGATAAAATATACAGAAGAAAGAAGGGAGGAAAAGCACAAAGGACAACAAAACCAGCAGTACTACTTCTCCTATTACTGCTACTACTACAACTAATGACAATAATAATGATAATAATAAGAAGAAGAAGAAGGAGAAGAATAATAAGAAGAAGAAGTCGAAGAAGATTTAAAATAACAATAACAACACATTCTAGTCCTTGTATCCTTTATAATGTTATTAAAAATAAAATGTATATAGAAGATGTATGCAGGCTGTACATTACTTACAGTATACTGAACCCAGTGGGCGTGGCTAAAGACTCCTGGCAGTTCGTGGGCGGGGATTAAGACCGTTTGCATGCCGCACGATGGGCGGGGCTTATAAACTTTTTGGTGGCTGTACAGTACGTCCAGTCTGTTTCGGGGCGTGGCTAAGCACTGTAGAGCGTACAGCGCCGTAGTGGGCGTGTCTTACAGATTTTACGAGTGATAAACAGCGCCAGAAAGACGCTTGATGTGATGCGGTGCTGGAGAAACTGCTGCAGTGTGTAGTGTAGTGTTAATGCCGGTAAGAACCTGGAGTCTGAGTAACATGAACGCAGGAGGAGAACTGCAACCGTCTCCGTGTCAAGTGGACTTGAAGACTTGAAGAAAGAAAGTGAAGAATGCTGAGCGCCTTCAGTGAAACCGGAGCACCGCTCACAACATGAGGCATGTCGGTTTGAACGTCGATATGAACTATGTGCTGAAGATAAGATAGAGCAGCCGAGTTTTATTCTCAACTGGTTTTCAGCTGCTTGTGAAAGGCACCTGCAAGAAACATCCATCAGTCAGAAGACTTTCCTGTCCCGGACTAGTTTATCTGGAGCTGGATAATGATGGAGACGCTCACTGACGTTTTACTAGTCACTGCAAATGTAGGCTCGTTATTTGACAATGTAAGTATACAAACTATTCCCGTCAACTAACATCTTGTTTCATGTTTGTGAATAGTTTATTACTATTACACAGAGCATAGAGCTTGAATTGTCATGTTGTGTCAACTGCTGTGACTGAAGGCGACCTGTAATTGAGGTAACCAAGCGACATGCTGAAAACAACCGTGATTGCACCTTATATAACACAAGTAAACTCATCTATGTTAATTAGCGCTTACTAGGAATTATCACCATCACCATCAGAACATAGCCCCCCCAAAAAAACAACAACCATCCTCCTTATGTTGTAATTCAGGTTGCGACATCTTCACAATATTAACAGCTCGGCTTTGAATTCTTGCGCAGTTGAACAGTTTAGTCTTTATTTTCTTCTTTTTCGTCGCTAGGCAATTTAAATACTACGTCCAAAAATGTCATACTAGCCTACTAAATAGTATCTCAAACTAGTACGCGAGATTATAGTGGCGTACTGTTTTGACACACTACTTAGTACGGTAGTATGCGCATTTTGGACGCAGCCGCTCAGACTCGCTTTGTTCGACCAGGCCTCGCGGAGCTTTTTCGAATCCCCGGGCTAGAGTAGCGCTCTGTCGCCGGCTCGAAGCGCGCTGTCACCGGATTGGCTGTGAGAGTTCCTCGCAAGCGTCGCGACAGGAAACCAGCAGCCACCCTATCAACAGCCGCCGTGTTTGTGTTTAAATGAAACCGGAAATCGACCGCGAGCTCTGAGACGTTTAAAAGAACTTGAATTTTCCATTTCAGTGTTAGCAGAAATAACTAAATAGTTAATGCTCAGTTTTTAAAAAAATGAACAGAACCCTTTTTTTAGGCTATAAATAAACGTTTGTATAATTTAAACCGTTTTACTTAGCACGACACAGCAGCCCGGCTATTACAAGTCTAGCTACACCAGACTGCATACTGCCGCACTAAATAGCATGTATAAATAGTACACAACCCTTAATGGTTTAGAAATTTGAACAACCTGGTTAATTTCAGTAGTATGAGGTTTGGGGTGTAACCTGTGCATTCAAATAAATCAGGAAGTCGTCGTCTTGTTGCGTCACGTTTAAAAGGCAGTGGCGCGAAAATGTCCAAAAAAGTAAGTGGTTGTTAGCCTTAGAGCTAAATGAGGAGTGAAATAGCCTACTAACCATGAATATTATTTATAAAGGTGTCTGTGCCAAAATACTATATCACGATATTTGAAAACCTATTCAATATACTACATGTATCACAATAGCTAAGTTTTCTCACAGTGCCAGCAAAACAATAGTCCCACATTTCTGAAAAATGGAGCTATGACTTTACCAAAACAATACATACATTTACCTCAGGAAAGGAGAAAATAAAACATTTTAACATCCAGTCAGCTACAATGAGCTGGTCAGAAGTATGAAAGTACTGACAATCTCTCAAATAAAAAAAAGCATTGTGATGTGTTTTATCATGATCTCAATATTAAGTAAGGATTAAAACCCCTGTTGAAAAAAAAACAACAGAAACCCTCATAGAGTTTGTAATGGTTTTAATGGTTATAATGGGAATTGTATTGGCTTTAATGGAAACTGTAATGGTCCCTGTGGGTCTCTACTGGTAATTTCTTCTATTGGTGGCATGTTATGTCTAGTGGATACCATTAAGGACCAGTAATGGTAATGGTTTTAATGGTTATCAGATGGTTTGTAATGGTATTTGTAGTGGAAACCATTAGAATATCTGTAATGGTTTCTGTAGTCTTTTTTCAGCAGGGACACTTGGAGGTGTGCTGTTATAGGAAAATAATCAAAGATACTGTGGTGTGATGTGACCACCCAGAAGTCGATTATTTTCCAGTAACAGCACACCATGAAATGTTTATTCCTCTCATACCACACCAATACGACAACGGTAACATTTATATTTATTTAAAAATGTTGTACATTTTATAAACAGTTGTTCCTTAACCTGTCTCTCATTTTTCAATCTGTTGAAAAATTATTAACACACACACACACACACACACACACACACACACACACAAAATGCAGTTTGACTTGTTAGCCGTTGTTAGTAAAGACTTTCCAATTTTGGAAAAATTGAAGTTACTGCTTTACCTCTGACGGTTACAAAGGGCTGACACTGGAAACTTCTTCCAAAAATGCTAAATAAATATCTTCTTACAGAAAACTTTACCATATTTACACTGTACCAATGGAAATGATAATGTATTAGAACAAGCACATTAATATAATCCTTGCAGCTGGAACTACTGTCAGAGCTGCTATTATAGAAAATTAATCAACACCTTCTGAATTCAACAGCACTGTGGTATAAATTGTCATATGACCTAGTCCTGGCAGAAAGTTTAGCTGAGCTTGTGAGTTATGTGATAAGTATGAGTGGTCTAATATTTTCATGAGGTGCTTCATGTCACAGGAGCTCTGCACAGGTTGATGGTTTCCCCGTTTGAACACACCTACTAAAATTGATCATTATGAGTTGTATCAGGTGTGCTACAGCAGGGAAATCACTAGACTGTGCTGGACTCCGGACAAAGAGAGCCACAGCTGTGCTCGCTTGCTTTTACAGACAGAGCAATGTGCAGTTTGATAAGCCTAGTTAAGTTATTTTACCTGACACATTCTTATACATTCCTCTGAATACACTGTCATAAGGTACTAAACTGTACCTTACCACTGGCATGGTATCCTCAATGGTACATCTTTTGGACATTTAGTTACAAGTGTTTAGAGAATGTAATGATCCTTCAGAACATGTTTAAAGGTGCGGTTGGTTGGTGATTTTAAAACCAGAACACTTTTTGTAATATTTGGTAAATTTCTCCTCACGTTCTCGCAGATGTTAATAAAATAAATTCTGGTTTCTGTGATGCACGGCAAGTTCTGTAAACGAAAAAAATATATATGAAGCACCAACATTCAGCCTATCAGAAAAGGAGGCATCTCTACTTGCTTGGCAATCATGTTGCCTGTGAATATTGGTGGTCCACATGATTTGGTTTTTTTTACAGAACCTGGTGCGTCACAAATGTTTTCACCAGCTCCAGTTACAGAGCCTGGTGAAAACCTGGGGAAAAAAGAAACAAATGATGTGGACCACCAACATCCAGCCAATCAGAAAAGCAGGAATCTATTTGCTTGTCAGTCATGCTGCCTGTCAGTTCAGAAAGCTCTACCTCTTGCAATAGGAACCAGGTGTTCTAGTCAAGGTAGTACATGTGCGTGTGTTTTGTGGACTTGTTTTTAGGGGAGGAACTTCAACATCCACCAGAATTGATGACTGCACCTTTAAGGTCCACTGTTGCACATGGTTGTACATTGAGAAAGTTAATTTGAAGCTGTTTTCTGGTAAACCATGTTAGTTCTCAGCTTGAGATTACAAACCTTTAAACATCCAAATTGTTGTCTTAAGAGTTTTGGTCAGGACGTCGCCTTCATCATATTTGCTTGTTGAAACAGTGGAAATTTGGCCACACGTCCAGCTTCCAGTGGCCATATTTGGCACAGAAAGTGCATGTTTGGGTCCATTGTGACCATAAACAGATGAATATCTTTCCTCAGAACCATTTCAACCTCTCCTCTCGACTTTTTTTGTAGTAGGTCAGCGCTGATGTGCTGGCTATGGAAACAAACTTCCAAAAATGGTGGGGCTTCTTGGGTTCGTGTCAACGGTTAACAGATATGACAGGAGCTCTGAGAAACCTGAGGTGCTATCTGTCTTACTGCAGAAAAGTTATGAAATATTTAGGTGTGACCTGATAGTAGCAAACTGTATAGTGTTGTTGAAATTCCTAAGCTGACGCATGGAGAACTGATAGTGTGAGGACAAAAAGCAGCTTTTTGTTTGTGTTTCAGTGTAGATCAGTTATACTTCGGAATTACGTCAAACGTTGTATTTACAGCTTCTACTGCTCAGTGAATGTGTAAAGGGTGTTCTGAGAAAACGCATGACACCTTGCGTTGCATGCTGCTGTGAACTCAATACTCCTCCAATCAGCTGAAACTATTGAGCACTTTCCAGGACATCTTTCTCCATCTTTCTACTTGTTGTTGCTTATTACAGTTTTTTCAATCGCCTTGGCTCATTTTTTTGAAACAGTCTTAACATTCAACTGTAAGTGCAACAACAACTGTAAGTGCGATTGTCGCAACTGTTTTATGGGTCATCACAACACTATTGCATGTCTGCAAAATGTAGTAACTCACACAAAACATATAATTAATGCTTCAGAACCTAGTTATTGTGTCAAAACCTAGTTATTGTGTCAGTAAATTGGCCAGTGCCACCAAAATGAAAAGTTTTTTTGTCATCGTGTGAACCATACTGGTCAAAATGTTTAGATGTTTTTTTTTACCATGACAGTCAACCCTGTAAATGTTTGTTATATACAAATTGCATTTTTGTTCTACTCTTTTGTTGACACTGACTGCTTACTATAATATACAAGAAAGTCAGTTTTGTCTAGCTGAATGCTATTGTGTATCACACTTAGCATTTTAGATACAGATTTCAACAGTAGGTAAAATTTTACTGGGCAATACTGCAGCACACGGAAAAAGAATATGCACATTTGTATGTATACAGTACATTTATTTTTGTAGCAATGCGTTACATGGAAACAAAATTCGTATTTGCATGTCCATTTTTACACATCTTCTTATTTCTCTTCCACGAGCATGTAGCTGCTGTTCAGGGTTGTGTTGTTCCTGCATGTTCAAAACTGGTAGTGATTGTGCTGTGGGCAAGCTCCACATATATATGCTTCCAAACTTGATTGGTTGACTGGTAAAACTGTGATTCCTATTTTACTATGGCAGGTCATTTGTCAATTTAGCAGACATCACAAACATTCCATATCATAGATATGTATGGAATATACATGTATGTCTGACAGATTTTGATAATTGAATGGCTCATTTTGCATGTGATGGCTCACACGATGAAAGAATGTTTAGAAGTTGTGAAGAAGTTGTGAAGAGTGTGATAATTTCACTGAAAATCAACTCAGTTTTCAGATCAGTATTGATCAGCAAGCCATGTGCAATAGTTATTTTGCAAATTGTACTTACTCTTTTGCACACGTGCCAAAACACATGCAATTTACTTAGATGAATAAGAAATTCAAATCTGGTGTGAACAAGAAACTAATTGTTCAGAGATCTGAACTTGTTGTTTTGAGAAAAAAAAATTCTCATTCAAGAACTGAGCCAAAGCGACTGAGAAAAACTGTAATACTAGTCGATGCCTTTTTTTCTCTCACGAACAAGTCCTGTTCAGCCGGAATCCAAAAACATTTAAAGTAACTCTCAAGCCAAGTCCAGCGAGGGCAAGTGATGCGGCATAAATTTGGAGAATTCTCCTGAGACAGGAGATGAAGTTTCCACTGGCCTCATTGATTTTCCACTCTCAAGAAGTGAATGAGTGAAGACAGTTGCTTCTAAACTGCTTTTAGACAGAATAACATGGGAGAATGCTTCTGTATGCAGACCTTTGACTAGTTTGTTTTGTTTCATATCTGAAGTTAATGTCAAGAGCATACTGACATTGAATTTGAGTCAGTGTATATAAATAGCCTTCTATTTAATCTATCTGGCATGAAGCTATTTATTCACTTTTGTTTTGCTTGAATTGCCTGCAAAACAACTCCAAAATATTTATAAGATAATTCAGGGCTTGCAACCTTTTGGAGTGTCTTTCTTTCTTTCTTTCTTTCTTTCTTTCATTCTTTCAAGCTTATTTTCAAACTTTCAAGGTTGCTGATCTTGTTCCTAATGTTCTTGGACTTCCTGATCTTGTACTTGTCAAGATAGCCCTCATTTGTCTGGCTTCAGTATTCCTGGATTAGCTGCTCTCTGCCCATTGCTAGATAACCTCAGATAGCCCTCTGGAGTATCTTGGGTACTTCTGTTGAGTACAGTATGGTACTTCATTGAAGTAATGAATGAGCTGCTTGGACTTGGCTCTGGTAAACGACTTCGACATTTCACACCAGTTTGCCGCGCTGAAGCCCGGAGGAGATGAAGGAATCGAAAGAGCTTGAGGACGATGATGTCAGACTAGGATATGGAATGAAAAGACATGCTCAGTTTTAGGTTTGTGTATCTCTTCTAGGAAATTGCCATTATCCTTAATGATGTTCCATAAAGAAGCAAGGAAATTGCTTTATGAGTGAACCGAGGTAATAGCTGCAACTGAAAAACAGGATGGCGCTTTGGTGAAATTCAGTGAAAGTGGTTTTGTTGTCATTGCCAAGTGGTATACAGGTTCTGCCCACGCAGTAGACCAGTGCTGACTCACACGCATGCAAATAATTTATGCAAAGCCCCGTGCACCTAATATGATGGGTTGAGGTCGAACTTTATTAATATAAAACCATTGAACCATCATTTAAAATCTTCTGGAGTCCATGATCACTTGTATCCTAATAAAATAGCCAGGGCCTTTGGAGAAGAAACCAGCCCCACAACATACTTACCACCTCCATCATACTTAACAGTGGTGATTTGGTTCCTTTCTGTATACCTATCCTTCTTTTAACACCAAAGCCACCTTGAGTGTTTCTTGACTGAGAAACACTCTGAGAAAGCCTTATTTTTCTCTCATGTGGTCACAGAAACTGGTTTCAGTCATATCCACTAAACTTAGCTGTCTTACATTTGTGGTTAGATGTAAGGAAAGGCTGTTTTTTCTGGCATACCTTCCAAATAGTTGGCATAGAGCTAGTGTCTAACTAGATTTCCAGATTTGGTGACCATAAAATGCTTCTGCAAATCCCCAACTTTGATCCGTGGAGTCATTTTTCCTTCTCTTACCATCCTTTTCACTGCGCATGGGGACAAAATACACTTGCATCCTCTTTTTTGGTTATTTTAAACTTCCTAAGTCTTGCCCAAACAGTGGATATGGATATTTTCCGTCTTTTAGCTATTTTTAATAATATTTTTGTCTCATTTCATTTATGGATTCTCTAATCTAATCTTCGCCCGTGTCACTAAGAGTCACTAAGGGAATTTGGTCTCTGTGTCACCCCCTATTTTTACTTCAGTGAAACAGGAAGTCATGGATGCCCAGTTCCATGGACAAGAGTTTCTAAGGTACATTCAGGTGAACCTTAAAAAGTAAAATATAAGAACTTCTAGGGGTCATGGTTTTGTTTAAAAAACATATGTTTTTGATAAGGGTTTTCCTTCAAATAAATTTACTTCAATTAAACGTTAGATTTCTTTATTTTAGCACGAGATTAAACTAATAAACCACAAATACTTAAAAAAAAAAAAATCTTTACCAAGGGCGCCAATAATTCTGAAGCTGACTGTAACCCCTGAGCTTCCATGGCCCTGTCAAACATTTTATGACTTTAAATTAAGCTAATTTATATCTAAGGAATCACACAGACCACAATTGTAAACAGTGTACACAGATTGCATCAACTTTGTAAATGTGTCATACATATATATATACACAGTACTGTGCAAAAGTCTTAGGCACATGCAAAGAAATGTTGTATAGCAAAGATGCCTTCAAAAATAATGAAACTAAATGTTTCTACATTAAAAAAATACTATAAAGAGCAGTAAACAGTAATAAATGAAACAAAGTCAATATTTGGTGTGACGATCCTTTGCTTTAAAAAAAAAATAAAAAAAGTAGTCTCAGGTACAAGTTGTGCAGTTTTATAAGGAAGTTAACTGGTAGGTTTTACTGAGCATCTTGCAGAAGCAGTCACAGCTCTTCTGGAGACTTTAACTGTCACACTTGCTTGTTATTTTTGCAGCAAAACCCAGCAGCCTTCATTATGTTTTTTTGTCTGAAAGTGGTGTCTTACGTAATATGCTGCTTTCTTTACTGACATACAAACATTTTTCTGTAACATTGAATTTTGTGCTGGAAAACTAATGTTTGGAAATCTAAAATGTTTTTGTACTGAATCAATAATGTAGAAGTCATAAAATAAAAGACTTTTAAAATAACTTTTATTCATAAAATAAAAGCTTAAGACTTTTGCACAGTATTGTGTGTATATATATATATATATATATATATATATATATATATATATATATAT
>CM040461.1:24212389-24317684 GCA_022758105.1 Pangasianodon gigas
ATAATAATAATAATACTAATAATAACAACAACAATAATGACAACCACAACAGTAGTAGTAGCAGTCGTAGTAATAATAATAATAATAGTAATAATAATAAATATTTAGCATCTGTGATGACTCTCTTAATATTAAATTATAGTTAATATAACGTATTTATTTATTATTTATAATTAAATATTATTATTAAATTATTTCATTAATTATTGTTGCAGTAATGTTTATAATTACGCAATTACTTTAACAGGATGCCTAGCTAGCTATGTAGCTGACTGATGGGTTTATCAAAAATTTTGGCACCTTTCAGGTTAACTCCCTATTCCTTGATTTTTTTTTGTTATGATTTGATTATTTTTAGAAATGTATTATTATTATTATTATTATTATTAAAATACAACGCAGCATCACATGTACTGCACAAAACATTTTGGTTTTGAAAATCAAAATCAATTTTATGAAGATTGAAAATGGATTGAAGATTGAAATTGAAAATTTTGTTGCTAATCAAATGCTTTGCATCCACATTATTATTGAAGTGTGCTTTGAAAATTACATGACTTGAGTTTATTAAAAAAAAAAAAACTTACGTCTATCTATAGACATATTTTATTTATTTGGCACATGAAATTAAAAAGAGAACAAGCTCTCAATGCCAGCACTGTATTCATTACTTTTTTTTAATTTACTTTAATTAATTGAACACTTTCTTAAAGTGACTTTGCTTTTTTACAGTGAGGCAGAATCAAGACCAAGTTCAGAGCTGATAAACGATCCGTGATAGGATGGTTGCATGACTGAGTTTCCATCAACAGAACAGAAACAAGAGTTAGTTTATAGGAAAAAAAACAGATAAAGCCACAAATAACCACACACACACGCACACACACGCACAGTCACACAAAGAAAGCCATAACTACACACATGCACAAAGCACAGAGAAGACTGATAGTGGCTAAGCGGAACTGAACCTAACAATACACTCTTAAAGTTATAATTCATTTTGTTTACAATCTTATAAAAAAAGGATTATTTCTGTCATCATTTTTCTGTATCATGAACCAAATTGAAGCTTCACCTTCCTTTCAGTTTCACTGTCCTTACTGGATATATTACTGAATAATATTCTTTGAGATGAATCACTGCGACACTGACACCAGACTCATCCTCTCGTCCACAGCTGGGTGAAATCCAGAATGACTGGCTGCGAGAGTTCTTCACAGTGAGTTCAGCAGCACTCACCTTCTAGTAGCATTTTCAAATGTTTTGTTCGCTGTTTCATTCGTGACTGACACATCATACTCAGTCACGCTCTGTCAAGCAGGATTCTGAACAATACTGAACACAAGCAATATGAATGATCTCTGTGTTTGTGTGAGCAGAATGTGGACAGATACAAGCCCCGCTTCATCGCCCTGCACTTTCAGGAGGTCGGGGGGAAGGACTACAAGGCCAACATGGCTCACGCTGAAAACTTCTTCTGGTAGGTTAAAAGAAAAAAAAAAGAAAAAAAAAAGAAATAAAAAATACAGACAAAATGGTCCAGTATTAATGAAAATGTTCATTTGCAGTGTAGTTTATAATTCATCTGCATTCCTAGCTAACTAACTAAAGCTTTATGTAAGGAATGAAACATGACTGGGTGTCCTATTATAGGAAAATAATCAACTTTGGTGGGTTGTTATCACCCTGACATGGATTATTTTTCTATAACAGCATGTCCTGAAGTGTTTTATTCCTCTTACACCACAGCAGTTTGCCAAAAATGACAATTTTTTATTTATTAATGAACGACACGTCAAGTTATTTCCTGTTATCGTTTACATTATCCAGCTATAAACAGTTGTTCCCTCACCATCCTGTTGTTTTTCTTTCTATTGAAGTTAATAAAACAAGCAAACAATCAAACGAAAACCCACAGCTTGTCACGTTATTGAGAAACCAAAAAGTGTAAAATGACTATAATGTGCCAGAAAACTTACTGTTACAGAGCTCTGACACTGGAGACTCCTTCCAAAAAATGCTAAATAAATGTCTTGTTCCATATCAGTGAGTATACTTTTTTCGTTTTTTAAAATAACACCACATTTTTTTAGATTATATGGAGTGTTCACGATACAAATCCCTGTGAATGAGCTGTTACTACAGAAACAATAACATAAAAAAAACAATATTTAAAAAAAAAATCACTTTCTGAGCTCATGGATGATGTTGATAAGACATGTTCCCATTTAGGGTCATGAACTCCTGAGATCTCAGAGCCAGAAATATTTCATAGTGGCTCTCACAGTTTGTCTTTCTTTCTTTCCTTTTTTTTTTTTTTTTTTTTTTTTTTAAGCGAGGCTGATAAATGATGTTTATTTCCACTACGCTGTCATTTTTACTTCCATTCAAGGACCATCGAGTCCAGCTCGGAGATGTCAGAGTTTGACCGAGCGTGCGTCTACGTAGACAGCGACTTCAAGACAGAGGACAACTTCACGGTGAGGGCTGTTTGGATGCAGATTTGGTTGCAGTACCAGTTCAGTTAGGGTTAAGACCACTAGGTGGAGCACTGCTCCAACAGTCCAGGGGTGTGTGTGTGTGTGTGTGTGTGTGTGTGTGTGGTGGTTAGAAATGTATGTTACCCGTTGTTCTGTTTATTTATCCACAATAGGGCTTCAAAATATAAGTTATATTACATAATAATAGCACACCTGTATAATACCAGTCTCTGTGTGTGTATCCGTTATCTCTGCGTCCTGTTTCAGCTCTGTTTCAGTGAGCGCCAGGTTTCCTCCTCAGATGAGCTGGATTTCTTTATTAACAGTTCTGAAAAAACAGCTGACCGAATAACTGAATGATTTATGTAGTGGATAAGTCCAGCTTTGACAGATTAAACATTTCCAGAGAGTCTGCACAGTCTCATACTCAGCTACAGAATCTGGGGATCACACACACACACACACCCACACACACACGTCTATGTAAAGGTGAAAGGTCTGTGTGCCCTTTAGTGATGTTGGGTTCCTGTCTAAGTTGTGTGTGATTGTCAGAATACACACATGCAGTGGTTATGTTTCCGTACGAATGACTAAAAGTTGTGAGTTTGAATCCTCCAGCTGCCACAGAGCCAGTGTTAGGTCCTCTGAACTTCTCAGCTGTGGATTGGATTCCTTCTCACTTCTAAGTCTGAGCTTCCTCTGAACTCATAAATGTAAATACCTGTGAATTTTCGTAGTCGTCTGTTTTTATGTGAAAATAAAATTTTCCGAACTCTGGTTTAAATGTCACATAAAACATTTTTTACACTTGTTTATAGAGGAGTCTATGTTCCAGTCTAAACACAACTAGAGATAAAAACAATTTCTTTTTTGTTTAAAGTCACACAGTTTGATTTGAATCCCGTAAAACGTGTTCTATATTAACGTGGGGTTTCCACAAAAAGAGTATTAGACAACATAAAAACACACAGAAGCATCTACAGTTTTACAATCATGAAAATCCAGATTCTATGAATATGTAAAATGGAAACACTCCCCGCCCCCTTCCTCTGGTTAACCAGTGATGTATGGCCTGTATTTGCATACTGGAACATGATTGGCTCTTATAGTTTATGTTAGTAATAATGCTGTATTCGGCTTACCTCAGAAGTGGGAAGTCAACGCTTGGAACAATATCATTATCGACCTCCATACATTCGAGCTACAAAGTAGGGAAAAAAAATGGACGCCTCCGTGTCAGTCTTTAGCAACAAGTATGTATATTTTCCTCCTCAAAACAATGAACAGTATAGTCAATGTTATAGATTTAACAAGCCAATATGTCTGCATGTTCATTGATCTAAAGCAAATACTTGAATATACAGTATAACTCATTTAAAGGTAAGAAGTGCTACTTTGTTGATTTGACGTTCCTTGCTGAACTGGGAGGAAATCAGATTTGAGGAGACCATCCTGACTTCCCGAGTAGGAATTCCACATTGAGGGGGCATTTTGTCTGCTTTATGCTTTATGTCCTGAAGACTTTTCCATATCAGAAAACCCACTGACTGTTACAAAGCACTGACACTGGACACGCCTTCCCTAAATGTTAAAACAACGTCTCCTAAGAGAACATTGCACCATATCAAAACTTACATGTTTTTCTTTGTTAAATAACAGCCTCTGCCAGCATTCGATTTAAGACACAGCTCATGACAACAGTCACGATGACGTCAGAGAGTTTTAAAGAAAGGCAGAGCTTGTCACAGTGTGTTTAACACTGCTGTGTATGAAATCACTGAACATTACAGTTTGACTTGGAAACCTGAGATGTTTTGTCTCTGATATGCCATCTAGTGTGCAGATGTACTTAAACTCACTCGTATGTACAGAATCTTATATATCAGTATGATGTTAACTGGCAAAGGAGTGTTACAGTAGGTAATTGGTATATGAGGTTCATGGGCATTTGAGTGTTATATTGGAAATCCTATACTGGATTTTGGTTGAAGTTTTGAGAGAAAGGTAAATACAGAATTGTCAGCATGAAAGCATTGAGAGGGACTGCTGAATCGTTTTAGGAGCAAAACATGACATTAGAGAGAGTGGCAGGATATTAACCCTAAGCCCACCCAGGTGAGGAGTGATAGACCTTTTGTGTGTCATGAGTGTGTGCGCGCGCGCGCGTGTGTGTGGGTTTGCGCTTGTCCCGGGAGCTGATGGACTGGGTTAATGTGCGGGAGTGGCCAGGCAGCAGGCCGAGTCAATACGTTTAAGTCCAGATTAAAACTATTGATCAGCATCTTCAGTTTGGCCATGATAAATAAACTTGGGGGGGGGGGGGGGTGTTGAACAGCTGTGGCTGTGTTTGTTACCCCTTTACCACACGCTTATCCTAAACACGCACACGCACACACACAAACACCCACACACTGTATACACTTTAAGTGTATGTATGCTGTTCTATAAATGAAAACAGAAATTCCGCTCTTCACAAGAAACACACACACACACACACTGTATACACTGTAAGTGTATGTATGCTGTTCTATAAATGAAAACAGAAATTCCACTCTCCACCAGAAACACTCGCACACACACACACACTTTATGTTTATATTGTATGTATGCTGTTTTATAAATGGAAACAAACACACACACTAACTAACTCTATCTCTAACTTGTGCTATAAATGTAAACAACCTGCCTTTTCCATCAGTAACACACACACAGGTGCACACACGCACACACACACACACACACGCACAAGTGAAAACCCACAAACCACACAAAACACCCTCTCCACCAAAAATAAATAAATAAATAAATAAAACACACACACACACAAACACCCCAAAAACGAGCTCTTTTGCACAGTCTCAACACCTATCTTCATCAATCAGGTCAGTGCAGCATTTAATAAAAAATTATTGACTTACAAGTGATTTTTTATCAAAACACAATTTGTACTGCTGCAGCCTCCTCACACGCACACACACACACACACACACTCACACACACACGCGCTACTGCCCAGGAAAGAGATGATCTACAGCCTCTAGAAAACTGATAACAAATCAATAGAGGTGGCGTGAGAGAAATGAGAATGCAGAGATGTGTGGAATGGGGACACTGCTCTGTGTGTGTGACCTTGTTTTTGGAAATACACCCAGATTTCTTTCTCTTCATCATGTCTAATTGGTGGGACATCCACATTTTCTGTGATATTTTGAGATTGTTATTATTTCATGGTTTGATTTTGTACGTTACAGAAGAGTGCTTTTTCTTCTGGAATCAAATTACTGCAATCGAAGAAGAGGACAAGTTTGGTTTCTCATAAGACTTCCTTGTTTGCGTGAGATAAGATTTTATTTGGATAACTAGGTGTGTGTGTGTGTGTATGTGTGTGTGTGTGGGCTGACAACTTTTATGCATAATACACATTAAACTCTGTCACTGACGTACTCTACCACTAATTGCTATATAGTCATGGGATTCAAGGTTTAAAGGTCAAATAAGGGCTAGGTTTTATAATACAATTCAGCTGAATTAAATCTTTCTAAATTCAAACAAAACCAGCCCCTCTCTAAAGCCACAAGCCCAAAACACATGCACACGTGCTGTCTAAGCTGGAAAACACCTTAATAGTAGTGTAAGAGGCAGAGATTTGACAGGCAACATTTAGTCACTTCTATGTCCTGAACATTTTTTATTTTGATTTTATTTTATCCCCATCTGTCATGTGACATGTGAGAAACATGGAAATCGCAAACTTCTCTGTCCTGAACGCTTTCCCCTGTTGGGGAACTTACTGACTGTTACAAAGCACTGACACTGGAGACTCCTTCCATATGCATTAAAGAAATGTGTCCTAACAGAAAGCTTCACTATATCAACTGTGGTGTAATGTTCTATATTGGCCATTTTAATTTGGACCATAGAACTACATCTCACCGTTTAGTGGAACTTTATCAGTGACAGGTCTCGTCATTGTACAGTAAGTAATAAGAGTGAAACACTAAAAAAATAATAGTGAATCATGAGACGTCAAACTTTTTGTTGAATAATAAAACCACATCATGTACAGAGCCACTAACATAATGTGTTTTAGCTCCAGTTACACATTAACGTTTATATATAAAATGTGGTTTAACTCGCTTTGCTTAAAACTACCAGTACACCAGCTTTTATTCTTATGATTATGTGAAAAAAATATTCTTTAAGTTCTAGATAAATAGGATGTTTAAGACATTGAATTAGTTGGAGAATGTGGGTCTGTATGGAAAGCAAAACAAATCCACAAGCACATAATCATGCAAAAAAAGAGAGAACTGAGCAGGTTGTAAATCTGAAAATTGGAAAGAATTTGAGCCTACGAGTTAAAAAAGCATTTATTTTTGTGATTCTCCGGCCTTCCTGTCTCTGGATCAGCTCTCCCAGTGCAGTCCTGCCTCAGGGCCGGTCATCTGGAAAGCACCGTCGTATTAAACAAGCATCGCTTTACTCACAAGATTTATTCCCTCCTCCTGGGGATGTCTTGTCACCCTCGGTGGAGCTCTGTGTGTGTGTCTGAGTGTGTGTGGGTGTTTCAGGGCTTGTCAGGTGTTGGTGCTGCAGCGCGAAGTGACCCAGAACGGCAGGTGATTTTTCTTCGGCCCGCGTTGGCCTGCGCTGTGGCTCGCGTGTTTAATCACTGTGTGATTGTTTTAATTTTCTGTCTGTATTGATCTCGGCGGGACGCGATTGATGAGCGAGCGCAGGAGCGGCCAGCTAGTACATTAAACCCACTCACGGCTCCAGCACATCTAGGTTTGTGTGTATGAGTGGGTGCAAGGGTGCGCCTATTTATATGCATCTGCACGTATTTGTGTCCTTGTGTATGAGTGTTTTTTTATGATTTAGGTTTTCATAGACTAGTGTTCTATGTTGAGATATCTGTGTTGTACATGTCTTTACAGTTTTAAAGTTGTGCAACTAACATACTGACCTGAGGCTTAAATGTCAGTAGTTTATGATTTATAAAGATGTTAAAATTGATGGCTGAATGTAACTAAAACCATGGCAAAACTTACAAAGGCCTGTATTGTCTTCTAGCTGCATTTATCCATATTAAACAACATACTACACGCTAATGAAGCCATCTTCCTCTTTCTCAGGCCCTCGGGAGCATGTACTTCATCCACAAATCTCTGGAGAACATCCAGCAATACGATTTCAATGGTAAGAGATCACACAGCTGACGTTTTACATAACTGTGGTTTAATTGTCTCATGATCAGCCCTGCTGATATGAGATTATTGTTCTAAACAGTCCTCTAGTTCATATTAAATCTCAGTGCTGAAGTCAGGGTTTTTTTTCATTCATTCATAGCTGCCTGGTGAACGAATAGATTCAGAAAAAAAGAGGGAAATAACAATTCCCTATAACGATAACTTATAGCATAAGTTATTACATTATGTTTGCTACCAATTTTAAGTTAGTGTACTTATCCAGTGAGCTAGGTACATGTACGATTTGCCCACCCTTAAACCTGATAGGGTGTAGATGATTTCATTTTCATTTTGGTTTGTTTTGAACAGAAACGATATTTTTACGTTTTCTGCTCCAGCGTTCCACAACCTCTCTTCAGTTGGAAATGAAATAGAATGAAGTAAAAATATAGTTAATAATGTTCTTTATATATGATAGCCTACTCCATTTAAAGGAAAACCAAACACTACATTTAACCAGAAACGTATATTTATTTTGAACATAGCTACATATTGCTACTCTGCAATGTAATTTGTTGCTACAGAATCATAGGGAAAATACTTCACTAAACGGCTGTTCCTGCCCTGTCTTTGAAAATAATGTTATAGCGGCTATCCAACATCTTCCTGTAGCCAGGCGTAAACTTTTTTGAAATCACATTGGAACAGAAAAATAACATTATTAACCGGTCAAGCATTTTTTAAAATAATGTTTTTCATTCTGGAACAATTTAGAGTGATTTTGTTCACATTTTCACTTACACTCAAAGAAAATTCAGTTTGTTTTCATTCCTTGTAACCTTTCTAATCCCTGTTTTTATTTTTATAATACACCGTAAAAAGGTCATTTTATAGATTTTTTAAATTGTCACCTACTTTTTAAAGAACAAATATAGCAAGCAGAATCAGGGAAAAAAATTATCTTTCTTTGTTTTGAAGCTTCTGAATGCTAAAAGTGATTCTCTTAGCAATTCCATTTTTAAATATATTCTGTTTTACTAACCAAATAATGCTGCCGTTATTTAGTTTGATGTCATTAATGGGGCTACATTTAAAACACATTCTCTGTTTTGACCTTCTGTCCACACTAAAAGTGCTTTTCCGACCAGCGAAGCCTTTTTGGAAATCATCTCTAAGGCAAAAAAAAAAAAAAAGCTGTTTTCGCACTTTAGTGTGAATGTGTAAAACAAGAGATATGGAAATGCTGATGTCTGTCATTCTGTGATTGGTACATGATCTGCTCCAAAAGAAAAAAACAGAAGGATGAGTTAATTTGACTTTTTGTCATGATTTTACAAACATAAATTTACAATATGCAATATGAAAACTGAATTCCTGTATGGAAGATAAAGTACTTTATATTCACGGCTGTACTTTTCTTATCAATTTAAAAATGCCATTGTAGATTGAAGATTGCTATTTGTGTGGATATTGAATATATTCAATATATTTCAGAAAAAAAGCACAAATGTTTCTTTTGACAGCATAAACAGAGCACAAAGAAATGAGACTATTTGGAGCATTGTGCATGTTTATGTGCTGCTGAGTTTCTCAAATCTTTCTCGGTTTCTAAAATAAAACAGTGTTATTGTTATGGCACAAACCAGCACAAATGTAGCACAGATAAATAAAAAAAATACCTCCATTTGTTTTCTGATCATATGGGATGCCAAGTTCACGGAGGTCCTGATATGCTGACACCTAACATATTGCCTTGTATCGCTATCACACCATAAAGTGCAGATAAAGTGTATGAAACCAAACCTGGCGTTAAGCAATTTAAACACTCTTCTTCCATTCATGCTATTCATTAGTGCAAACATTCACCAGAACCTGGAACACTTCAGACAAAGCCTTTCTGTACCCTGCAGGTCTTTATCTTTCAGCTAATACGGCCTAACACAAAAGCTTTTAGATTGTAGGGTTCGGCAATCCTCCTGTTTTATCATTTCATTTGTTGTGGTTATTAGAGCTGTATTGTGCCAATTATGCGATTACGAGAAATTGTGTTTGTCCTTTCACCTTATCTAAAGGAAGTAATTTTAGGTTTTATTTAAGGAATAAAACATGACAGGGCATGCTGGTATAGCAAAATAAGCACTGACACTGGAGACTCCTTCCAAAAATGCTAAATAAACATCTCCTCACAGAAAACTTTACCATAATCCCAAAACCCATTGAGAACTCGAATGTGGGATAAGAACTCACATGGTGTTCTTTTAAATGGTAAAAAGTTATTTTGTTAGGTATGAAATAAGTCTAAATATGTTAGTATGTCTAAATATTCAGGCCATTTTCCTTTTGGTTTTTAGGAAAAAGGTATATACATAGGTATAAAATCCTGTTTAGAAGTTGAATTATCTTCAACTCTAAGCCTGTGTGTAATTTATTCAAGCACTGCTTGATGATTTTTCTGTGTTAAAAGTGCGAACATCGTAAATGCCAACAGCTTATTTCCATTAGGCCGTGATTCACTTCCAATCACTCAGCCTGGAACAGCACTACAAAATGCTCTTATATTCAGATTCTCATTTGCTTTTGCCACTCTTGAGTCTCGTTTTCCTGTGTGCACATTCCCGTCACGCCGTCCCATGAAATAGCCTTAAAGAAGAAGCCTAATAGAAGAGCCATAAAGCTTGGTGTGCTGCCGAATTCGGTTCCCCATCAAATTCGTGTCTTATGAATCTCAGCGCACGCCGTAGGGGAGTGAGGTTAACATTGGCGCATTGATTTTGCGTTTGCATGTCTTGCTCTTTCTCTCTCACTCGTTTACTCACCCTGCCTTTTTTTTTCTCTCCTAGCAAAGGAGTTCAAATTGGTGTCGGGACGCAACAAGTACGCAGGTTCGCTGTACGGAGTCACGACAGTGGAGAAGGAGAAATTCCGGAGGGACTTTTGGCCAGATGTGAGTTTGTGATGTACTCATGGGAAACATTCAGGCAGATAAAACTAACATAAAAGCAACAGACAAAAAAATGGACTAATAGGATAGTATACAACTGAGAAGCAGGCAAATATTCAAATAAATTTTATTCGAATATAGCCTCTATATTGAGGGTGTTTACATCAAATTTGTGTGGTGGTCTGGGAAAGCCCACTGGATATCACTGTGACTGAGATGATTCTTTGGCTAAAATGATCAGTTGATGATTGGAAGAAGACCAGGTGATGTTTATCCAATCTTCAACTGTCCAGTGTCGGTGAGCCTGTGTCCACTGCAGCCTCAGATTACATGATCTTCTTGCCGTCATAGCCTTTCCGCATCAAGGTTCAACACGTTGTGTGTTCTGAGATACGTTTCTGCTCACCATGCTTGTAAAGAGTGGTTATCTGAGGTACCATAGACTTCTCATCAGCTCAAACCAGTCTGGTCATTCTCCTCTGCAAGAATGCCTCGTCAACAGATACCAACTCATCGAAATGTCCGCCGTGCCCCTGTGCCACAGTCAGAGTGAAATCCTTAAATGTAAATTTCTCCTGTTTCACTTTTGATGGTAACCAGATTTTAAAATGCTAGCACTTAACATGCAAAATCGAAATATTTCAGATCAGGAAAGCCAGTTTTCAGCATTATATAGTAGCATTGTCAGAAGGTTTTCCCAGGCCTCCTCACATACTTAGTCAGTGAGTCAGTTTGCTGATCCAGACGATATTGTGCAAGAAAATTTGCCTTAACCTCAAGGTTCGTATCACACATAAATGCGGCACGCCTCTGATTTTGCCAAATTCCAAATATGCATGAATATCAGAACAGCAGCGCTTTAGTCTGTACTTCATTTCGAGCTCTGAATGCACCAATGTGCATATCTTTTCTTTTTTCAGAGAAAGTGGTCAAGAAAAGGATACATGAGGACACGGTGGATGATTCACAACCAGTATGTCCACATGAACACACACACATACACACACACACACACACACACACGAATGCTGTCTTTCCTACACAGTCTCCTGCATCTCGTCCTCTAAGTGTTCTCTGTTTTCTTTAGTCTGTTGGGTGTACGTGTGTGTGTGTCAAGAGTGTGTGCGTGCCTGCATGTCCCCTCACCTTACAACAAAAGCTGTGTGTGCATGTGTGTGTGTGTGCAGCTTGTCAGCGAGTATGATTGGCATTAATATCAGACGGGCATTAATAGAGCTGTCGTGGCAGCAGGTGTGTAGAAAGTGTGTATGAGGGTGAAATGATAAATGAGCCGAGTTACCCTGGCTGCACTGACAGCACGCACACACACACACGCAGATTCTCCCGCCTAGCAGCTAATGACTTATAGCAGCTGGTAAGAGTGATAGCACTGATAGAGAGACTGAGTACACAAGCACACTCATGCACACACACTCACATACACTCACCCACACAACTAGACACTCCCTCTTGATAGCTAATGAGTTATAACTGGCTTGTTCAACAACATGCATAGATGGAAGCTTAAACACACCTGTGCAGTCGAGTCATGACACACACTGAGCAGTGTGACAGGTGCAAAAATGATACCGTGAGGAGAAAAAAGGGAGTTCATGATACAGATTTGAAAAGATTTAAAAATAATTGCAAGGTTGAATAGATGGTAACCAGCAAGCTAGAATGATGCAGAACACACATTATTCTTTCTGTCAGTTCAGTAAGCACACTCAGAGCACACTTTCTGGGAAAATAGGTACTAAGCTGTACTTTTCCTTCACTGGGATTCCTTTAATATGTATCTATAATCTGAGAAGATGTACAGTGGCTTGCATAAGTATTCACCCCCTGGAACGTTTCCACATTTCGTAGTGTTACAACCTGGACTTAACTGGGATTATATATCACGAATCACACCAACGGAGGTGAATACTTATGCAATCACAACTTTCATGTTTTTGTATTTGTAAAAAAAAAAAAAAGAAATTTGCATACTATATAGATTTTTTCCCTTCACGTCGATATTATGGCGTATTTTGTGCAGATTCATGACATATAATCTCAATTAAGTGCATTTCAGTTCGAGGTTGTAACACTACAAAATGTGGAAAAGTTCAATGGGGGTGAATACTTATGCAAGGCAGATATAAATGCACTGAACTTTAGTAGATATAAATGCACTGAACTTAAGTAAGATGTAGTCTTTTGGGTACCACTGGAGTAAGAAGGAAAAGCACAGTTTAGTACCTTTTGTCTAAGAGTTCAATCAGAATCTGCAGTTGCAATTGATCCATTCTAATTGACAAAAATCTTGCCTATAAATGCTTGTAAACTGGGGGTATTTGTTTAGTGGTCCACATATGCTGTATCTGTATTTACACCTGAAGTGGGCAGAGTCTAAATTTATGTGGTTTTTTTTTTCTTCTTTTCTTCATTTTCTTTTTAAATTTTTTATTAAATATGAACCCTACTACTACACCCTTTATTACTACTATACAGTATATACCATATACCTATACCATAATTACCACTGTTAAACGAGGTAGAAATGGCAGCACTGTCAGCATGGCATGTGGATTCTGGCTATGACAGTTCCTCAACCTCAGCTACATCACGCCAGTTCATATTTGGTCTTAGCTAGAGATGTGTGCGGGACTGCTTTTTTTTGTGCCATTAATATTTTTGTTTGTACCTGTAAATTTAATGTATAGTATATTACTTAAAATATAAACAAACTAGTAGCCTAATTTAAACCAAAGCAATGCTGACCAGGCAGTTACTAGGGATGAATGACTGAATGATGCAAATGTTGTCTTTGTCCCACTCACTTATGCCTGCATGTAAGTAAAAGCTGCCCACTTGCACTGCATTTCTGTCATATCCCAAAAATACAGAGTATCAGTATCAGTATCTGTAAGCTTTTCTGGCAAGCTTTCTAAAAAAAAAAAAAGATTGTGCACCTTCTATTTGTATCTGTTTTGAACATATAATGCGTTCGTATTTGGTTATATCCCTATTGTAAACACAGCCTGCGTTTTCTTATTTCTGTGTGTGTGTGTGTGTGTGTGTGTGTAGGGGCCTGGACTTGGTGAACGTACACCTTTTTCACGACGCTTCAAACCTCGTGGCCTGCAAATCCAGTCCCTCAGTGTACTCCACATATCGACAGAAAGCTCTCCGCTACGTCATCAGCAGGTCAGCCCATCACTATGAACATTACAACATCTGCAACATCTGTAATACAGAAACTCATTTAGACAATCAGGATTCCTGAAGTGTATCATTATTACCAAGTATATTTTATTTTAGACATCTCATTTCAGAGAGCGAACATTAAAATAACAGAACTGATGAATGTCTTTGATAAGCAGGATATCTGATGACTTCAGCCCACTGCCATTCTTCCTGTTTGGAGATTTTAACTTCCGCCTCGATACACTAAGTCTAGTACAGGTATGATTCTCATCTGATCTGGACAGACAAATACAGTATGCGCCTCAGCATTGGGGTATGAAGGTGTGTTAAACAGTTTTTGAAACATATTTTGAATGTGCGTTTGTGTATTCAGGACCTCTCCACATCTGCAGAAGTACAGATGGTGATGAAGGACAGCACTAACGAAGTGGAGAAAATCATCTATGAGGAGAAAGGCAACGACCACAAGGTGTGTTTGCGTGAGTCATGGAATCACCCTGGTGCTATTAGATGCACAGCACATTATATGGCACTGGTACCATAGAGAATATGGCATCTCTGCTGCTCTGTACACTACCTGTGCTGTACTGAGATGATTTATTGACTCTTGTTGTGTTCAACTAAACACTGTCTGGTTAGATTTATGACTCAGGAGACAATATTGACTTTTTCGCCAGTGGAGAAAATGCGTGTCTGCATTAAGATCGCTTGGGTTGAGGTGTGATTAATTTTATGTGCCAAACCAGTTGGACTTAGTGTCTTGTTCTTCAAGGGTCTGGCGTTAACCTCTGTCTTTTTTTTTTTTCCTTCCTCTTTTTCTCACTGTCTTTTCTTGCACTTGTTTAACACATTTTTCTTCTGCTCTCTCTCTCTCTCTCTCTCTCTCTCTCTCTCTCTCTCTGTGCTCCTTTCTCTTCCTCCCAACAGCAGGTGCTATTTCAAATAGAGACTAAGCGGTTTTTATACCTGCACCACAAACTCTTCAGAGAGGACACTGGACGAGAGGTGAGCTTAAACTCGTTTGTATACATTATCTTTATGCAAGCTCCTTTGATCATGTATGTTAAGGACACTTTCACACCTATTAGTCCTTTTCCTGAATCTGAATCAGAGTGAAGTTCATACTTTTGGTTCGTTTGCTATTTGGTTTGGTATCAAATTAAACGAATCAGAAAGCAAATAAATAAATAAATAAATAAATAAAATAAAAAACATTCTCATAAGACTCTCACTTATTGGATAGAAACATGGACATTTGCAAAGTGCTTGTAGAAATCACAAATATCTCTCAGGCATGGACAGCATGGAGTCGGTGCTAAAAATTAATTAGGTAATTATATAAATAAGTAGTTTAAATATTTTGTGTTTGACATCCAGTGTTTATTTTAATTCATTGGTCCAAACATCCAGAACACGTGGCATTTCTGCAGAGCTACATCCCAAAATACACGGCATGTTTGATTCACTTCGGGTTGATTCAGAGTCAGATTGTTTTCTCACTGCGAATGAATCACACTAGAGTTCACTTGGAAGTTTGAATTGCTGTATTTTCACATGCCTAAAGAACCGCACCAAGGTGGAAAACCAGGGTTTAAATAAAACGGACTAAACTCCTATGAATGAACTGTCATCTTCCTGAAGGTTATTCTGTCTATGTAAACACTTCTTCTTTTCAACCCCCTCCAGCTCCTGGAGTACGACAGGGAGAGAGCGGCCTTCCAGGACATCATCACAGAAGAGGAGATTCTGTTTCCTCCCAGGTAACTCATGTTTTTTTGGGAAATTGTGGAGAATTTATGAGAGTGTTGTGTTTACACTGTGTGTACATTCTATGCCTATATAAATGTTGTTGTATTGTTCTTTTGCAGTTACCCCTACAGTGAAGACTACACTAAACCCACGCAGTACATGAACACTCGATGTCCATCCTGGTGTGATCGCATCCTCATGTCCCACAATGCACAGGACGTCATCTACAGGGTGAGCGTCACCGTAACTCTCACCTTCTTCCCACTATTTAGTTGTTGTCTTATTGACAGAATTGCACATGCTTGGGATAATCTTAATGGCAGGTCATGTGACAGGAAGTAAAACTACGAATAAAAAAAAACTATGAATAAAAATAAACTCTTCTTGCTACTGTCAGTTCAAATGACCTTATGAGACTTATTGCACACTTTTCTGGCCACAAGCTTTAGAATCGGGAAGGCTGCAGTCTGATTGGCTGTTTGCACATTCATGCGTGGACACTTTTGCACACTGGTTTCCAACAGAAAAACAAGCCTTTAAAGACTGCAAGGCAATGAGCTTTTCAAAGCAAGTTTCAGTCAATGAACTAAAAACTTTTACATTATCAACTTGGTGTGCTGTTAAGGAAAATAGGGTGGTTTGATGCAGGTCACTGCGAAGCAGAGTAACTGTTAAATTGATTATTTTGCAATTACAGCACATCCCAAAGTGTTTTATTCTACTTTTACCACAGAAACTTGCCACTGATTGCAATTTTGCATTTCTTAAATAACACATCATACTTTTTATCCATTTATAGTTAATGCTATGGAACATCCGTAAACAAATTAGTTATATTAGTCACTTGTTATAGCAGCTATAAAAGGTGGTTCCTTCACTTTCTCTTGTAGATAATAAGACAAAAATGTAGCTTGTAATCAAGAATTTTATTTGAAACAGTTCGTAGCAAGTAAATGAAATAAGGGTTATGAAAAAAGCCTGCTAGGTCAATTGCAATGTCAGTCAAACAAACTCTTTTTGTGGAAGTGGGCGGTTCTTAGCCAGGTTTTTTGACCAAACGTACCAGACTCTCTAGGTAATCAGTTGCTAATCAACTAATTACCGAATTAATATTAGTGAATATGTTTGAAAAGTACAATTTCCCAAATCTATTAGTCTTCTTATTACAACTATCTTACTGATTAAATAAAACAGCAGATCTTGGTATTGGACTCAGCAGTTTGGACTTTAGTGTACTTGATTGTTTCAGATGAGTTATTTTTCTATCTTGTCATTCACAGAGAAATGATGGAGACAGTAACATTGTATACAACATCCTGGGACCGAAGGTCTGCATGGGAGACCATAAGGTAAGGCATTAGGAAAGGAACGGACTATGAAAACCATAAGCAATATTAATCAGCATCAACATCACTGATATTTGACATTAACTTGGAAATGAATATTTAACATGAACATATAAATGAACCTATAATTTGAGAGTTATGTGTCGTTGCTTGCTTCATTCTGAGTATTTTGTTCTGTTATTTTCCAGCCTGTCTTCTTGTTCTTTGCACTGAAATCCAACATCCAGTGATGTAGAATATGGACCCATTAAAGGGTAAGTGATTTATCACACACATTGTATGCTTACAAGAAAGAGTTGTGTGTGTTCATCGTTTAAGACAGTTATATGTGGAAAATTCTGCACGCTCCTATAATTTGTTACATTTCCTTTTCCTATAATTAAAACGAAGTACTGTTTTTCTGGAATCTTTTATTTTTTGAAATCCCATTTAATTTTTGTTGTAGAAAGTAAAATGCTCAGTTTCAAACAGATAAATCAAACAGCAGCATGTTATTTTTAATAATCTTGACAGCACTAATCTGTCAGAACCATCTGCCGCTACTCTGAGTTTGTGAAATGTCAAAATTCATTAATGCATTAATTCATAAATTATATGAGTACACATTTAGCTGTTGTGTTACAGGGTGTAACAATACTAAAGACTCTTTATACATACATCTTGGGCATGCTGGACAAAAAGATCTTTAATGATTAAAATGATATTTCTGTTAAAAATGACATGCATGATGCTCAGGTCATTCTGCGTTTAAAGTAACAGGGTGAAATGAAAGTGTTTCAGTGTGAATGGTACTTATAAATATGAAACACAAAGATGTTTTAACCCATCTTTTTTTTTTTTTGTCTATTTATAAAGCTATAAATATTGTTTATATTGTGAATAAATGCGAATTAAGGTTAGTTGTTTAAAAATGCATTAGATTTTACAAATGTACAGATCAGAAAGAAATCTAACCTTAAAAAAGATTTTTATTACTATTATTGTTTGCATTATTTGCATTATTAGTAAATTATTTATTATTATTATTATTATTATTAGTAGTAGTAGTAGTAGTAGAAGTAGTAGCGGTAGTAGTAAATTATTTATTATTATTATAATAATAATTATTATTATTATTGTAGGCATTATTTATGCAATATTGTAGAAGCAGGTTTACACTTAAATACAACAAATAAAATTAACTTTGGTTTCTTTACTATAGTGTTTACAAACTCTTTTATACACAGTATTTTCAATTTTGTGTTTTAAAAACATTTATTATTATTATTATTATTATTATTATTATTATTATTATTGCAATTTATGCAATATTGTAGAAGCAGGGATACAAGACCTAAATACAAAATAAAATATTAATTTAAAAAAAGTGGTTCCTTCTTCGTCATAGTATCTCCAAGCGCTTTTCTGCGCACCGTGTTTTCGCAGTGTTGGACAAATGCTCATTGGAGTATACTGCGTGTTCACTAGTTCAGCTCCCTGCTTTCTCATGGAGCCATTTTCCACTCCACTGCTCTCATTCACATTCATTTGCAGTGAGCGTAGGCCCCTGGAGATTCCTTCTGCGTGAAACCGTAAAAACAGAGCCGTCTCTTTACCTCCCCTGATCCATGGCTATTGAATCCTCTACATTTCGCTGTTCGCTACGTTACTAACACTGTGCAGGGCACTATAAAAACGCCAGCGTTTATTAATTACAGCTAGCAGGGTTAGCAGGGAGGATATATCCTGGCCTGGTTTCCTGTATTGGCATTTTTATGGCCATGATTTTGTTTTGCCGCCAGGTTTATGTGTGTTCTATAGACTGCGGCTGTCAGAGGGTTAAACACATCTTGTGATGTGGTGTGTATGTCATTGTTGGAGTTTGTTGGCCGTAGCTTTGCGTGTCAAAGGAAACCTTAACCTTAAGAATGTAAAGGTTTTGCCGTGAAGCAAAGACAGTTTGTTATTTGGTTTTATACCACCTCGATTCTGATTGGTCAGAAGGTGTTGATTATTTTTCTATAACAGCAGCTCTGACCGTAGTTACAGCTTTAATTCAAATTGCTTGTTTATATCAATGCGCTTGTTTTAATATGTTGTCGTTTCTATAGTAACAACTCATTCGCTTGGGGCTTCTATAGCAGGCGTGATTCATAATCCTAATAAAGCCTAATTATAAATGGAACTTTTAAAAATGTTGTTATTTAATAAAGACAAAAACAAAAATGAATAATTGTTTATATGAAGTTTTGTGTAAGGAGATGTTTATTTAACATGTATGGAAGGAGTCTCCAGTGTCAGTATTTTGTAAGAGTCAGTAAGTTTTCCCCCATGGGAGAGTCTTCAGTACAGAAGGCTTTGCGCGTTCTGTTTTTCTCAGTGACATGACAAGCTGGATTTATTAAAAAAAAAAAGTAATTCCTGAAAAATGGCTGTGGTATAAGAGGAATAATACCAACTTTGAACAAACAATCAACTTTTGAGTGGTAACAGTAACTCTGCTTTGTGTTGGGCCGCATCACACCACCCTGTCGTTGATTAGTTTTCTATAACTACACACCCCGTCAGGTTTTATTGTTAGCGCTTATAAAATAAAAGTGGGTTCCTGGATCCAAAGGTAACCATTTTTAACTTCAGGATGTTCTGTGACAAACAAAAGCTGTACTTCCTCTGATTTCTTCATTTTCTTTGTCCTCTAGGTTTGCTGGTGTGCATCCGTGGAGAAGAACAGGGTTTAGGGACGGCTGTTCTTCGGCTACAATAACTCACAACCTGCGTAGACCTCAAACCGCACACAAGAATGGGGCAGATTTCTTAAAGAGAAATTAAGCAAACAAACCCTAGTACAAATTCTACAGTTTTACAGTTCTCAAGAGATTTTTTCCCCTCAGTTTTAGATATTATCACCAGTCTTCTGTCTAAAACCTACACTCTGGGAATGCATGCTACTCACTTTTTTTTTTAACTTTATATTACGAGCATGCTCAATGCAAGCTAACTCCACCATACACCACGCACTGCTGAATTGCACAGGCTGCTCAGTCAACATTCACCCACTCACATTCTGATGTTAAATATACGTTTTTTAAGCATTTAAACCTTTATGTAGTATGTGTTCAGTGTTGCTGACGCTTTCGCTGTGGGCCTCGAGCTTCTCCGTATCTCAGCAGTGCTGTAAGTCAGAGATCCTCAGATCAATAGAATATGTACGCAGCGACCGCCGGGGATGATTTCGAAAGCCATCAGCACTGTGTGAAATATGGAGATCCGTCCCAAAGCAGCGAAGCCTGACAAGCCTGCAGACTTTTAATTACACCTTCCGTTTCAGCTACAACCGTTAACATACAACACCACCCTGTAAAGCTTAAGGTATACTCCGTAATGTTTGTTTATTTTTTTTAGCATTATTTTTGGTTGTGAGGTGTGTGAGGGATGTAGTCAGTCAAAAATATAAGAAACTTTTATTACTGTGAGGAGACCTTAGTCATCTTAGTTATTGTTTTCTGCTAAGTATAACAAGCCAAGTTCATTACCAAATCTGGTATTGTGTCATCGTCATGCTGCTATAATGGCTCCCAGCATGAGAATACTGATTTCCTTTCTATACTTAACTATCTATTACTAATAATCTGGTGGCAAGGCAAGCTATGTGTCCAGTGGTGTCCTATATTCCCTTAAAGAAACACAACCATGCAACATATCTTTAGTTGTATTAGATTGATCTGTGAATAGTTTTGCATTTATTCCTTTATATTTGACTTTGATTTGTTTTGCTTCTTTTATCCTGGGTTTATCCTGTTAATAGCACAGCGGGGTTTTTTAATGAATTTTAATTAAGACTCCATTTTAAGTTTCTTTAGTGGCCTAATCACACAACGAGTCCCATCATGGATCATTAAGCTCACAGTGTAAAGACGACAGACGTGGTCGCATGTCATACAGTGGACGTTTTTAGATTTCAAAACCAATTTGGTCCACTAATTATCAATATTCATTAACCGCCATTTAGGCATGCACAAAAAAAATGACACAGATATGACAAGTAGGCCATTATTTCATTTCCACTAGGATTTATCGATCTGTCCGTGTAATCTAAATACCCCCCCAACCTGAGATTTTTTTTTTTTTTTTTTCGAATCAGCTCAATAATTTACGTGCGAGGGTTAAATTGCACGGCCCATTTGTCAATAATGGACTTGTTGGAGTTGATCCATGATGGTGCTGGACATAATGCATTGCTCTCGAGAGCTTTGCTCCAAGCTGAAGTTCAATACGAGGCTGTGATGTTGCTCAATGAGAAGCACTGATGTTCTTTTGGCATTTGTGATTTTAAAATGAGATCGAAACACTAATTTTTTTTTTTAAAGCGTAATTTATATCTTTTGTACGTTGTAAGGGGCACTGATCGTAGCTGGGAGTCTCTTTGGGCTCATGTAGCCACTAATGTTTGCACTTACTGGGGATGTGTTTTATTTTACACAGAGTTGACTTAGGACCACTAAGAATATTACTGCAGTTTAAGTAGCGTTTTTAGAACGTTTGTTCAAAAAGTGTCATTATCTGAATTAGAGATTTGATCATACACAGGGTTGATATTATATATATATGTATGTATAGGATGATACAAGAAATGTCATGTTATGCCTTACTGGTGTGTGATACATCCCTTGAAATATAAGATTTTAAAGCTTTTTTCTTAAAGACGAAACATACCAAGTGAAAATGAAAAAAAAACAACAACAGCTCTTTATCAAGTCAAACCACTTAATACCTGCGCTGCAGCTAAATGATATTGAGCTGTAGTTTTTATATCTTTAAAATTTCATAGTGTTCTGCTTCTAATGTGAATTTCATAACCTCCACTATTCATACTGTAAGACAGTTTAACTATTAACTCTGCGTAAGATGTCTACAGCTATAACCACACTTATATGGCTTTGCTCCAAAACAAATGAGCACTTAACACCCTTGAGGTGAAATGGGTCCAAGTGATTTTTCCTCTCATTTTATTTTGTTTTGTTTGTTCAGACAGACAGATGAGGGCAGCTTGTCCAGCTCATCGGCATGTAAAAGAGGAAAGCCAGTTAAATCCTGACTTGTCATAGTCATTAACACACTTGAGGAAATTAATGGCGCTGTGATTCCGGCAGTTTTCGGGTTTCTGCTGATTGCCAAGGGGAAAGTTGTCAATAGAGGGACGGCGCTTGGAAAAGTCTCACCTTAACAATTATATTCATTCCCTAAAATAATCAACAAAATTTGCCTAATGCATTATCACAGTATGTCGCTCTAAGCTTAGGTTCTATTCATGAGTCAAGCAGATTGCGCCAATTGTGTCATATAACGTATAAATATATCTCATTTTCATTCGTTTTGTTTTTCTTTTTGAATTTCCTGTTTATCATATTTATCTAAAAGAACATCAGGAAGCAGTTATTAGACTGCGTTTATACCTCTTAAGCAGCTGAATGTCAAGTTGCTGTTGGCATTAAACCTAAAATGAATGTTTCATTTTCAAATGGTATGTTAACCCAAACTGTATGTTTTATTTCCCTATAAAGTGTATCTATAAATCATGAAATGTGTCCATTGTTATTTATACCAAAGATAATTCTTGGTCGGAATAAACCTTGGAATGGAGTAAAAAATAAATAAGTGATATACATGTAAAATACACTCACTGTCTACAGTCGTACACCTGCTCATTCATGTAATTATCCAATCATGTGGAAGGAGTGCAATGCAAAAAAAGGTTAAGAGCTTCAGTTAATGTTTACATAAAAAACATCAGAACAGGGAAAAAAAATGTGATCTCAGTGACTTTCACCATGTTGCCTAGTTTGAGTATTTCACAAATGATTGAAGAAAATCTGAATAGTTTACACAGGGAAAAGCCTTGGGGAAAAAACATGGGAAAAGCCTTGCTGAAATGGCCACTGATTCACCCTAACAGGAAGGCTGCGGTAACTCAAATAACAGCTCTTTCCAACCGTGGTGAGCAGAAAAGCATCGCGGAATGGACAACATTTCGAACCTTGTGGTCTACAACAGCAGAAGACCACATCTGATTTCACTCCTGTATCTGAGGCTCACTGAAACTAGACAGTTGAATGTTGGAAAAAGACCAATGTTTTTCCAATTTTCAAAAATGAATTTACTTACTGTCCTAATTTTAAGTGGTTAAATAATAAGCCAATATTTTAGGCCTAATCATTTCTGATATTGCCTGTCAGGAGGCTTATGTTACAACATATCACACTGCAGTCCCTAATTTCTTTTATCAACAGTGTCAATAAAAGACAGCAAACTATGTCAAAAGTTAGCTGCTTAGTGATTGTGATTTTGTACTTATGATTTTCAGTTGTCATGGGATTTGAGTTACAAATTCACCTCATGGATTAAAAAAACAATGACATTAGTCACTAAACCCGCTCAATAAACAGCAACATAAACAACAACGTTGCTAATAATTGGCACCTGTAAATGTTAATACGCACTCATGTTTTCTAACGCTCGGCTGTGAATAATGTGTTTACTCGCAGCATTAGTGCAGCAGGTGTTATTGAAACGCACACAGATAGCTTTATGTTGCCTTATCAGTAAGAGGGTGTTACTGCACAAGTTACAGATACAGTTTTTTATTTATCGTCATATTGACATCCTTTCCAACAATGGTGCAATACAACGGTGTAACAAAACTTCTTTGTTCCCTTCAGAGACTATGAGCATTGCTCTGAAAGTGGGATGAAAAGATTCAAAGAAGATCGAAATATAACAGTTTACAGTTCATTTACAAATGATGTTAAGAAAATGCCATATAACACTAACTTAAGGCTATGTAATATGAGGCAACTTTGCACAATGCATTAGATTTGACGCGTTTTAAAACTTAGTATTGAGCACACCCTTGAATCCATAACGCCTACGAGTCAGGAATTAGGTCAGCGTCAGTACAGGAACTCAATCTCGAGCTAAATGAGGAATACAGACATGGACTTCACTGTGATCTTTGTCTAAATTGACCATGTTAGAGCTTCTAATTCTCTATTCTACCTAATATGATATATGTAAGAAATAAACACGCTGTTATAGGAAACTAATCAAAGATGGGGTGGTTTCACTTATACCACAGCAATGTGCAAAGATTACAATTTCTTTTATTGATTAATGAACAACACATCATACTTCCATCTCCATTTATAGTTACGTTTAATGTTGTCTGCAAAACAAGCTCATTCCTGTTATCACTTATGTTATAGCAGCTATAAACCATCATTCCATCCCCAGCCTCTTGGTGGTTTTCTCTCTCTTTGAGATAAGACAAAAAACCCCACAGCTTGTCATTTTACAGCGCAAACTTCCATAAAAGTTAAATAAACATGTCCTTACAGAAAACGTACATATCAACCATTACTGTGTATGTGTTAATTCCTAAACGTTCATGCCTTAAACGTATCTATAAACAAATCATTTGTAATCATTGACAAATTGGCAAACACTCACAGCATGCTGTTATAGGAAAATGAGTAATTCTGCTTCACGTCAGTTCATATCACACCTGTCATTGATTAATTTCCTGTAATAGCATGCCAGGTGTGTTATCCCTTACTTATTTCACTTGATCCAGCAGTCAAGAGTGTGAAAGTTTTCTCTCAAACTGTATTCCTCATTGTAACACAATGAACACTTACAACAACAACAAGACGTTATTGCACTATTATATATTTATTAAACATCAACGTTGCTCACGATAGCATACCCGAGTAGTGCGGAACAATTTCTCTTGCGTGTCAAGTTCAATAAATAAAGAGCATTTTGGAAATTATATACAGAAATGTGGGATTGAAACTATAATCTGGAGATGCTGCAAGTTTGAGAAAGTGAAAAGGTAAATATGTGTGTGTGTGTGTGTGTGTGAGTGTGTTTTAGTATTCAGCATGTAAACATTATGTCATATACACATGTAGATGTGTGTGTGTGTGGATGTGTGTGTGTGTGGATGTGTGTGTGTCAGACATGATGTGGCCCCAGGCGTAGCACTGAGAATGATCTGCGGTGTTTGCGCAGCAGCAGGCGGATCTTCTCGTCGTCAGAGTCAGGGTCGAGAGGTTTGTTGTACTCCTCGTCCTCGAGCTCGGTGTCTGAGGCGCCCTGTCTCTCGGGCCTGGACGTCTGAGTGGAGCTCGGCTCAGACGCGCTCTTCTTACGCCACTTAGTGCGCCGGTTCTGGAACCACACCTGAGGGGGAACACGCACGCATCACAGCAGCGTCAATTCACGCCACATGAAGAGTGTATACAGTAAGTGCACAGAGGGACCCACAAATCTCCAGGATCACACATATACCGGTATGTGTGTGTGTGTGTCTGTGTGTGTGTGTTTGTGTGTACACACATTATACAGTACTTCATTTTCTACATTCATAGACTACTGGATTTCTGATTTCGTGCTGTATATAAGCGGCAGATACTTGAACATGAAACCTGAAATTTGTACAGTGACAATAAAGCTGTTCTATTCTATTCTATTCTACTCTACTTTTTAATTCTTTTGTAGTCTATTCTGTTTGATCTTATTCCTTTTGTAATCTACTTTTTTAAATTCTACTGTATTCTATTTTAATATGCATTTTAAATTCTGTTCTATTGTAATCAATTCTGCTCTGTTCTATTGTAAATTCTTAATTCGATTCTATTCTGTTCTGTTCTATTCTATAGCAATTTGCTCTTTTAAATTCTAATATATTGTACATTTCTGTTTTAATCTGATTCTATTCAATTCCATTCTATAGAAACTTGGGCTTTTAAATTCTTTTGTAGTCTATTCTGTTCTATTCATTTTTAATCTACTCTTTTAATTCTATTTAATTCTATTTTAATATACTTTTAAAAAATTATATTCTATTGTAAACCATTCCCCTCTGTTCTACTGTAATTCCTTTTAATTCAATTCTTTTCAGCTCTTTTCTATAGCAACTTGCTCTTTTACTAATCTAAAGTAAACTACTCTTTTAATTCGATTCAATTCTATTTTATTTTAATATGGTTTTTAAATTCTGTTCTATTGTAGTCTATGCTTTTCTGTTCTGTTCTATGCTGTTCTATTGTAATATACTCTTTAATTCTATTGTTTTATAAAGCACTTCTTTACTTCAGTTCTATTCTCTTGCAGTTTGCTATTTTTAATTGCAATCTATTGTAAATTACCCTTTTAAATTCTATTCAATTTTTATTTTAGTTCTATTTTCTTATATTGTAATCTAGTTTTTTAGTTCTATTCTTTTAAAATTTATTTTATTCTGTTTTGTTCTATTGTGATCTCTTTTAAATTCGATCCTGTTCAGTTCTATTCTATTGAAATTTGCTGTTTTCTAATTGTAATCTACTGTAAATTAATCTTATTAATTCTATTCTATTTTAATGTACATTTCAAATATATTCTATTGTAGTCCATGATAGTCTGTTCTGTTCTATTTTGTTCTATTGTAATCTACTCTTTTTATTCTTTTTATTATAATATACTGTTTTTCATTCAATTTTATTCTGTCATGTTCTATTCCATTCTATTCCAATAGAGACGGTTAAATTCTATTTTATCATAATTTACTTTTTAAATTCTATTCTTTTGTAATCTCATTTTAATCTGCTTGGTCTATTCTATTGTAATGAACTCTTTTAAATTCTATTCTCTTGTATTCTGTTCTCTGCAATGGGTTGGCACCCTGTAGGATAACCGGTACAGAGAATGGATGGATGGATGGATATATTCTATTCTATTCTGTTCTCTTCTGTTTTATTGTAGTTTATTCCAACAAAATAAATCTACAATTTATACAATTTATTTACAGTCTCTATTGGAATAAATCTACAATTTATTTTGTTCTATTTTATTCTATCCTCAGCATACATTTGGCACTATATATATTTCAGACATCAATCAACATTAATAATGGCACATATCTGTCGTTTATGCACTACAGAATCGAAAGGATAACGTGTGGATTTATTCAGAATGTCTATCACTCATGCATTATGTGTATATGTGTGTGTGTGTGTGTGTGTGTGTGTGTGTGTGGTCACATATCAGACTGTGTCGACTCACTTTGACCTGTGACTCAGTCATGCCCAATGAGTATGCCAGCCTCGCTCTCTCTGGTCCCGCCAGGTATTTGGTCTGCTCGAAGGTTTTCTCCAGGGCGAAGATCTGATGCCCGCTGAACGTGGGCCGCGTGTGTTTCTTTCTGCCCAGTGTCTCCCCAGGATGCCCACTGTCTACTGAAAAACAAACCACAGATCAGATTAACCCTTTTACATTTGCATTTTGATTTACTTGGATTCTCTGTAAAGATTTCCTGGTGTGTAGTTACACAAATTAGTTCATTGCAATAAAGTCATGTTTTATCTGGCTGTTCATTAAATGAACAGATTTAGATATTATTAGAATATCTAGTTCAAAATGAAATTATTAATTATTAACAAAAATTAATAAGCATTGCATTGAGTCAATCAGGGGTTCATGTCTGCTATGAGGTTAACTGAAAATGGCAAAGCAAAAAAACTAGTTTAAAGAACTTAAATGATAAAATTTTATTTTATGTATAAGATTTTTGTATATAAATTTATATACTGGACCTTTTATTGTATACAGGTTTACTGTTTAAACTCAATACAATTCAATTCAGTTCAATTATTTCCAAAGAATATTCAATTATTTCTACATAGCTAAATAAAGATGTGTAATAATTTACATATTCTGTTCTTATGGTGTATTTTAGGAAACTGCTAAACACCATCATTAACAGGAGGTCCAAATGTTAAACCTTTATCAATTATAATTAACAGCAGCATTTAATATTATTCACAATTATCTGATCAAATCAATTACATATTATAGATATACTGTTTCATTAAAATAATAAATTATGGTGCTACTAATATTCATATCAGCAATTATTTACAGCTATTTTAGAATATAAATTATATTTAATTATAATATTAATATTATATTTAATTATAATATAATTTTCAAATACAGATCTTTTTTTATACATATAGAGAAAACCTGATGATTAGAATTTGTTTGTAATGATTATGGCTAATATCATATCAGGTGTTATTTAGCTCTAATAATAATAGACAGGAATAAATTTGGCTTAGTGGATTTCTGAAGAAAGTGAATGAATTCAGTATTAATTCAGTAAAATGATGCTGAGTTTTCTTACTGTTGCTGCACTGTTGTCTTCCTCCTCTCCAGTCGTAGCCTCCCTCCACCCAGCAGCTGGTGCGTCCCTTCACGCCCGGACACTCACTAGGTTTGGGGAAAGCACCCAAAGTCGTTGGGGTGTAATCCCGGTTATAATACACCCCTGGAGTGGGCACGGTGCCACTGAAACCCCCCATGCTGGAATATCCCGAGAGCAGCGCGGTGTTAGCTGGGGCTCCCACTACAGAGCGACTCAGGATGTCGCTGATGCCGTGTGGCGTGCCCGCCTGCAGCTGGGCATTCAGGTTGCTCGGGCTGAGCTTGTAGAAGCTGTTGGGCACAGAGTATTGGCACATGGGTGCCTTGATGTCTGTCGAGAACTGGTTCAAGCCATTGTTGAAGAGGAAAGACCCGGACAGGTTGGGCTCCATGGGAACCAGCGTGGGTCCTGCGTCTTTGTCCAATAATGATGGATCCAGTGTGAATATTTAATATTTAAAGGCCAGGGGGATCTCACATGAAAGGCCAGCTTTGGTCTGATCCACTTTGGGAATGCCCTCTAGAATGAGACGAAGAGCCCTGAAGTTATTTTTTTGAGTCAGTTTGAGTCTTAAAATTTCCTCTCCTCAAATTTCACCTGTTTTGTTCCATACTTTGTGCTGCAACTCCAAAGTCAACACCAATCGTCCCGCCACCTTTAACCCGGTCCTACTCCCTGTAGATAAATGCCCTCAAAGTCAGCTCCTCGCTCTCAGGTCATAAATACGAGCTGCCGCGCACAGATGTGGCACTCTCTTGATAATGATGACCGGCGTTAGTCTGCTGGGCCTCGACTGGACAAGCACACAGCGTGCAGAGGGCCTGATTGGTCACCGTGCAGGACGGCAGCTCTGGATTGGTTGGTGGCAGACTAATGACTTTTTGAAGTGGCAGGGTGGGAATAAGTGAGTTTTTGATGGCCTCCCTGCCCTGTGTGTGGAGCAGCAGTTACACATCGGAGTGGAAAGAGATGGCACTTTAGAAGCCTGTCATGGTCGTCGGTTTGATTTTGATTGCAGAATTGTGAGCTACAAATAGTGACTTAATGGAGAATTGGTGGAACAGCTTTTACACCGAGCTTGTTATTCTGCTATATGCCATGTTGCACAACCTGGACATTTCTGCTTCATTTTTTCCTTGTGGTTTACCATGAAAATGATAGATAGATAGATAGATAGATAGATAGATAGATAGATAGATAGATAGACCATCAAAAACAAAGCACAATTTCACAATTTCATAGCAAAACAGGAACAAATGCATGGGAGAAAAAAAGATAAATTCCTGCTTCATTTTTTCTGCTTCATTTTTCTTTGTGGTTTACCATGAAAATGATAGATAGATAGATAGATAGATAGACAGAGCATCAAAAACAAATCACAATTTCACAGTTTCATAGCAAAACAGGAACAAATGCATGGGGAAAAAAAAAGAGAAATTGTGGTTTCTTGTTTGTTTGTTTTTTTGCTTTGCACATACAATATGTCCGCGTGAATAATTCTTTTCTCTCCTTTAGGTTTTTTCTGCTTTTCTTTTTTTATAGACAGACGGACAGACAGATAGATAGAGAGATAGATAGATAGATAGATAGATAGGTAGATAGATAGATAGATAATCAAAAAGGAAACACAATTTGATAGCAAAACAGGGACAAATATATGGGAGAAAAAAATGAAAAATGAAAATTAAAAATTTAATTAAAAAAAAATTTTTTTTTCAACCCCTCTCTTTACTATCTATTCATTTTCTTTCCTTCCCTTTTCCCCCTCTCTTAGAAGTGCCTATGAGTCAATACAAATACTAACTTGTAACTTGTAGATAGATAGATAGATTTCTCAGGAAGATATCATAACCAGATTTTTTTTAACCAGTTTTAAAAGTTACCGAACAACTGTCAGTGACTTAAAATTTCACATTACAAAAGCACAGCACCAAGCACTTACTAGATGGATCCCAAACCTGACAACATGTTAACACCTAACACACAACAGGGTTTTTGGCCAGCAGGGGACACCAGTAACACAAGTAAGTGCAACAATCCTAGTGTGTGTTTTTTGTTTTTTTTTTAAACTGGGCATGTCTAAGAGGTTATTTCAGAGACCCAGTGAAAGACTGAGACAGGAACAGTCTTCAATTAATGTACAGATTCTGCTGATGGCATTTTACAAATGAGTAAAAAAAAAAACTTAACGTAATAATGGAGTGTGTTTGTATTTTCTCCTTGATCTGCAAATACGTCATGTGTCTGTGTGCTAATACCAAAAAGAGGTTCACAGTAAAAACAGTTACACCCAATGAGAATTTTTAATGTAGTTGGTACACAATTCAGACCCAGTCTCAGTCTTAAAGGTGCATCAGTCAAGATTGGGGCTCTAGCGGTTAAGTAGGTGAAGTACACCACTGGAACAAGTTTTTTTTTTTTTTTTTAAACTCCTTTAACCCGTTTCCCATTCCCACCTATGTACACAAAGCCACATCCCCAGAATCTATAGTAACAAGCAGACTTTGGTTACAAGGATGATGGTGTTAGCATTTTAGCCTAACCTGTGGACCACTAGGCCATTCAAATTCTTGACAGAGCAGTTATAACACAATAAAAAAGTGAAAATCGACTCAAGAATGGTCAAGAATGCGTTCACTATTCTGTTTTTCTTTAATGAGCTCTCATGAGGTTTTCAGCTGATCTTGTTGGTGGTGGTGTTGTTGTTACAGTAAATGTATATGGCTGCACTGGGGATTGGAATTCTGCCATGTTGTCCTCTCCGAACAGACTGAGATGGGGTGGAGTAAAGTGGCATTGGGGTGTGTCTACAAAACATCTGACTAGTTACCCATATAAACCCGGGCATGCATTCCAGCCCAGACTGCAGTTTTCCAAACAGGTTTACTAAGCCACGTATTACACTTGTACTAACGTCATTGCTTTAATCATGTCCTACATATTTTTCAGGCTATTTGTACTAGTAAGAAATAAAATTTAAAAAGAGAATATTGCATCTTTAATACTTCATCCATGAAATATAATTTTCCAGAAATACAGACATGGGTCTGCACGAAATTAACCAAATAACTAAATTTGCTTCAGGTACAACATATATTCAGTTGAGATGTAATTAACAGCAAATGTCAGGCATAAAAATAAAAAATGTCTTGGTTTTATGTGATTAATCCCATATCTATATCACGATCTTCAACCAAATTCCTCATAAAGAATCATAGCACAAGATTCCTCACTCTTCATTCACAATTCTGTTTGATATTCCAGCCACTCTACCAAGAAGATTACAATTTTTATACATTTATCGATTTTTATCTAGGTTAATGAATAAATTATGACAATCTACATATAATTTAACCCAAATACATTCCCCTGCGGTTATTAAGATGCCAGATTTGAAATGTGCATGCTGAGGATTTTTTTTTAATCACTTAGATGGCTGATGTAACCTGATTGTAAGCACATTACACTTAATGGTTCATTCTTTGATTCATTTATTCATGTTTCGCATCTTATATATACAATATATTTTCTAATATATACATATGCATAAACAAAGAAACACAAAAAAGGTTGTTTATTTGCTAGAATACACCTAAGACTTTGACAAAGATTAGCTTCAAAGATTAGAAAAGAGGTTTTCAACCTGCAGGGATCTGTATTTCTTTTTTCTTCTACAGTAATATGATTGTTAGAAATGTGAGGATTAGACTGGTTTAGATAAGTAACACACACACACACACACACACACACACACACACACACACACACACATACAGTATAATACTTTACACAATATACAGTGATTTACAGTAAATGTGACAAAAGAAATTTGCTTCTCTGACTAATTCTCTCACTGTTATTTTGGTGGACGCCCTCCTCTAGGCAGAGCCATGGATGTGTCATATTTTTTCCTTTTATTAATAATGGATTTAGTAGTGATTCATGGGTTGTTCAAAGTATGGAATGTTTAATAACCAGACTCTGACTGATACTTTTCCAGAACTTGTCCATTAAAAAGGGTATGAAAAGATATCACAATACCCACGATATCCTATAGTTCATCATCATCATCATCATCATCATCATCATGTCTTTCACTTTCTGCCTGCTTGTACACTTCTACACATATATACACACACACACACACACACACACAGAGCACATAAAGCAAATCTAGTCCAAAAGTACTTCTCTCACAAACCAAAGCAGTTGGACTTGTTTTACAGATAGTGCTGGGTGTGATGAATAGCTACAAAGGGTTTTACAATAAAAAGCTAACCATCCTTTCATACCTCAAATTTCCTTTAACATGTCTCGCATTTCTTGGAAAACACTGAACAAAAAGTGTGTCATCTCACGTTGGATGCAGCATCACTAACAGATCCTCCAGACATTAAAACATTAAAGTCAGATGCCTCTTAAAATGGAGTCACAGATAAAAGGTGAATAATGATTGCTGCAGAACAATGAAATGATAATTACATTCTTTCATTCACTGGAAACTCCTTCTATAAATGTTAAATAAATAAAATCTCCTTACAGAAAGCTTCACTGTATCAATGTTTCTCTTTGTTAAAAAACAAAAAAACAAACAAAAACAAAACAAAACAAACAAACAAAAAACCCCAGCACATTATTATTAATCTTTTTTTTTGCATTTATTATAATTATTACACTTTCTTTTAATTCTGTCTATTATGTTATATGGAATAAGGTCCAGACTTTGAGTCCAAGTGTTTTTATTTTATAATCTATGAACCTTTTGGTCATGTTATTTCTTTCTAGCAGCTATAATATTGTGTGTTAGTTTTTAAAAGAGGGGCACAATTATAGGGTGCACACAGAGATTGATCAGGAATGGACTATGAACCAAAATCAATTCAGGAATTTTCTTTATAGTGTTCAAAATTATAAATGAAAGTACATTTAGGGCTAGTGGTTGCCTGCTATGCTATGCTATGCTGTGCTGTGCTGTGTGTGTGTGTGTGCCTGCCCACCAGAAAAACTCCCTAACTTCCCCTGAAAAGTCTGTCCCTGCGGCTGATGTCCATTAGGGGGCTCCCAAAAAGTAACTCAGTCAAAATACTATACTATAATTTCAATACTAATCATTCTAGTAGTTAGCCCAACATGTGCATAAGTTCATAATATGAAGTTAGACAGTAATGACTGCATAAACATGATTCATTTAAAAAACATATTCAAAAAAATACATATTCTTCTCCCGTGATTAGAGCTGTTTTTGGATTTGTGTTGAATAAATCAGGGTAAACAAGATTGAACTTAAATTGCAGTGGCATGTCATAAAAACCTAGCATGCCTTCTGAGTTAAAACACCATGGAAAGCACCTGCTTCTCCAGGATAAAGCAGTTATGCTGTAAGCAGGTTTAGCTAAATGCATGGAGTTATGACAAGACAATTTACTATGCCAGAAATGAAACTCACAGAACGGAGGCCTAGATCAAATCTTGCATATTCCCCACAAAAGAGCTCATTGTGACCCTGGATATACAGTGAGGTCCAAAAGTCTGAGACCACATTGAAAATCTGGAATTTAAAAAAAAAATTTAATTCAAATTATGAAATATTTAAGACACAGAAAGCAAACGTTCAATATCTTGAATGTTTAATATTTAAGATTCTGCACTATTTCTACATCCCCATTTAAATGTAAGCAAATTTCTGATACTGACCATGTTAACTGCTTTGTACAAAAGGTCCGATTATCCTCATACCTAATGTCTTTTACTGAAGCATGTGTTCAGACAACATTCCAATCTATAATCTAAAAGTGATCATAAAGCTTTGCACAAACTTGTGGAGTCCATGCCAGCTCGTGTGCACAATGTCATACAAAAAGGAGAAATACCAAATACTAAGAAGCCATGGAATTCATGTAAATATTTTAAAGATTCTTCACTCATTTCATTCAAGTTGTTATCAGTATTATAATTTGTATTTTTATAGTTTGTAATGAAAACTGTTGTATTAAAGTAGAAAAAAATAGAAGCAGTTTCTCTAGTTATTTATATATATATATATATACATACAAATATATATATATATATATATATATATATATATATATATATATATATATATATATATGTGTGTGTGTGTGTATAGCTACTGGTGCACAATAGAAAGATTTTAAGATTCTTATGAGGATTTCTCAAACAGTTATAAATGCTTGTTTCTGTTTTAAATCATTTATTTTTGACTTGTACACTTTTTTTTACAGATTATGATGAAATATACATCATTATCCTGTTAAACCTTTATCGTAATACACTTTTCCATGGAAAAATCTGGTCTCTTGTGAATGCTGGAGATCAAGAAATATAATGGGGGTTTTTTTAGCATCACTAACCAAGCTGTACCAACTCATTTCTAAATTCAAACTTTAGTTTAGTTTAGTTTTATTATGCGGCCTGTTGTTACAAAATTACTGCAGGCTGGGCTTGTATTGGTGCCAGTGACAGTTCAGTAGAAGAACAGGCATTTGTTTGGACTTGTCTTAATGGAAATTTAATTTTAGGCTTATTTACCTCCAGGCTTATTTACCTCCAGTTTCTCAGGTAAGGAACCTGAACAACAAAATGGAAGCCTACTTTAATAGACTTTGTTCTAGTAAACCTAACATCTTGGATGTATCCAAACAAAGCAGGCGACTTCATTCTTGACCGCAAGGAATTCTGCTTTCGTAACCGGCTTTGGCCCAGCCTCTTTCGTTTCTCGTTTATTTATGTTGTCAAGAATGAATGGCTGAGACAGATGAACTCGGTTAAATGGTGCTTTCTCATGGAAAACACAGACATACAGAACTTCAGGATTTTCTTCTTGTGAAGTGGACCTGCATGTTCAGCAGTGTGACAGTGGCAACATTTTATGGGGAAGAAAGAAATGAGTGAGTATACTCTAATTACATTCCACATCCTGGTGAGCTTTCAGCAGAACAGATAAAGTAATACAAGACTATATGTATTACACAATGTTTGATTTTAGAGGCAGTGAGAATCATCTCGGGTGTGTATGTATGCCAAGGCCTTCAACAAAATCTTGAAGTGCCCATAGGATGTAGTATTTGATTTAAATACTGTTGTCTTATGGCCATCACTGTTAGCTTCACTGGCACCTTAGTAGAGTCCAGGCAACACGTAGTGCCTTTTTTTCCCCCTGTATTGACTGTTCCATGTAATGAAAAACAATAAACAGTAATTAACTGCAATGTTCTAGCTTATTATAACCCTTAAACTAGGACAACCACATTAGCACACCCATCAAAGTGTTTAGGTAAGTCCATTACAACTGAGAAGAATAGATCAGACACAAATACTAATTTTGCTAACAGGGAACAACGTATTGTACATCTGATTCAATGAATCATATTAATGGCTAATTGTAGCATCCAATTTCAGATACTGGTTTACTTTTTCATTATTTGTATACATTATATTGCTAATACAAGATGGGTAGTATTTATAATTACCTCACCTCAAAACAACAGAAAGATATCAAGACAACCAAGAGGAAGAGTTTTGCTAAAAACACTGAGAGAAAGAGCTCAGCTGAAAATGCTAATGTTGCTAACAGGGAACAGACTCTTGTAGCCACTATTAGCATGATTAGTGACATTAGTGACACTTTTTGACTGAGCAGTTTATAATTTACAGTTCCTCTACATTATTGGTAATATTTATAATATACTGTATTCACATTGCTTCAAAACACTTTAGAGGAAAAACTCAGGCAAAACAAACAAATGAACAAACAAACAAAATGTTGTTGCTAAACAGGGAACAGACTCTTGTAGCCAATATTAGCATGATTAGTGACATTAGCCTTTTGACTGAACAGTTTATACTTCAAACTGCCACTACAAGACTGGTGATATTTATTTTCATCTCACCTCAAAACATCTGAGAGGAAGAATTCAGCCAAAAATGCTAATGTTGCTAACAGGGAACAGACTCTATTAACTAACCACTATTAGTATGATTAGTGACATTAGCCTTTTTACTGAGTATTTTATACTTTCTATTGCCACTACAAGATTGTTGGACTTTATTTTCAACTCACCTCAAAACATCTAAGAGGAAGAGCTCAGCCAAAAATGCTAATGTTGCTAACAGGGAACAGAATCTAGCAGCCACTATTAGCATGATTAGTGACATTAGTATTTTTTACTGAGCGGTTAATACTTTCTTTTGCCATTATGCAGTAAGATTGGTGGTATTTTTATTCACCTCACTTCAAAACACCTGAGAGGAAGAACAAAAATACTAATGTTGCTAAACAGGGAACAAACTCTTATAGCTACTATTAGCATGATTAGTGACATTAGCCTTTTTAAATGTTAACTCAAAAATGCTATTGTTGCTAATAGCAGAGTCTCTAAAAGGGAAGTTGTTTAGTTACTGTTAGCATGAGTAGTGGCATTAGCATTTTTGACTGAACCATTCCTTATACACTATAAAAGTTAAGTCAAGACTGAGACTATTAATTGGTTGACACTTCACACTTTATGCATTAATTCAACACTTCAGGATCTAACTGAACACTGGCAGATTTTACTGCTGATCAGTATAACTAAACTGTCAAGTTGTCTTACTATTATTAGAGTTATTTAACTCTTTTTCACTTAACACAGGCGTGTCATGGTATACATCAATCCCCCAAATCCCGTGTATGTTTCTGATGCTCTATATTCATTCATTTTCAGAGAAACATGGTCGTAATTGTGGCAGCCGCTGCCTGGGTCCCATGAAATTCCTTTCAGGAGTGGAAGGAAGCGCAGGGTTTCTCGCCTCAAGGGACACCTCATCCCGCACAGACAGACTCGTTTTCCTTTGCCGTCCAGTAAAAGTGAACGAGAAGGTCAGAATACAAATCGAAAGTGGGCTCTTGTCATGGAATGGTCACAGAGCTATCGGGATCGGCTTTACAAATGACTCACCGCTAAATGCTATACGGGACCTGAGGAATAGTCCACGATCCTGCGTGGTACCTCTTCCTGAGGTCTTGTGCCTGCCTGGTGCAAAAATTGAGTTCTGGATGAACTATGCAGATTTTGTGATTATCCGGGCAAGCGATCGGACAAAATATTACATGAAAGCAGAAGGACTAAATCTCCATGAGCCGCTGTTTGTTTTCTTGGATTTTTGTGGAAGCACGAGCACAGTGCGTCTTTTGGGTAATTAGTGCAAACACTCAGAATAAACCCATTTCTCATTTAATCCCATATTGACTAGACATTTAATAATAATAATAATAATAATAATAATAATAATAATAATAATAAATATATTATTATTATTATTATTATTATTATTATACATTTGTGTTTACTTACTTACTTATTTTTCTATTTATTTATTTATTTATTTATTTATATTATGATACAGGTTCGAGGAAGGGGGGTCGCACATCCTGCTCTGTTCTTCCATCAGGCCCATCTGATGCAATAGCAACAAAAGAGCAAGCACTTGAAGAGAACCTTCTTAACCTCAGTCTTATCTCTTATGTTAATGAAAATTCAGGTTGGTATGCACTTGTTTATGAAAAAATGTCAGTTTATGTTCTGATAATTCTAGTGATGATATGTCCTGTGCGGGTTCTCAGTAGGCTACCATCAAACCGTCACAGTCTCAGTTATTAAGTATTCACTAGATACTAATTTGTATGAAAATTTACGAATGGTTAAGGTGAAGGTTTGGCTGAAAGTTTGTGGTCAAAGTTTGGTACAGCTTCGTTCATGCAATTATGCATTTTCCAGAAAATTTTGCGAGTTTGTCAGTTCCAACATGTTTGATTCAACTAATTAGGTAATTGATATTTGGAACCACTTGTACTTGATGGATACTTGCAGGATCCAATCTCACACATTGTTATAACTATACTTTACATTTACACTTTGTATCACCCATACAAGATTGGCAGTATTCGATACATCTCATATACAGAAACAAAAGTATTAATAACCATAAGACGACTTAATAATAACTCAATAACTCAGAAAGTTCAAATCAGGTGGAAGAAGACATCCGCAAACATTTGCATTCAACATTCAACTTTGTTTTAATAAACCTCAGTGAAATTCATACTCAAAATGTGGCAAAATGTCAGATAGATTAACCACTAGTAGTAATGGTTAACCACAAATAGTCACGAAGATTAACCACTCACCTGGCGTAAACTTAGGTAATGTTATACTGTTTGTAACTAAGTACACTTTATGTCAAAGTTTTATTCTATTTTCAACAAACATGTTGGATCTGTTCTGATAAGGCCCAGCTGCAGGAGCTTTTGTTATAAACCACTGCCTGAGAAGTATTTGACTGTATTTTTTTATCATTTTTGTTTTCAGACCAAACATTTTTCAGAGAAGCACCACCATGGCAAGCAAGTCACTCACCATCATCTATTCATCCACCAGTATCTACTCAAAGATCAGGTCCAACCACACACAGCAAGACTGCAGTCAACAGAGGTTTAAAGAGAAGGCTTCAGTCCTCAACGGTAGTCATTCATGATTAATGATAAATGTATGCTGGTCTGGGAAAACCCGGATATCAGTGTGTGTAAAAAATACAACAACAACAACAACAAAAAGTCATAAAATTTCTGGAATGTTGTCATGTTATCTTTCTGCAAGGAACATGTTTACTAAGAAGCCAGTTTAACAAACATGGTGGTAAAAAAGTCAGTCTGCCTAAACTTTCACTTTCGGTTGAGACACATGCAAACATAATTCAGTTGAGGAAAGGCTGTACTTTGCAGAACTATATATAATAGCAAATGTCAAAATTTAACCATTTGAATAGTTTTCCCAGGCTGCCACACATACATGTGAGTGATAGACTTATAGTGTTGTGCCTTAATGGTAACCACTGTGCATCACCATTGCATAAACACAACCATCACCATTGTGCAACGCAGGTGTGACTTTGATTGGTAGTTGACGAAGCGCATGTATTGTGTTTACTCCATTACCACTAGGAGGGAACGGATGTGAGGTCTCTACTAAGAGCATTTCAACAGCAGTATCTCAGCTCTAATGAGGTACATGTGATCGTCTGGAGGAAAAGGCTACTGAAGAGTGCGCTTGATGCTCTATCCAACAGGAACTTCTCCTGGACTGAAAAACCTCATATTGAGTTTGCTGGCGAGGAGGCTTTTGATAATGGTGGCCCGAGAAGAGAGTTTTTTAGGTAGGCCATAATGAAATTTCTGGGTGGTAAGGATGGCATTACTATCTCCCGTCAATCAGAGCAAACTAGCCAATCGTGGGTGTCTGTGAGCTCATGTATGCAGAAGAGGGCAGACAGCGCTTTCCTCCAAGTGTGTTACACTGCCCTGTGACGCAGCATGAGCAGCAGCTCGAAAAGATCCAGTGGCTGGTTTCATGTGTTTCAGAGGAAGCACATGTTAATCTTCACCCTCCCTGGTTGGTAGCTGTCGTGTGAAAGGGGAGAGTTAGTTATTGGTTGGGAATTGGCAAAAATGACCAAAGTAGGAAAGAAAATCAATGTGAATTTTGTGTATTTGCAGAATAACTGACATGCTGAAAAGATCTTTGATTTTGCCTTTCATTTTTGGGGAACTAAAGTGTTTTTCCCAATACATTCCTTTCAGACTGCTGATGATCGAGGTGCAAAGCAGTCTGGGTATTTTTGAGGGAAACCCCAAACACTTGTTCTTCACTTATGACCAGATTGCTTTGCAGCAGCGTAAATACGAGCAAGCCGGGAAGCTGGTAGCTTGGTCTATAGCTCACGGTGGACCAGGACCCAAAGCTCTAGACACTCATCTTTACCAGCTCATGTGTGGTGTAGAGATGGAACTGACAGACTTTGACTGGTGCCTCATACCAGATGCCGACGTCCAAAGAAAAGCACAAAAAGTAGGCTTTTGTCTGCAGGATCAACTATTTATAGGTCTCTTTATACATGCTTATCTGGAAATGTGCCTAAACCAAATCTCCCGTGTCTTCTCAGATCTTATCTTGCAAGACAGCTGAACACCTTTGTGCTCTGCAAAGAGAATTAGGAGACTGGATCTGTGATTGTGGATTTCCAGGCATTTATGGACCAAACATTTGCGTCCAAGACGTTCCTAAGATTTACTCCTACATCGTGAGGCACCACATTTATCTCAGGTGACGTATGAAAAGTACTGAAAATGTTCTGCTTAGTGTAACATGGGCCCCTCCAAACCATTTACTGGAGGATTTCCACTCAGTTTAGTTCAAGCTCTAACCATTTCTTGTCCTTCTTGCAAATTAAAAAAATGCCTGATTAAAAAAATGCATGATTAGGAGGTCTATGACCATTCCAGCTAGTCAGAGTGTTCAGGAACATGCAGATTGGAATATATGCCAGAGAAAGGCATTTCTTATCACACAATCTCTGGTTTCACAAAAGACTGCCACAAACATAAAAAAAAAATACACCAGTGTCATGTTTGCAATGATACATTGCTTGCTCTAATACTTCATCATTTCTGTAGTAGCAGCTCATTCACAGAGACTTATATGGAGGAAGCTCCAAATAATTTAAAGCTGATAATAAATTGATTTAAAAAATGTGTTGATAGTTAGTTGTTGATACTGTGAAGCTTTCTGCTTTCTGTAAGGAGATGTTTATTTAACATTTGCGTAAGGAGACTCCAGTGCCAGCACTTTGTAGCAGTTTTTCACCACGGCAAAGTCTTCAAGACCGAGTGCTTTCTGGTTTTTGTGTAACATGACATGCTGCATTTTGTCTTATTAACTTCAAGAGAGAGAAAAAGAGAGAGTTGTGAGGGAATGACTGTTTATTGGCAAATCATTGTAATCATTGGCAAATCTCTGTTGTATAAGAACAATAAAACACTTCAGGACATGCTGTTTTAGGAAATGCAGTGTTTTAAATTTATTTTACGTTTAAAATCTTCAGGGTGTCGATTATGATCAACCAGTTCACCGAAGGCTTGAACTCATGCGGAAAGCTGTGGGACATAGTGAAGACCAACTGGAAAGATTTCCTGCCTATTTTTACCAAAACGAACAAAAAGATATCACGATCATCATTCAGAGCCCTGTTTGAAATCAGCTGGAGTGCGGAAGGTACCAAGAGGAGAGAGGAGGAAGAAGAAACCATCTACTCCTGGGAGCTGGTGCTAAAGATGATCAAGGGTGAGCATCATCTTCTCGAGATAGCCTTCATGTTTTATCTGAAGAGTGAGCACATCACAGCATATCAGAGCCAGAGGTTTTAGGGAAAGCAGGAAATGATATGATGTAATTTTGGCTACATCCTAACTGTCACATGCACATTGTTCACAGCCAGTCTTGTGAGTAATTGTGTACACAGGATTCAAAACAATAAGGCATGTTTGCTTGATTTTCCGTAGATAAAGAAACAGAGCTGCGTTTCGAAGAGCTGCTTGTTTTTATCACGGCCACAGATGAGGTTCCAGTGTTGGGATTCCCCGACAAACTCAGTATCCACTTTTACCAGCCTGAGGGGAGAGGCTTTCGTCTACCATACACATCCACTTGTTTAATGGGACTGTTCCTCCCGCGAGGGGTCAGGAGTCATGCAGAGCTCAACAAGATGCTGCTGAGAGCAGTGAGAGACTCGACTGGATTTGGAAAATCATAAGACTGTATTTACAAAAAAGTGTTTGTTTTACTATTGTTGTACTGTTAAAAGCAAGAAATCATTTGGTTTTGTGTAGCAGTTGGAGTCCCCCTGAAAGAACTTCCTGTTGTTGTGACAAGAGGAACTTTAACTTGTTGTTGCTGAGAGGATTTGGTAAAATCATAAGACCATATTTAAAGGGAAAACACCATTATTTCCATGCTATTGAAAGTAAAAGTGGCTCGGTTTTGTGCAGTGTTGTTGCATAAAGAGGAACTAAATATTTGCACTGAAGAATATGACTATCATTTTTATACTGGAGGTCAATACAACAGTGTAATACATTCATAGTTACCTGTATAAAAATGAATGTGTATAGTTTTAATATTGTGCCATATTTGTGTACTGATAGTGAAAATAAAAATATATATATTTATGACTTTATTGAGTTCTTCTTGAATTCCTTTAATAAACCAATCAATATATAAAAATACACAACTACACTCTAAAAATAAAGGTTGTCCTATGAGACAGACGTGAGAGGATGTCTTACCAAAGCTTGAGTAATACACTAAAAAGTCATTTATGGTTACAAACGCTTTATCTAAGGCAGGGGTCATCAAGCAGATGTATGATCCATGTAAGCATTTCAGCAGGCAGAACTGAATTCATGGAAAAAAAAAAAAAAAAACTTTAGCAGAGCCACAAAATTTAATAAACAACTGTCTGTAGTTCATTGAATCTCATAACACAAACTAGTGCATAGATTGTTCACAGAATATTCAAAGATTGGACAGAGAAGTATGCGTTTAATTAGACACATCAAATTCAAACTGGAAGTGTCTCATCTGTTCAGAGTCAATGGCTATAGTTCAAAGTGGTAAAACAAAGTTACTCAACAAAACAAAACATAACCACTTCAAAGTTCATGCGTTTTATATAAAGGCATGAACTAATCATTAATAAATCATTAACTGTTAATGGTTATTCATTAAAAGGTGACTGTTGTTGCCTTTCTGTCATGTTGGTAGCTTATCACTATCTTTGTAAGGAATTTTATATAACTAATGACCTTTCCAAATTGTACTTGAATACCCCTGCTCCAAGGTGTTGTGCAAAAACTAAGGCATTTCTGTGTTTTCTTTGGGCTTTATTGATTACTTTGCTAACACATAACCACAAATTCTTCCCTCTAGTTCTACCTCTGAAAGGAGATGATGTTCGTTTACCAAAATTTAAACCAAAAATAGACCAAACCAAATTCTGCTAAATTCTACGAAACTATACATTTCGCATAAATGTTTATAGACTCTTGAATATGCCTAGACTTTCATTAGAATATTCCTTTAAATCAGAAATATTTTTGGTTAAAACTTATTGGTTTAGACCTTTTATACATTTAAGAAAACTTTACAAACCTTAAAAAATGAATAAAAGCCTTTGATAGACTTACATGTCTATGTTTGCTGAAGTTTAAAAGGTCTGTATAAATCACAGTAAACACTGCATCAGTGTGAGATGGACAATTAAAGCCAACAGAAAGAAAATTGTGGAAGAGAAAAGCTGAAGTCACCTATTTGCATCAGATTTTTATTACACAAGACTGAAAATAGTTACTAAATAAAGCATGGGAAAGCAATAGTCATTCCTGTGTGAATGAAAATAGTTCTTCAGGATGAAAATAGAGCTTCAGTTCTGTCACAGTCAGCTGTTGCCTCAGTCTCTACAATCTTCTACAATTCAGGTTCTGACAGTTCTGTAATTTTAAAATATTGCTCCACAAGCATCATTTTTATAAACGATATTTTGATATAAAAATCCTCACATATTCAGTGGCAAGTAAATACATTTATGACAAAAATTCTTTAGTTAAAAAAAGTTTGAAAATGTTACAAATCCAAGTTCTAGTATTCCTGAATTGTGTCCTAAGTTAGAGGGCACCAACATGAATAAACGGATTATATTGCATCTATAATACAAAACAGATGAAAATAAACTAGGTCAGTAAGAGTGTCTGGCCTGCCAACATGTACCATAGCTTTAATTTTCACAGCCTGTCGCAGGAAATTAGCTCTGACCCTGCTGGCATGTTAGCATTCATGTGTTTCTTGTAAATTCCTACTCTGGAGTTGTAAAGTTGTTAATTCTAGGACATGACGCACATGCAAAGTGCTTAAAGTCAGAAATGAACAACAACTGTGGATGCTTGTAGTTGTTGTACTAATGTTACTATGTAGTAGACCACCTACCGCACTAAATATAACAGCAAATCGCCCACTAACCTACACCCCTTAATCTGACACCTGTAAATCAGCTATTTATCTTATAAAGCATGTTTTTATTAACTACTACAAATGTGAAATGTATGTGATTTTTCCATAAATGAAAATCAGCTTTATGGAAAAATCACATACATTTCACATGTAATTATATAATAAGTGATCACATGTGGAAAGCAAATGCATATTGTTTTGATATGTCCTAAACTTGAACATGTGAAATCAAGTAAACATATGTGATATCATGTGGGAAAAAAATCACATATGGAAATAAATGAATTAGGTGTAAAAATGAATCATGTAAAAATTACATGTGAAACTAAATCAATTGTGTGTAAAAATCACAAGTAAAAATAAATGAATCATGTGTAAAAAAAAAATCTGAAAACAAATCAATCAAGGAAAAAAATCACGTGAAAATAAATGAATCACCTGTAAAAAATACATGTGAAACTAAAAATATTGTGTGTAGAAATCACATGTGAAAAGTGAATAATGTGTAGAAATCACATGTAAACATAAACAAATTGTATGTAAAAAAAAAATCACATGAAAATAAATGAATGAATCATGTGTAAAAAAAAAAATACAAGTGAAACTAAAAATATTGTGTGTAGAAATCACATGTGAAAATAAATGAATCATGCAAAAAAAAACAACAATCAATTGTTTCCCAAACAAAGGCTGAGAAAAGGAAGAAAAATGTGTCTCCCTTTTTCAGTGCCAAAATTTTTTGGACTAGGTTCAGGTCTTTGGTGTGGCCATTGAGATGGAGCTGGACTGGAAACTTTGCTGCAACCTGGCAACCCTGGTTAGTGATATTAGCTCTTTGGGAAACACACTCGCCGTATTGATCAATGGTACTTCTAAAACCGCTCCAAACGAGCTGCTAGACTGTATTTTGTTGACTCTCAACTACCAATTAGGGGGTTACTCTAAAACTTCACTAGATAGTAGCCTATAGTAGCATAAGTCAAGTGTTTTAGCCTCTTGACTTGATTGTATTTGAGGCTATTGTCCTGCCCCACCAAAATCTGTGTCTTGCAACTTGGAAGTGTTGATCATATACATCACATGAGTGGCCATATGAGCAGAATTTTTCATCAGAAGTACAATGCAGCTAAAAAAAGTAACTTCTTTAGCAATTTGCACACTCCATTGTTTTGAGAGTAAAAACTGAGTCATATCAACTTGAACTTATCAGCTGTGCTTATCAGAGTGAAAGTAATAAAGTTGCATCATGTGTTATAGTGATGAAGCACAATTTGAATGCAGTGATGTGAAGTTTAAATATTCATTATTTAATTGCTCTGACTTAAAAGCCCTTTTTCCTAAATTTTATATACCTCTATTTTTTTTTTTTTTTTTGCTGTTTAAGAGGAAGGGGGATTATGTCATTGGAATCCAGGGGCAATTCCAAAGGTGTACTGGGAAAATGGAATGTTGGGGGTGTTTCCTGCACACGTCTTTAAGCCTTTGGGTGGCCATTTATCTGCTTGTGAATCATGTCAGAATTCCTAAAAAAAAAAAAAAAAAAAAAAAAAAAAAAAAAAAAAAAGCCAGGATTGCAGCATCAGTTTACACCCTCTGCAGTGACATAATGCAGAAATCCACGAATGACCAGGTCATGTGAGCTTTTTTTTCACTGTAGTTTGTTAGCACGCTGACAGAAAACCCTTATGAAAAATGAAAATCTTATTTTTACTACTTATAATCCTATTTATACTACATATAAAGCCTGAGTGGTGCGATTCAGAGAATGGGAAGAATTCTGATGCTGATGCCAAAATGGTCACCAGTTTATGTTTGATTCACTTTGAAATATAAGCCTGTTGTTACACTTTGCATTTCTGTTCTCTCTCTCTCTCTCTCTCACACACACACACACACACACACACACACGCTGTCCTCCGAAATGGAAAGCTCCACACATCTGGAATGCTTGGATGTCTATGAATCGTGCTGTCTGAATTCCAGCTTAGGCACTTTTAAACTTTTACAACAGTTTATTTAAGGGTCAGAACAAGGTTTCAAGAACTTACATAGAACAGACCCACATGATACACAAGCCCAGTCACTTTGTTCTGATTATAAATACATTTTTAAAGCCACACATCTTCCATTTCTTCAAACACTTTCTTTGAAGCGTACCTACATAATGCCTTTAGAACAAGCACACTCCTGTTTTAGATATTCCTGTAGCAGATACTGTAATTGACAAATATGTGTCCACCATTTTCCACAATTTCCATTTACAGCACACTTATGAAGCACTACATGTACCTTTTGCAACTTTCTTAAAGTGTCATGAATGTGCTGTTGGTATAAACAAGCTACACACAAGATATGGATAAAAATTGGGGAAAAATGGATATGGTTGTTGTTCTCTCTTCCAGGTAAAGTTGCATAAAACCTCAAATTCTCCACCATTGCTTTATAAAGTGTTTGTATGTGAATGTGCTATATGTAGGCACCTCTCCAATACAGTGTTACCGTTTCTTCTACTGTACCGTTTCTTCTATCCAATGCTCTTTTCCTAGCACCTAATGAGTGACATATTAAACGTAATATCTTTGCTGACGGTATGCCGATCTCATCTATAGATAAAGGCTCTATTACTTCATCGTAAGCTTTCTCAGTGACTCACTGACTTATTTGAAGTCTCCAGGAAATTCCAGTAGTAAAGAAAGATATTATTGCACTTGTGAGGAGCAATATTCAGTGACATCAGCACATAAAATAATTTTATATTTCTATTTCCTTATGTCCTTCACCTTTTCACATGGATTCATTTAACTATCTTGCTGTATAGTGCTACTAAACTACAGGGTGTCCGAAAAGTCAGGAAGCAATGGGAATATGTTGAGCAAATACTGTATACCGTTCCGAATATGTTGGGCAAAATCCGCAGAAAGCAAGACAAAGTGGCTCAGAAAATGCATAGAGCGTAAGGGTGAACATGTAGAGCATATGTTAGACCACATGGAGAGCATATGTAAATAATGATTACAAAATTTAGTATATGTAGTTTTACTCTCATTAGTTTCTGTCTTTTTGGACACTCTGTATATAATAGATGAAAAAAGCAACAACAACAAAAAATACTAGATAGATAGATAGATAGATAGATAGATCTGTCTTTTTACACCACCAAAATGGATTTGAAATGAAGCAATCAAGATGTGATTGAAGTGTAGACTTTCAGCTTTAATTCAAGGGGTTTAACAAAAGTATTGCATTAACCGTTTAGGAATTACAGCCATTTTTTACACAGTCCCTCCATTTTCTCAGGCTCAAAAGTAATTGGACTATTGACTGATAAGCAGTTTCATGACCATGTGTGGCCTGTTTTCTCATTATTTCATGACAAATTAATGAGATAAAAGGTCTGGAGTTGATTCCAAGGGTTGAATTTGCATTTCGTAGCTGTTGATGGGAACTCTCAATACACGGTCCAAAGACGTGTCGATGCAAGTGAAGGAGTTTACCTCAAGATGCAAACCACTGGTAACACTCAAGAACAGAAAGGCCAGATTAGACTTGCTAAAAAAAACTCTAAAAAAAAGCCTGGCCATCCTGATGCAAATTTAACTTTTACCAGAATGATGGGAAGAGAAGAGTATGGAGAAGGAAAAGAAGGGCTCATGATCCAACGCATACCACATCATCTGTCAAACATGTGGAGGAAGTGTTATGGCATGGGCATGTATGGCTGCCAATGGAACGGTCATATGTCTGAAGGTGCGGCCAAAGAAAAATTTTACTGGAACTCATTCTCTGTTCTCTTATCTCTTCAAAACAAATAATGCGTCAAAATGAAACTGAATGTACAGTATGTTGCAGAATAAATAACATCAGGATTCCCAGAATCCTGTTATATTTCTCAGGTTATAGTGAGGAAATTTTTTAAAATTCCTCACATAACCATGAAATTGGCCCAAGTTTATTGACAAGTCACAGTTTATGGCATTGTTTATGTATAATATTACTCCACTGATAAGGACTCATAGTCTGTATAGACTGTATTATAATGGTTTTGCACAACTTGAATGTTAAAGCACTAAGAAACTGAGAGAATGCAATGGGAAATACCATACTACTGGTAGATTCCCGAAAGGTATACTTGTGATTGCACAGAACCTGAAGGTCTGAAAATGTAATAGGGTACATTTGTACTTCCGTCACTGTTACTTCATTCGTTGTCACACCTGTCACACTGGTTACGATGGTTGTGATGTGTGGCTGGAAAACAAGTTTTAATGGAACTTAGAACATTTTTTTCTCTCTTATCTTTACAGATACATTACGTTAAACATCAAACCAACAGTGTAAACCATTCCATTATGTTAAACATGGAACCAGCAGGCTTCCTTCTTGCAATCTTTAAGCTAGTCTAAAGAGCTTGCTGTCATGAAGGTGGCATGTAACAGCTGATTGTGAAACATGACAGGTGTGCTGGTATTGTTATGTTTAGTGCTGCAGAAAAACATGAAACAAGTTCATTCCTATTCTTGTAAAATTGAGCTTATTCAATAAGTTTTTTGACAGAAAATACTATTACTTCTAAAAGATTTTAAAATTAGAAAGGTAAGTAGATCAAGAGGTAAAGCGCCAAAGCTCATCACCCTGAGAACATCATCCCCACAGCATGGTGAAAGAATGTGAAGCATGTTGGTGGTAGCATCATATTGAGAGTTACCCTTGGCCTTCTGGTTGCTTCTTTGACTAACTGCCTCTATACCAGGTCACCGAATTTTGGTGGAAAGCTTCCTCTAGGCAGAGTCGCAATAATAAATTGAATGGTGTTTGAGATTTTTTTTTTATAACCAAACCCTGACTGGTACTTTTCCAGAACTTTGTCCCAAACTTGTTTTGATGGCTCCTTGGTCTCCATGGTGTTGTTTGTTCTCTAATAAACTCTGGTGACTTCCAGGAACAGGTGTATTCATATTGAGATCAAATGACTATTTCTTTGCCCACAGATTGCCTCTGTTCAACTAATTATGACTTCTGATGCCAACCACATATTTTGAAAATAAAAGGTTTAACCAGAACAATGACTACATTACCCTTATCTCTCCATACATGCTATGCTTCAAAGTGAAACTAGCTCTGCAGTACTATAACGGATAAACAATTCAAGAAGCAAAAGTAAAATACCTTATCTATAATCTTTATGGTTTTATGTATTTAATTATAGCTTTGGCAAGAGCTTTGGCTTAGAGTTCATTTAAAATCTTTTTGACATGGCCGGCAAAATGGACAACAACTGAAAGAAGCCGCGGTACAAACCTGAAAAAGCATCACAAAAGAAAAATTTAACAGTTTGGTGATATCAGTGGGTCACCAGCTTGATGCGATTATTGCAAGCAAGGAATATGCAACTAAATATTAAGTGCTATTTACTTTAACTTACTTTAAGTCTATACTTTTAGACCTATACTTTTGCTCACCTAAAAATTGGATGGTCTGCCACCAAATGTGACATGTTCTAAGTTGTTTAACACATCAAGATGTAAATATTAGGAAATGAAAGATCTGATCTATTGTCTCATATTCATGTTTTGATCCAAACCCAAATATCTACAGTGTATAGTAAAAACAAAAGAATAGGCCTTGCCGTTCCAATACTTTTGGAGAGGATGGTTTAGTGCTGTCTATTTATAAAATGCAGTAAATTCTTTCTTTTACTAGGAATCCAGCTCATGGGTGCTCTTTTCAATGTGGATGCTTCAAAATGAAACTGAACCGTGCAATAAAGTGGTAATTCAGCAAAACTTATCTGCCTCACATGATGCTTTTAGTACAGCTTTCGCAAGGTCAGTAATTAATGGGTAACCTTTAATAAGAGAGAAAGACTTGGATCAAGGGCAAAATGATTAGTAAATGTCATGTTTTACTCAGCCATGCACACAGTAGTTATTCCTATTAATAAAACGTAACTGGTTAGAATAATTTAAGGAAAAGCAAATTGTAGTCATGCAGCCATGACTGACTGGGTTCTTTAATTTTGCTAACCTAGCTAACATGCATCAAACAATGTTGTTAGGGTAAGTAACCATGTTTGTAGACATTTTTTCCCCTAAAAGACCTATAATTAAAATTGTATAAAATTTTTACATATTTACGTCAAATCGGTTGGTTCTGGGTCCCAAACGTTCACTACTATATAATTTAGCTTTGTTTATTTTTACATATTTCACAAGTGTATTTCATACAGTGTCATAAACCACATACTCATTTTCAGATCCTGAAGAATTTAATAATTTCAGCATACAATTTGAATGATGCTAATTATTAAGTCACAATTAAGCATGAATGACCTGTTAGCGTTGTAGTTTCAGCACAAAACAATGCTGAAATAAAGGAAAATTTGGCACCAAACGTTTTTGGGTTGAGCTGAGTGGAAAATGTGTGTAGGTTTCACTAGAAACATTCTTTCAACCAAAGCACTTGTTATTGTAAAAAAAAAAAAAAAGAGCTAATTAATTTGTGGCTAATTGCTGATGAATGACAAAAAACAGAGGACTGTGACCATGTGTTCTTACTATGCAACACCAGGCTGTCTTGATTTGACAGCAGTCTGCTTTGTAGTCATACTGTAGATATCTAACTCCTTTCTTCTAGGAGTTACTTTTTTTACTAAAAAAAAGTACACAGGATAAAAGTTTCCAATTTATTATGTAGAGCTACAGCACCTTGTAGCAATACTCACTGCTCATTTTATCAGCTACATCTACTTTATAGATCACCAGACAGGTTTACAATTACTGACTGCAGTCCATTTGTTGCTCTGCAGTCCATCAGAGGAAAGAGACCATCACAGAACCACCTCTGAATTAACAGTGTGCGATATTAATTTTTCCCTGCAAATAACCGATTTTTTTCATCCAGAACTGATAACTGAAAAAAGACCAGAAAAGGAGCATTTCCACCATTTCAGGTTAAATTTAAGGAGCGTAAAGGAGGGCATAATAAGATTATCAGCTGTGCAGTCGGGAGCTGCTGGCAGGCAGTGGCAATCACAAAAACATAACAGTACATTTTCAATATAATCCTTTTACAAATTCATTGTCTAATGTCCATATGGATGACTTTTTCTCTGTTGATCTACTGCTCAGAGTGTTTGAACACATCTGAGAACTAACAGGCACAGGACAGCAAAAAAAAAAAAAGCCACTTTAATAACATATTATCTAATTATCATCCACAGTAACATTATTTGTAAAGTGTTAGATTTGAGACTTTGTTGTAGACATATATTTAAACTTTTCAGACCAAAACTTTAACCCTTTTTTTCTTTCTTGCTTGAAAGATTGTTGAACGTTAGGTAATTTGAACATACGTTGATAAATTTTATTTCATGTTAATAAACTCAAAACATTCTCCATTTACCATGACTTAAACTGAGGGCGAGTCCAGTCCAGATCATATGAGATGGAGGAAGGGGGAGGGGCTTCAAGGGCTGTCAGTTAATAATCACAGCGTTCAAAACACGTGTGCAAATCATTCCAGATTAATATGTGGCTCATCACCCATTTTATTGGGCAGAAAAAGACTTTGGCATATTTCTGAGTGATAACTCATGGTAATATGATTGGAGTTAAGGTTACTGGAAATTATGGTAATATAATATTGTGTAGAGATGATTAAATCATTGTATGACGCAAGCCTACCCTCGACCCAATATTATTTGGCTGGGGTTTTTTTTTCAGCAGAGCAGTCACACTGATATGGCAATGTGACAAGCGGAACAAGCGCAGGGTGCCTGACAAACACATTGTAATATATTTTACGTGCTATTTTATATATTTATCTTCTGTTTGTACAGTACGCAATCCTTCAGCTGACTTCATGTTCTAAGGTCAATTTCCTGTTCACATCTGGTCAAAGTCACTCTAATCTGAGATAAGCACAATTTTCTTGTATTTTCTTGGTACTTCACATTTTATGTAATAAAACTTGGGTTAAATATGAATGTTCAAAATTGTGTTTTTACACAGAGAAGAGGAAAGGAATATAAAATAGTGTCTTGATAATTTAGCTGCAGTACTATGTTAAGTTAGCCTTGAGATATAGCCACCATTAGCATGGAGGTCTCATTTGGGTAAGTTATCACACATGCCAACATACCTTGATATATAAATTGACACACAGAACAAAAATAATGATGATACTGCATAATCAGCCACACGGTTTCGGATGATAGTATTAAATGTTATTGTAAACTGTGTTTTTATGTGTTGAAAAATCCAGTGTGAAACTTATCCACTGTTGGGACAAATTGTCACAAGCCTATAATGCCGTACTGAACTAAGATATGAATGTGAATAAATACACAATATGTGCCTGAGACTTCATTCTTTTATTTGGTACAACCTTTATTTCTTTGTAATGTATCATGCCCAAGAAATGCAAGAAACATGTCACAACATGTATAACAGAATATTACTCATCTGGAAACACTAGGAACAGGCTTCACTAATTCAACAGAAGAACTGGAAAGTAAACGTAAAAAGCTACTCTACACTTCATTATGGAAATCAGGTTTAAGATATGACTTGTTTTCTCACATGTTCTCCACATGCTTTCTGGGAAAGTGTGGAAACCAAATGACGTTCCTGCATTTGATTAAGAGAGGCAGATTGTAAAGGAAAAAGCATGAGTGACACAGTATATTCTCCACATGCTTTTTGGGAAATGTGCAGTACTGGATACACTTGAACCTGTGTCTATACAACGTGGAGATACTGATGACACCTTTCTGCTGAAGGTACTGAACCTGTACTAAACCAGCTGCCAGTAATAAACACTTATTGTATGCAATGGAGTACAGTGGGCTTTTAATTAAAATTGTACACTTAAAGTAGCAGTACGTATCAACAATAACTGAGCTTATACTGAATATAAGAGAAAAAACTGTAGTTAATTAATAACTCACTTACAAACATTTGAACTATTAACACAACGGCACTGTTGAAATTCTGCTCAATTCTGATTAGTCAGAAGATTTTTCTATAACAGGTTTGCTGGTTCCAAGGCTTAAATTAATACACCTGAAACGGATGAAAAACGTGTAATTGTTGATATGGTGAAGTTTTCTGTACGGAGACATTGATTTAGCATTTATGGAAGGATTTTCCAGTGTCAGTGCTGTCAGAGGTAAAGCTGTCAGAGGTAACTTTAAGTTTTCTGACACAGGAAAGTCTTCAGGATGGAGGACTTTCTCGGTACTGTTTATCAGTAAGACATGCTGCATTCATTTGTCTTATTAACTTTAATAGAGTGAGAGAAAAAAGGAGTGACTGATGAGGAAAGGCACCATGCACACACACACACACACACACACACATTCACACACACGTTCACACACTCATTCAAGTTATTTTAATAATAAGATAAGATAAATAATCCTACTGGCATTTTTGGAAGGTGGAAGGAAGCCTGAGAACCCAGAGGAAACCCATGCAGACACAAGGAGAACATGCATAGAGACTCCACACGGACAGTAACCTAAGCTCAGGACCCTGGAGCTGTGAGGCGCCCTGCTAATTAGCTAGTTTGTTAATTTGCTTTCTGTTGAGGAATTCCCCAACACAATCCCAACCCTGTCTCCACATTCCCCAACACCATCCTCACCCCATCACCACATGCCCCAACGCCATCCTCACCCCATCACCACATGCCCCAACACCATCCTCACCCCATCACCACATGCCCCAACACCATCCCAACCCTCTGCCCACAATCTGCAACACCATCTCACCCCATCCCCACATTCCCCAATGCCATTCCAACCCTGTCTCCACATTCCCCAACACTTGAAACCGCAATATTCACTTGGCACACTTTTTTCCCTAAAGACATTTTTTTCATATAATGAAACATGCATCCGGGTTCTTCCTATGCTTGGGGGGTTTCCTCCAGGTACTCTGGTTTCCTCCCCCAGTCCAAAGACATGCGTTGTAGGCTGATTGGCATTTCCAAATTGTCTGTAGTGTGTGTGTGTGTGTGTGTGTGTGTGTGTATTTGTGTGTGTGTATGTGTGTGTGTGCGTGTGTGTATGTATGTATGTGATTGTGCCCTGCATTGGGTGGCACCCCATCCAGGGATATCTATCTATCTATCTCTCTATCTATCTATCTATCTATCTATCTATCTGTCAGTCAATCAAACTATGTATGTATGTATGTATGTATGTATGTATGTATGTATCTATCCAATCTATCTGTCTGTCAGTCAATCAATCAAACTATGTATGTATGTATGTATGTATGTATGTATGTATGTATGTATCTATCTATCTGTCTGTCTGTCTGTCAGTCAGTCAGTCAGTCAGTCAATCTATCTATCTATCTATCTATCTGATCAGGAAGCATGATCCGGTGCCAGAGCGTGCGTTAGCCGTTTGCATGAAGTACTTTTTCCAACACGGGAAGTGGCATCACGTGTTCAGTGTTTACGGGAAACATACCATTCGAAACTGCTCAGTACATCCGGCCTCATTGGAAGTTAGTACTTTTCCAAGACCCGCCCCTGCCGCATTTGGCTCCTCCTACTTTCGCTTTCGGGCCAGTGGTGAGCAATGTTTTGAGTTCAAACCCACAGCACGTGCTGAGATGCAGTATAAATACAGGCACACACTCCCCCGTGTTTGCAAACGGACTGTCTGTAATAGGTAGGGGAAGTACAGCACTTCTCAAAGTGTAACTATTCTGGTTAAGAAGAAGAAAACAAAGATGGCACGCAAGGCCAAAGGTAAGTCTTCTGAACGCTCTTTGATATTTGATTTTTTAAATTTATTTATATATATTTTTAATAGCCATTATTATTTTAATGAAGTCGAGTCACATTATTTAACTGATTTATGGATGCTATGGATGCTATAGATATAAGTTGAAACGTTATTAAATGCTTATTACTAGCATTTAGATAGAGAGTATAGACTCCAGTTAAATATAAGAAACAATACTGTGTTTATTCATACTATTTATTCTCTGTTACTTTATGTGAGATTAATAGCCAGCTGCAGTCACTGCACATCTGTGCTGGGTATTTCCACTATTACCACGTGACCTTGCTTTAAAAACACTGACCCCTTCTGATATATTTTAATAACATAATCCAACTTCAAATATTTCTCATTATTGAAATGTTTACGGTAGACTAATTTTTTTGGCTACCTATAGGAGTCATATATTATTATTGAATTTCCCACTATTTCCCACTTATATCACAGATTTCTTTTAAAAATTAACCGTTAGTTTCATGATATTAGTTATTTATAGGACTATTTAGGTTTTGATTCAATTATATTCAAGTGACCAGGCAAACAGGTTAATAACTCTTTTTAAAAAACAGTAATCAATATAATAACTTTCTAATAATGTAATAACTTTGCACATTTAATATATATCACTCATTTGGAAATGTGGATATAGAGAATTATGTGAAGTTACATAAATGGGCCTCATCTATAAAACACTTTTTAAAAAATGAACAGTTAGTTATTACTAATATCTACTTGTTTTTGAATAACTGACCTTTGGATTAGAGTTACTAAATGTATCTCTACACACACGTAAGAAAAAAACTATATATATATATATTCATAATATATATGTTCAAATAGGAAAAATATGGCAATAATGAAAAGATTATTTAAAGACCATGAATGATGAAAAATAATAAAGTAACAATACAAAATAAATACTATAACTGACTCATTAATACACCTTTCTAGGTAAAAGATACCTACTAAAGTACCCTTAAGGGTACCACCCGAACAACAGGGACAGGTGCAGTATAGTACCCTTTATTTGAGAGTGCAGGGTTTAGTATGCTAGTTAACACACACACACACACACACACACACACAGTCCTCAGCCTTCAGATCGCATAATAAAAACACTCTCTGCATCCTTCCAGTCACTGGTCGCTCGTGCACGTGCGGAAACAGCTGCCTGGGTCCGCTCACCTTTCACCCTGAGGTCAAGGGGCGGCACGTGAAGCTGAGTGCAGGCGACCGGCGCGCGACCAGAAACCCGCTGTCGTTCCGTCACGGTGTGACTTTCAGCAGCCGGCCGCTGCGAGTCGGGGAGAAAGTGCGCATGCGCGTGGAGCGCTCTGTCTCGGCGTGGCACGGCGCGCTCCGGCTCGGCTTCACCAGCGTGCCGCCCGGCTCCGGCCCCATGTGTTCTCTGGCCATTCCCGACCTCACCGACCGACCGGGATTCTGGGCGACCCCCGTACCGGAGAATCACAGCTCCCCACGCACCGAGCTGACCTTCTGGCTGATGCGCACCGGATACCTGCGCATCCAGACGCAGGACGGGTTTGAGCACGAAGAGAAAATGTCGCAGATGGACACGAGCAAGCCGATCTGGGCCATGATCGACGTGTACGGCCAAACAAGCGCTGTCCTCTTACTGGGTGAGCTTTATACTTATATTATACACACAGTATTGTATCAGAACATCATTAATCTATACACTCTCAGAAAAATAGTACTAAAGTGTACCTTAACTTGTCGCTGGAGTGCTACCCTTATCTTCTGTACCTGTAATACACTATGTGGCCAAAAGTATGTGGACACCTGACCATCACACTCATATGTAGCTCTTCCTCAAACTGTTGCCTCAAAGTTTAAAGCACACAGTTGTGTAGAGTGTCCTTGTGTACTGTAGCATTATAACTTCCCTTCACTGGAACTAAGAGGCATAAACCTGTTCCAGCATGACAATGCCCCTGTGCACAAAGCAAGCTCCATGAAGACACGATTTACCAAAAACAAACAAACAAACAAATAAAATAAACTCTGTGTGCTTTTTACTATATTACCTCCCCAACAGAGTTTTTAGACTGATGGTATTCTTAGCCCATGATCTAGCGACCCAGTATCAGAATGTATTTATTGATTTCAAAGCACTTCTGTAAGTCTTTGTGGATAAGTGCATCTGCCAAATGCTAGAAATGTAAATGTAAATGTTTGCCAAGGTTGGCGTGGAAGAACTCCTCACTTGACATCAGTGCCTGACCTCAGGCAATGGGATGTTCAACAAACACATATGAGTGTAACGGTCAAGCAGCCACAAACTTTTGACCATATAGTGTAACAAATAAATCCAGCAGTTAATACAGTAAGATTTAATATTGTTATACTGCGATTTATATTGAGTATTAAGCAAGAAAAATACACATTATCAGTGACTTCATGTGACTTGATGTTTGTTTATGATATATATTCCAGGCTCAGAGAAGAAGACGTTATTCTGCACGCGCCGCTCCTGCTCTGCTCCCGTAATCAGTGCTACAGAGGAGAACTGTGGCTATGACCAGATCCCTGAATGGATCCTGGAGAAGATGATGAACAGAAGGAGTCTAGACTTGGATCCTCCATTCTGTCAGAGCAAAGCAGGTAAGAACAGGAATAAAAAATATCATGTTGCAAGAGTGTAAACAACATCCATATTTCATTCCACACAAAATCTCTTCTATCTGGCATTTGCATCCTCCATAATGAAGCAGCTCTGATTACTTCCGATATGAAGTTATCTCTAAGGAGACATTTATTTAGCATTTATGGAAGGAGTCTCCAGTGTCGGCTACTATAAACCAAGTGATAACTAGCTTCACAGACATTCCACAACAAATAACTATAAATGGATAAAACGTACACGTCATTCTTTACCCAGTTTTTGATTATTTTCATCTAACAGCATACACCAATGTTTTATTTGTTACTTAACTCTCAGAGCATGATGTTTAGCCACTTACAGCAGTCTCGGTTGTTTTGCATTCACAGAAGTAAACTTACATGACTTTTCTTCTTGTCTTCTTAGATAATGAAGAGCTCTGTGTAGTGTGCTACTCTGAGACTGTCAGCGTGTGCCTGGATTGCGGTCACTCCTGTTTGTGCTCTCAGTGTGCCGTCAGGGTCATCAGAGACTTTGGGACGTGCCCGTTGTGTCGGCAGTGCATTCGCAACTAACGCAAAAAAAAAAAGAGAGAGCGAAAGAGAGAGATAATGTATAGAATATTGTATAATGTATAATGTATAAATATTGAAAACTACTGTATTATATTCTGATGTAAATATTTTGTACAGAGTGTGTAAATAAATAAAGCTTTTATATATTAATATATTTATTAAATATAAAGGTGTAAGTGTGATTTGTATGATCTGGACCCCACCTTCTATTACATATTACTGTGCAACACTAGAGGGCATAAGTGCACTCAGTAGTGCACTATAATGGTGTCATGGGTTTTCACACACTCTCCTGCTGGAAGATTATATGACTTATTCGACAAGTCTAGACATGTAGATGTAGACATAAACTCTGAACTCTGCCATTTAGGGTAATCCATGTCATTGTATCAGTGTATCATGTTTTTAGTTTTCTTTTAGGCTGTAAGGAAACTCCAAGGTGAGTCTACATGTAAGCATGACATCACTGTGCTTTCCCCAAACGTTTTACACAACATTAAGACACTTACCTGTTCCTGTACAGGCACGAAAGTAAGTTCTGATGGAAGACTGGGTTGTATGGCTTTTTTTAATTATTTTTATACCAGAGGTTCCTGTAGCCTACTTTTTTCCAGACCATATCAATAGAAATATTTCATTGAGATCATGTTGTTTAGGTGCTCAAATGATTTACAGTCAGAGAGTCTTTTAACTGTAAAATTCACAGACCTCCTCAAACAATTAGGCACACAATTTAAAAGCGTACAATAATATTTTAGCTATTTATTGGAACCAGAGAGTTTTTTCCACCTATAGATCTCATTTTTATTTGTTAAAAAAATCATTGTAATTATGATTAGATTATTTAGAGGTCTAATAATATTGATAATGGTGGGTTGTGATTTCCATCACTGTAACAAATTTAGAATCTATCTCTCTATCTATCTATCTATCTATCTGTCAGTCAATCAATCAATGTATGTATGTATGTATGTATGTATGTATGTATGTATGTATGTATCTATCTATCTATCTATCTATCTGTCTGAGTTTTATTTGAGTTCTGAGGTTATAGCAAGGCTGATACTGATACTTGAGCAATGTTGGAGGTAAAGAAAAAACAATTACAGAAAGGAAAAAACAACAGTGTAGGAGATTCTGTCATTGTGTAACAGGTGTTCCTGCTTGGGCCAGAAAAGTATTTGATGGATGACTGCAACATGAAGAAACAACTGTAGTCACATGTGAACTGTTTATGCTGTAAGTGTGGGGTAGAACAGGGGGCATTAACAATCATCCTTTTTTTCACCACATAACAAGTCACCACTTCTGGCCACATAGTGATGATGATGATGATTATTATTATTATCATCATCATCATCATCACCATTATTATTATCATCATCAGCAGCAGCAGCATCATTATCATCATCATCATTATTATTATTATTATTATACATTTACACTAGCAATAATCACATGACCTTAAACAAATTCCCCGACATACCGGTTGTGACTAACTGCTGAATCCCTAGACGTTTGGTAAGAGGTATCGATGTTGATTTTTAAAACTTTCCACAATCTCACTCAGCGGTTTTGTTCCTTTAAGCAAACACACGCCTTTCATTCCTGTCTGCTTCCATAAGGCTTGCAGCACTGTAATTCCCACTGACTGAAATAACCTCCTCCAGACCAAATCTTCTGATCATTCATGGTAGACTTAATGAATCCTTGCACAACATCAAATCAAAGACATCTCTTCTCCTTGATAAGATCACTGATCATTATGAAAGAAAAGAAAACAATATTTCCTTTAATGCATTTATTTACTTCCTGATGGATTATTTACCTCTTGTAGCTAAGCCCATGTATTGGAACCAACTTTGTCTTGTGTTATTTTAATTGCTGAATCCCAGACCTCTTCCTGTTGGACATGTAGTGTGCAGAACAGTGAATTCATACTGCTGTAGTCCACATGTGATTAAAAAGACATGTGAGATTGAGGAAAAGGTGCGACACTTCTGCTGAAGTGTAACTGATGTGCTCTTAGGATTAACAGCCAGGATGGAATGCAGGAGTTTCACTGAGCGGTTTAATTGGACCAATGACAGAAGCTGAATTTGGTAAATTTGCATAAAGCTACGTGATTGGACAGAAGAGCAGACGCGGAAGAATCCTGGATGCTGCAACGGAAACAGTGACGTGTTTACAGGAATTGCCGTTAATACGTGTACAGAAAGACCTGGAACATGTCTGGAGCATACTTCTGATTCATATTTCTGATTCATCTGCATCATAGACTACAGGCTACCTATAGCAAAAATGAATGCATGGAAGAATAAATAAATAAACAACAAACAAACAAATAAATATGTACTATGTAATATGATATAATATATTAAATATTAAGATTGTGACCTGTTTCATATGTTACACCACATATTATTTGAAATAGAGGCATTTTTACTGGCTTAAACCTAGGTATCAAAAAAATGGCATAGACTTCTGAGGATTAATATATGTGTTAAAATTTTATTAAGATTTGTGATTTTCTTTCATGTAGACCCCACTACAAAATACTTAACGCTGCATAACAAACAAACAAACAAACAAACAGGCTATATAAGCCAAAAAGCTATGACTGTCTGTGTAGCACTGAAAATATTGTTGCAAACAAACAAACAAACAAACAAATAAACAAACAAACAAACAGGCTATATAAGCCAAAAAGCTACGACTGTCTGTGTAGCACTGAAAATATTGTTGCAAACAAACAAACAAACAAACAAACAAACAAACAAACAAACAAACAAACAAACAGGCTATATAAGCCAAAAAGCTACGACTGTCTGTGTAGCACTGAAAATATTGTTGCAAACAAACAAACAAACAAACAAACAAACAGGCTATATAAGCCAAAAAGCTATGACTGTCTGTGTAGCACTGAAAATTGTTTTAAACAAACAAACAAACAAACAAACAAACAAACAAACAAACAGAGAGACAGACAGACAGACAAACCAGGCCACAAATATCCACAAGCTATGACTGTCTGTGTAGCGTTGAAAATGTTGTTGCAAACAAACAAACAAACACACACACAGAAACCCAAAAGCTATGACTGTCTGTGTAGCATTGAAATTGTTTTAAACAAACAAATCAACAGACAGACAAACAAACCAGACTACAAACACCCACAAGCTCTGACTGTGCAACATTGAAAAGGAACATGTTGTTTTAAACAAACAAGCAAGCAAACAAACAAACAAATCACACTACAGATACCCAAAAGCTATGACCATTAAGGTGTTTAAAAAAAACTTATATGTAGCATTTCATATATAGAAGACTAGGCCAAATTCAAACCAGCTTATTAATGTAGCAATATTGTGTCAGTGTTATATGTTCACCACTTGTGGAACCTGTAGTCAGTTGTGGGTGGTGTAACCTACTGAGAAACACTAGAATATTTTAGATGTGAAGTTTATGAAGGAACTTGTGTGAGTTTCTGGGTGAAACCAGCAGAGGGCGACTGATGCAAGCTTTAAGAGCAGGATAATTGTGATCATTGTGACTTCTTACTCCTGCAGTCAAACACTTAGCTCTAAACTCTTTCCCTTGAGATCTTCTGTAAAAGGAACTGTAAAGTTATTTCAAGTCTTGCCAGTTCAGTTGATAGTGTTAGCTTGGTTGCGGGACTATGGAGAGGAGAAGGGAAAAGCAAAAAAGAAAAAGAAAGGATGGGGGAGATGGGAAAATGAGGGATATGACCTTTAGTTGTTGCTTACGCAGTTGGGCTGTTAAATATTTATTTTAGATGGCAGGAGTGCACTGAGAAGGAGAAAGAGGAAGGAGAAAGAAGGAAGAGAGGGAAGAAGAGCGACTGGGAGAGAAAGAAAGCAGTTAGGAGACACGAATAAGACAGAAACAATGAGAGAGAAAGAGACAATGCTAGACACTAGTGTTTGTGAGAGTAACATTAAAGTGTTTGTGCTGCTCTTTAGTCAAGGTGATAATCCTAAAGACATATTAAGGCCAAGCACAGTGAGTAAATGAGCTCCTCTCACATTACATCAATACTATCATCCATTACTTCCAGCTGTCCTGCTTTCCAAACCCTCTCAGTTTCTGCCTTTCTCAGTCTTTTCCTGCTCACTCTGTATTTGATTTGGCAATTAGATGGCAAGTTCCTGGCATGGCGGTGATCACAAAGCTATTTTCCTTTCTCCAGAAGTCTTTGTTTTGCGATCTTTCTTAAAATTTAAAGGAACAAATCCACCCTGAACAACTTGCATATTCATCTTTCTAATCAACATGGTGTCCAAGATTCATTAAATTCTGACTTCTTTAATTTTCAACTTCTTTCATAGACATGTTGCTCTATTTTCACTTTGGTTCCTGGTTTTCTACATTACCAACAATGGTGTGTAACTGATAGAGGAACCTGTACTAATTTTACACTCGCTTGACCTCTACCTAAAGAGAGCAGTGCAGCGGCGCTTTAGTCATTTAGTCTCTCCGGCTCTCTCACATCCTCAGCTGTACACTCTGTTCAGCTTCCAAAGCTTCATCATTCATGCTAATACCACTGTCAACACCATCGCACTCATCATCTCGTATATTGCCTACTAGCCGAGCAGGGTCTCTGCCGTAACTCAGCGTCATAGAGCTGCATTGCTGGAAAATGGTGAGTCCTGACCATTATCCCTTATGTTTTTTTTTTCTCCTACTAAATGCCATTGTAAGTGCACTAAGGGCTTAAAAAGGGGTTTCTACACAGAACTGAAGAGATGTGGTGGATCTTTTTTTTTTTTTTTTTTTTACTATTTGGCAATAACTAGTATGTCAACACTAACAGTGAAAAAAAAAATGGCTGTAAAGTTTTTAAATGTGCAACCAAATATTTTATAAGTTATTAAAACAATGACCAAAGTTACAATTTATGTAAAAATGTTGTTACTAGATTTTGCTTTTTTAGTGCAGCGTAATTTAATTTGCACTTTAATGCTGTGATGAGGTTCATAGGTGAAGACACGTGTCAAATTTACATGGACTGAATGTTATATAACCCAGCCTTCCTGAGAAGTTTCTTCCCATGTCAGGTGCAAAGTACCTGCCTGTCCAGCTTTTATCAGCTAAGCAAAGGGACGGGCAGGATTCATACTATTTACACAGAGATGTTCCATTTTCCCTGGATCGCCTACTGCTCGTCAGCTGAACTTGTTACGCTTGAGTAAGTATTACAGCCAGAAATCTGCCTGGCACCTTTGCAAATGGACATTCAGTCATCTGGAACCTCTTGTAATGTATCTAGGTGTTGGTACTTGCATGTTGTTTTTTTCTTTGCAAACCTAATAATTGGTTTGACAGTGAAGCTATGTTTAGTTAGAGACATATGTTTGGTGTTGTCTTTTCAACGGTTGGTCTTCCTCCAAAATGTCACGATTGTAAATGCAGAGGTATTTAGATGAGATTAATGATTGCTGGCAGTTGATGAGCATAGTCGAGGCACATTAGTGGAGCAGAAAGGGCCAGTTAACCACCGTGCCAGCCTGGAGCTGGACCTGAGCATGGAAACTGTGAGAGAAACACTGATCTCTTCCAGCTGAGTGCATGTGTGTGTGTGTGTGTGTGTGTGTGTGTTTGCAATATCACCACTGACTGCATACAAGGGGTGCATAAAAGTGTGAGTGCAAAAGCTTATGAAGCATTTTAGTCCATTGGCGTGCACGGTGATTGCAGATGCTCTTTGGTCATTGTATGCATCTTCCATCTGGTTTATGTCCTGACAAGACTCTTAACCATAAGCATTTACATTTGCCTTAATTTAATCCAGTTATTAGCCAGATTTAAATCAGGGTGCAAGTCTATATGGCCTGTAATATGCAAATCAGCTTCTTACATTTGATCTTTCTGTGTTGTTCCTCATTTCCAGTTTTTTTTTTAAATGCAAATTATAGTTGCTACAGCAAAAAATGTGGCAAACTCTGAGCAGCGCAGAGGCCTAATGTGCTGGAATTAGTTTTGGTTGGCATCTATGGAGATATGGGTGTATTTACATAAGGATAAAACACTACAGTCCGAGCTGTTGTAGAAAAAGAATCAACACCTTCTGACCAATCAGATTCAAGAATTTGAATCTGCAGTGGGTAGTGCAGAACGTGGATAGCGTTGCTGTCTCACAGCTTCAGGGTCCCAGGTTCGATCATGAGATTGGGTGAGGTTTATGTGGCGTTTCTGTGCGTGTTCACCCCATGTTCAATCCATGTGGGTTTCCTCTGGGTTCACCGGTTTCCTTCCACCTCCCAGAAACATGCCTGTAGGTGGATTCATTAAGATAAATCACTCCTATATGTGTGTGAATGTGTGTATGGTGCCCTGCGATGGACTGGAGTCCCATCCAGGGTGTATTCCTGCCTCATGGCTAGTGTTCCCGGAACAGACTCCAGATCCAACAAAACCCTGACCAAGATAAAATGCTTCCTGGGTATAAATGAATGAATGAATGAATGAATGACTATTTTGATTAAACACTGTTCTCACTGATAATCGGTTAAAAGTGGACAGTGAGGGAGAAAGTGTCAGCGTGTGCTAACAAGGTTGGTATTCAGTCGATGTGCCAGCCATATGCCCACGTGACAGAGATCAAACCCACGCCGCTGCTTTCAAACAGTGAGAGGAAATGGGTTTGTTCTCCTGATTCTAAAACAGAAGAGGGAGTTGCCTCTGAGAACACTCTGGAGTTTCTATTATTTCCATCTGTGCATGAGCGTGTTGTATGGAAACTATTATGGAGCCCCCCAAACTTGTTAGGCCCTGAGAGGTGTGTGTGTGTGTGTGTTTCTGGTTTGCACACAGGCTGAGTCACAGAAGCACAGCCCATTAGTAGACGCCCCCAGCCCAAAACAGAACAGCGTCTTTCCCGCTTCTCACACTCCCTTGCTCTGTCTAACTGGTTCACTGGAACTTCATCTCACAGTAGGTACAGTAGGTTTCTCTCCTGTCACTGCATTCACACACTCCGACTGCACATTTCTGCATTAGCTTCACTAGCTAACACTTACCATGTGTGCTATCGTGTTTCTAATTACTTCCTTTGTGCATGTTTACTGGATTCAAATCTCCACTCTTGTATATTGAGAAAAGAGACTTTAATATCCTCATGTGAACTGTGGCAGCTAGCACAGCCTGATCTTCTGGATTCCAAGCACAGAGTGTGTGACTTACAAATGGGATACTAACCCATATGCTGAGCAGTGCTGTATAAGTGCCATTGTTTTATTCACTAGAGGCATATTTTCCAAGCTGCATTGTAGAACTGGACTAAACTGAATGTCAGCATTAGGGTGAACAATGAGGACGTTTATCTCTGGAGTAGCTGTATGTTTCTGTCTAGCAATCTAATTTCTAATTTTATCATACAATATTTAGTAAGTCATTGTGATTGTTATAATCTGGAAGATTTCATCACTTGTCCAAGGGGCTGTGTTTGTCCTGGTACATATGACAGGAATTGCGTAGTAAATTTAATCTTATTCTTGAGACAATTTTTTTAGGGTGTGTATCATGTAATCATTGCAGTATTACTGTTTAATATGATAAAAAGCTGTTTTAATGTGATGCATTGTGATTCAGTATTGTGGAAACATTTCATTCATTTATTGATCTACAGTAAGTGCTTTATGCTGGTCAGGGTTGTGGTGCATCTGGAGCCTGTCCCAGGAAAACTGGGCGAGGTGGGAATACACCCTGGATGGAATGCCAGTCTATCACAGGGCATCGTTATGCAAGAAGTGCAGCTTAGTAGTTTTAGTTTTGAGGAGTGGAAGGCCACACCTCCATTACAAGCGACTGACTGGCACAGAGGCCACACCTCCTTCACTGGGACTGACAGCCTTAGAGTCCATGACTTCTTCACTGGGACTGGAGGCCACACCTCCTTCACTAGGTTAGACAGAAAAGAAGCCACACCTCCACTACTGTGACTGGCAGACACTGAGACCACATCTCCTTCACTGGGAGTGAAAAATACAGAGCTCACACCTTCTTCACTGTGACTGACAGGCACAGAGGCCACGCCTCTTTTACTGGGACTGAAAAGCAAGGCAAAGATTTGATGACGTCAACTATATTTACGTGTGTTTCCAATGGTAACAGTGATTGTCAGAACCAAGAGTAGGCCAACTCCCAAATGGTTTCCTCATCCCTGCACAGATGTTCTACGTAGTGTAAAACTCAATGGCTACGTCCCTACATTCTACATCCCAGGTACTGCACTATATGGCCAATTGGAACCTATGTAAGATTCACCCAATGGCTCAGCTCGGTAGCTAGCTCCCCTGAAGTTTAACTAATCAGCTTATCTAGTTTATTTCCATTACAGTCCACAAATATCCATCTTGGCTGGGGTCTTTGCCGAAGCGAGGATGTTATTAATTATGCAGAACTGCCAACAGTGCTAACAAGAAAACGTTAGTAGGCTAATCAACCAAAGTGACCCTGTTTGCTTGTTTCCTGTAAGCTCACAAGGCCAAGACTCATAAATTCACAGGTCAAATCTCACCTAGATAAAGTCGGGTCGAAGCAAAAAATACCCTCTAACAGAAGCTGATGCACATCTTTTCACGTTCTCTGTCCTTTCTCCTTCAGTGAAATAGCTTTTGATGAATTTGGTCAGGCCAGTGCGTCAGCTGTTAAAGTGTCTCCTGTATCGCCACAGCAAAGGGTCAAAAATTATAAATGCTATGGCTAAACCAAAGATGTTAATATGTTAGCCAGAGTTCTGCCCTTAAATTGATGGAGTTTATGTGTAGCTGCTCTGTTTTTGCAAGAATGTCCATGTAGCTAATTCACACTAAACTGTATCGCCACTGTATTAGTTTCATTGTACCAAGTTGGCATTTTGGTTATGAAGTTTGACTGATGCATTTAGTATGGAGGGAGAATTAAAGTACTAAACTAGACTAGAAAACATGCTAACTTTTGTTAGGATCTGTACTTCATATGGATTTATAGCAGTATTAGCATCACAGTATTAAAAGTAAATATTTGCCAGAGTTGTTAACCAAACTCACACACAGTCTTACATAACACTGGGCCTTGCCCATAGCGTTGTTCCTTCCATACTGTCAGGACTGTTGTTAGTTAAACTATCATAAGGTTGGGATCTAATAATATTTCAACGCTGATGTCATTTATAGCATTTTTCAGTTATTACTGCTTGACGATAATGAGGAAGTTGAATACCTTCCCTAAATAGGACAATCCTGATGACTGTGGATAGTTACATGTGCTGCCTGTGCTGAAGTACCGGCTCTGCTTTTGGCAGGTAGGATGAGGGAAGTGTGTATATGTGGGGCTTCTCTTCTCCTCTTCTCCCCTTCTCTTCTCTTCTCTCCTTTTGCTTTTTAGTAGTCTTTGGAAATAAATGCTCTACATATGCATGACTCGCGCATACACACACACACACACACACAAATTCGGGTACTAGCCTGAGTTACACTGCCTCCTTCCAAACCACTGAATTATTAAAAAGCTGCTGACTCCTACAGCTCTAGAGAGCCAGAGACCTTCACAAACAGCCGTCCTTCACACACACACACACACACACACAAACACACACGCACACACATATTCACAGACTGTTAACTCGCTGAGAGAAGTAATCATGCATATCTCATACATGTCTCGTTGGAGAGACACAGTATATGTGTGCACGTGTGTGTGTGTGTGTGTGTATGTGTACAAACAGCAAACACTGCATGCTGCAGGAATAATGAAGCCTGTCACCTGAACTCTCGGTTACATAACGCCTCTCCTGCAGGCCATGCTGCTGTGTGAGCTTACAGTTGAAACCTTTCACCTGTGGGAGAACTGGTTTAGATTCTGTGTCTTAGCAACGTTAAACAGCAACTATTCTGTCTACTTTAAGACAAATAATCCTGTTTACGACCCTCCTTTGTTTACATTTTTTTCCTTGGGGAATTTTTCGAGTTAATCCAAGTTTCAGCAGGTCATGGTTGTCAGTGACATACTAAGAGTGTTAATGTGTATTATTCCTTCAAGTTTTGCCTATTCGGATGTTTGTCATAGCGTATAGAGTACGTTCACAGCATTCTTTTGCTATGCTGGGTTTGACAGCTAGCCAAACAAAACAAGGAACATTTAAAGGAATACTTCAGCATTTTTCAACCTAATTTTCTATCCACTGTATCGTGTGTGTGAACCATGAGCAATAATTTCTGTTTGTAGAAATTGGCAGAAAAACCTTTTTAAAAAATGGAAGTCTAAGGGCAGATGTGGCTTTATTAGGGTCCATAGCGGAGGCTAGAATACAGGTGGGCAAAACAACACAAGGGTAATCCAAGATCATAAGTCAACACAAACGCAAGTTTCAAAAAAAGGAAACAACAACATAAAAAGCTCTGACTTAAAAGTTACAAAAATACATGACAACACTTCACGACAAGTATGAAAAACAGCAAACTAATGAAGGGCTTAGAATTTATATACAGTAAAACAGGTGAACACATTAGAGTAATCAACCAGTGATAGGATGGGGCAGATACAGGACTAGAACAAAAAAAAAACAAAAAAAAAACAAAGTTAACAAAAGCACATAAAATGAACCCAAAAAAAAAAAAAAAAAAAAAAAAAAAAAAAAAAAAAAAAAAAAAAAAAAAAAAAAAAAAAAAAAAAAAAAAAAAAAAAAAAAAAAAAAAAAAAAAAAACAAAGTTAAAAAAAGAACAAAAAATGAACCCAAAAAAAAAAAAAAAAAGGCAAAATGACTTTATTATTAGGTTTAGATTATGTGGAGCTGCCACAAAACAAGTCCCTGTGAATGAGTTATTACTACAGAAATGATCATTTATTGGAATGAATGCATTATTATAAATCTATCATTTGAATTACAGCTGGAACTATTGTCAGAACACCTTCTGTCCATCATATTCGAGACTTCAACAGCACTGTGGTAAAAGTGGTATAAGCTTTCACAACTCCCTTTCCACTTTCCTGCTTGAGTTGGGGTGTAATTTCATGTTTCATTGCCAGCTATTTTATCAAAACAGCATTTCCTTGGCATTGTGAAACCAGCTACAGCCTGGTGGTCCCTTCTCACATTTCCTGCCTAAAATAAACCATGATCTCACACATTGGAAAGAAGCAGCGATTTCCCCATGTCTCTTCAAGATAATGAAGTAATGAAATCACCTGTCTGTAAGTGCACTGTTTTAAATGAGGGCGTGAGGTCGGACATGTATAGCCATGCTAGGTTCATGCTCATGGAGGGGATCGGCGAGCCATTGCGTAACCCCTTAATGTCTTTCTAACATGCAATTCTTTCAGAAGTGATGTCTGTACTTGCAGAAAGTCTTAATCTCTAGATCTATACATTGGTATACAGCTGGCCGCAGTGTACATGAATCAAGGGATTCATTATTGTTTACTCCAGGCTTATGTCAGTCTTTCTTTGAGTCATTTGGAGAAACCTGTTCTTTTCTATGTCACAACTTGTAGAAAGAGAGAAATAAGAGAAAGAATGGAGGGAGAATAGCATGGTTAGGAGGGTGGAGGTTGTTTTGTATTTGACTTCCCCTGTTTTTATCAACCCGCTGTAGAAATATCACCTTATTAGCACAAAGAATAAGTTTGGTACTGAAATGTCATTCTGCAGTGCAGAAAGTCAGCCAAGAACGAGTCAAGTATACGCTGCCTGATCGTTTCCACGGCAACCCTTAGTGACTGGGACGTTCACCCCAGGCAGAGCAAAGTGTGTGTGTGTGTGTGCTTATATGGGGGAAGTTACTCTATCAAGGGAGTGAATGGAGGTTAAGTGTAAGAGTAAAAGAGAGGGAGTGAGTGAATGAGAGAGAGAGAATGCGTAGCCAGTCGGTGAGATCAGAGAGAGAGAGAGAGAGAGAGAGAGAGAGAGGAGGTCTGAGCCGGTTAGATGTGCAGTCAGAGAGAGTGTGTGTGGGAGAGAGAGAGGCTGTGTTTTCCTAAGGACTCTATGCACAGCAGTACCATCACACACTCCAGTAGATCTCTGACACAGACTTTGGTGAGTTCACTTTTCCCTATTCCATAGCAACACTCAAACTTTACAACTTAGTTATCTGTAGACCTTGTCCAGGCCTTCAGGGCTTCACTGAGAAAGGTACAGTAACCTCCGATGGACTGTCATGTCTTACTGAGCAGAAATAGTAAGTTCTCACATGAGTCAGGGAATGAAAAATATAGCAAATATGTGAAGTTCGTTGAGCCAGTTTGTTTTCAATGACAACTACCTTTGCGACTTCTCAGGTGCTTTACATATTGAGAGCTCTGATTTGTTTTAAAGGAGACACAGGAACGGATATGTGGTGCTGAAATGATCTAGAATGATCCTGGGTGGTGTATGGAAATCATTATTATAAAGTTCTCGTAAACTGAACAACAGTGTAAAGCTGTACAATTAACCGTACTTTAATTGTGATTGGTGAGCTTAGCTTGACTAATGTTAATGTTAGCTATCAGTGTTAACAGTGTTAACGTTATTTGGCTCTATACCATGATTGCGTATTCATTCATTTGTTATGAATTGTGTTTCCGTTTAAAAGAATACCATTTAAATGATGTTCCAGGTGAAGTTCCAGTTACGTTCCAGCTTATTTTCCAGTTGCTTGTCTTACAAGACCCTGTGTAAGTTGTTCCTATAGAATATATAATGTATTATAAGTGCATTAATATAAACCTGTGATTTGCCTTGCAGCTGGCACTAATGGCCGAGCTGCTGTTATGGATAATTAATGAACACCTTCTGACCAATCAGAATCAAGAATTCAGCAGTGCTGTGGTATACAGTCAAATAACACTATTTTCCCCTTAAATTGGCTGTATAATTTTGATTAATATCAGTATTAACATGCAGCCCTAAAATATAAAAGTGTATAAAATTATACGAAATTGTAGAGCAAGTTTATCTCCAGGCTTTTATCATAAAGTATATGGTAACCTGCTGAACTTTCAGCCTTGTTTTCTTGCATTCAAAGTCTTTCTTCCCTTCAAAGATTTCTTTTTACTGACTATAACATGCATGAGTGAGAATTTTCTCAGAAGTGGGGTTTTTATGGAGTCACTCTGTTCCTCTTATCATAAAAGGAAGGCTTACGTGTTAAAAGGTCAGAGTTTAATCTGGTTGCATATTTCCTGTCCTTTTCTATGGCTGTCTTTCCTCTTTTTTTAGGTAAATGTGACTGGTGTCAAGTCCACTAGTGTGTGTGTCTAGGGATGAAGGAATATATGGTGTGTGTGTGTGTGTGTGAGAGAGAGAGAGAGAGAGAGAGAGAGGCTGTAGCAGTATATAACTTGTAACTTTCCCATGGATCTCTAATAAATGTGGAATTAACAGTGGCTTACCACTAGCCAATATTGCTAGCAGGATAGCTAACAGTAGTCTATTATGCTGTGTAAATCAGTAGCCAAGTCACTAGCAAGCTAGCTTACACTGCCATATTGTGTAAACCAGTAGACAGGGTCACTACAAGCTAGCATACATTACACTAGCTATTATACTGTGTAAAGCAGTGAGTAAGATTGCAACAAGCTAGCTAACATTAGACTATTATATTGTGTAGAACAATACACAAGGTTGCTACCAAGCTGGCTAACATTAGTCCAGAACACAAGTTTGCTGCTAGCTAACATTAGAATAACTGTGATATTGTGTAAAAGGATCTCTGTAAGATGGCAAACATTAGAGTAACTCTTATATTGTGTAAAATAGTAGATAAGGTTGCTAGCAAGCTAGATATCATTAGATTAAACATTACAGATTGCATCACACTGCGTCAACTAGCACACAAAGTTGCTATAAGTTAGCTAACATTACTGTCATATTGTATAAAACAGTAGACAAGGTCACTATAAGCTAGCTAAAATTAGACTGTTGGATTGTGTAAACTAGTATCCAAGATGGCTAAAAGCTAGCTAACATTAACTGTTGTATTGTGTAAAACAGTAGACAAGGTCACTATACACTGGTAAACAATAGACTAACTAGCATGTTGTGTAAACCAGTAGACAGGGTTGCTATAAGCTAGCTAACATTATACTAACTATCATATTGTAGAACAGTAGATAACAATAACCATTCTGCTTATTACTTTCCCCTTCAGTAGTTCCCCTATGCCCAACATTGCCAACATAGTGACTAGATTTGGTGACTTTTTAGAGTACTTTAGTGGTCTTCTTTCTGAAAAGAGCCTGAGTTTAATTGTGCTTGAGTAATCCCCAATAATCATTGTGCCTAACTGTTCCCAGTGACCAATCACTGATCACCAAATTAGTCTAGGTGACTAATAGTGACATTTTGAACATGCATTAGCTACTTTCCCCTGAAAAGAGTTGATAACAATGCCTTAGCACTCCAGTGTGGGGGTTTTAGAGGTCGAATACCACTGTTTTAGTGCTATCTGAGATATTTAACACGCTATGAAAGATAACAGTTGGGTGTTCGGATTGAGCATTTATCAGTCACAGAGTACGTACAGTGTTATGAACGGAAAGTCTGCCTCAGAAGCGATGAATGCTACACCTTCAAGGATGACTATATAACTTGATTTCAAACTAAAAGAGAACCAATCCCTCATTAGTTTAATACGGCTGATATATGACTAGGCTTCCATTGGGAAACCGCTTGTATCCAGCACTAATGGTAATAACGGACATTCCTTGCTCTAGCAAACTCCAAACTCAGATTTTAGGGCTGTGGTCTACTAAATCACCAAGTTGGATGGGCTGAGAAAACCAGAGAAGTTTTTAACCCACAATCCAGAATATTAAGTTGCCTCTGCTTAAACAAATACTCAATAGAATCATGTAGAGCAGCATTCCAAGAAGTACAGAAACTGCTCTTTGTGTTTTTCCACATGAGCAGGGGACAGCGAGTTCCTCCTAAGAAGCAGAACATGAAGCGTTATGTCAGCTTATTCGTCTCTTAAACCTTCCTACAACTTAACGCTGCTGTACATTTTTAAACTAATCCAAGAGCATAACTCAGGTTACAGGAGCAATTGTAGCGGTAGTAGGTAAAAGACAAGTATGAGCAAACATCCGAACAGCAACCGACGTGTTTCGAAACAGCCAGACGTGTCCGAGTGGATCCCTTAATGTCTTTTGACCCTGAAGGAGTGTCTGGCTCTTCACTATCAAATGGTATGCAGCATCTGGGCTGATCAGAGGGCCATACATGGTGAGGAGATGGGCCTGTCTCTGATTAATGTGTGTATCCTTTAATAACAGTTGATTGTAAGCAGACACACAGAGCCATGTATGGGCCAAAGTGAAAGAGGGAGGGGAGAATGTGTGTTTGTGTGAGGAAGAAAGAGAGAGGATTATAGTGTTATAAAAAAAGAATAAAGGGAGTGTATGGAAATGCTGAGACAGGAGAAAGAAGGGATGACGAAGATTTTTTTTGGACTCCAGGTCAAGTGTCGTGAGCCTCACCTCACAAATCATTTTGGATGGTAACCTGGTACTCGTCTGTTATTGCTTCCTTAATAGACAATGTCCTGGTCTCTTTGTAAACCTCATTGTTTTTTTCTTTCTGTTTCTCTCTCTCACACACACAGCCAGATTTGATAGATTAGATAGGTTTGCTCATCATTTGCCAAACAAAGTAGGAAACAATTTGAGTGTTTCAGATATCGCCTGAAGCGAATGGGCTGAGTTACCTCACTCACAGTCGTGCTTGTTCGTTGTATTGATTTGTATGCATACTTGCATGGTCTTTCAGGATTTTTGTTACGACCCTGATATACAACAGAGCCTGCAAACATGCGTCATTGTCATGCACCAATCTGGAGTATATAAACACATCTTCTTCCTTTTATGGAATCATCTTAAAACAGGGATTTATGTCTCCTGATCTATTTGGACAGACCCAATGAGTGATTGGGCTCATCTTTTCCAGTGTGACAAACAAAACAGCTTAGGTTCAGGACGTGTTCCAAATACCACCGAGGATGGATAGAGGTGCGGGTTAGAATTTGTCTAATCACAGGATTGAGGGTGCCAGGCAGTTGTGGCAGAGGGAGCAAACCAGCTTTTCATTCATCTTCAGTAACCGCTTTGTTCTGGTCAAGGTAGCGGTGGATCTGGAGCCTATCCTGGGAAAACTGAACGCAGGGCCAGAATACAATCTGGATGGGATGCCAGTCCATAATCAAAAGGCATATCTAAGAACTGCTTTGCACTGAATGGTCCTTATATATCAAACTGGATACGAAAGAATTCATTCGTAAATTGTTTGCAGGAGCATTTACAAAAGACGTGTTGTATTTTTCAAAATCCAGCTAGTTTGTAAATTTTGACTGACTAGCTTCAAATCATATAATTAGCAATGAGTTACTGCAATTTTAATTACAAATTATGCTGTCAAGTTTGAATCACTTATTTATCCCATATTTCATTTGAATTTTTGTGAAATTTTTGTTTCATATTAATGACTGAAAAGAAGACATTCCAAATCAAATTCAAAAATTACGTCAAAGATGAGCCATTTATTTAGGACAAAAGAAATGGTGCCCTGCAACAAGAGGAAGAGTTAGTGTGTGTCTGGTAGATGATGCACTGCAGTGGCTGAGCTGCATTACTGGAAGATTTAGCACATAGAAAACATCTGTTTCACTGTTTACTTGTTATTTGTTGTTTTCAGCTCTGTGAGCTTTGCCTTTTTTTAAGATTTATGGGCATCGCTAAATGTGCCATGAAGGCACTTCATAATTTATGATGGGGATTTATCAACATACGTGTATGAAGAAAATCAGCCTTACTGAAACATTTGTAATTCTGGCTGGAATTTTTAGTTCGGTGAAAACTTTACTAAAAGATTGATAAATGAGGTCGAATGAACAGGACAGGCTGGTTAATAATTGAAGACCTAAAAGAAGACCTTATACGCAACTCTAATTTTGTGTGCTTTCTTAGTGGAACAATAAGGCATGGTCAGTCTAAGGGCACTATAATTAATAGCACAGCAGTTGAATAGAAGGGCTGTGTTTTGACCTCACGGGGAGTTGAAATGCTTGAGTGGTTGATAGAAATGCTGACAAACTCAGGAGAAACATATATAATTAGTGACTTTGGCAGTAGCATTTGTCTTAAAGAGGTCTGGGTTAGTAGACAGATGGACACATTAGCACTGAATCTATGCTGGTGGTCCTTGGGCCAGCCAATTATAAAGAAGTAGAAGCTGGCATGAACATCCAGCATGAGTTCTGACTGGACTTTTTCACTCAGTCTGCCACCCAGATGACTAATGCATTGTGCGTTGTGCATAATGCATTTCTCTCTTTCTTATTTGCATCATGGGGTTCAATAGAGACAAGGTTCACTCGTCTTTGGATACACTTGCTACTGTGACTAAGGTCATTGGGCTCCAATTGACTTCCTTAGGTTCAAGGGACAAGATGGTCATAAAGACTATAAAGCCTCTGTTAAACTATAAAGGTCGTTATAGTAGGTGTAGCTGCTAGCTTAACATGTAGAATAGCTAGTCTGAAAGGCTGTGTGTCCTTTATCTTTATGACAATAGTTCTGTGCTCCAAATGGATGTAACTAGACATATTATCTCAAAACTTTGTAAAATCTCTAAAATTCACCTTTATACTACAAATTAAGTTTACCAAACAGTTCTACAATTCTTGCACCTTCCGGGAAGTTTTGTTGCACTTCTGTAAAGCTAATGTTTGTAATGAAGTAAAGCAAAATCTGGTCACTTTTAACCATTAGTGCTTATTTCCTCACAGCACTAATTTGTATGACATATCAAGGCTGATAAAAAGAGTCTATATATTTCAAATTAATCATCTTCAGCCTCTTTGGTGATAATGCCGTCATTTTTCCCATTCACCTACTGGTTGATCATGTTCCCAGACTAATGATTCAGACTGCTTATCCCAGCAGGGCCTGGGTGACGTTACCTTGAAACGTTCCTGTGGAAAAATGTGTTCACTGTGATGTTCCTTGTAGGAAGTTGCACTTTTTTTTTCACCAAGCTTTGGAACAGACAATTCTATTTAAAAATAGTATCTCAGAGATCTTGGCTGATATCTCTTATATTGCTATCTCTAACCCAAAACATCTGGCAGGAAGAATGGAAACTCTCGTGATGGGACCCATAACAAAGGACCACGTCTAGATTCATGATGTCACTGAGCTTTCAGAGGTATTTAATACTATTGGTTTCAAGCCTAGAATAATGTTGACTGGAACCAATTATGGCTGCATTATTATCCCAAAACTGGCAGAAAATATATCCGTGAACAGAAGAATTGCTTGTTAGATGACATAATTTAATGTCCATTTGCATTCTAAAAAAGAACTCATCCTTTTTATATTATACAGAACTGAAATTAGGGATTACGTACAAGAAAAAGCAATTTCATTAAAGTAAATAAAATTTTTTTTGTGAAATTAGTTGTACAGAAAGCAGCCTCATTTATGAGAAACCCAGCTGTGATCTTAACCATTTACAGCTTTTCATACAACTTTCATCTCAACTGCTTATAACATGATCAAAAGCCAAAACATCTTTTCATACAAATTTCTTGAGACAACAGCCTATAAACATGAAATAGTGGGATCCGGTTGGTTAGTATACAGTTGCCTGTATAATGTGTATATCTAAACTAATCTAAAGATTTATAGTAATATGCTAGCTTTGATGAATATATCCTCATTTTGTGTATACGTTTATAGTTTGATATTCATAATTATTACAGTTAGAGCTTATAATTATTATTTAAGTAGACCTGCCAGTTAATAGGGAAGACCAATTATAAAACTTCTACAGTGCATTGAAAATGGTGTAAGGATGAACTTAAAAACAGCCTGATAAAACGTGACCACAGCATGCGTTACGCCATATGGTAGTAATTATGGTCTTCACCCCTCAGGCCTCCCCTTCATTAGCTAAATTCATTATCTCAGTCTAACCTGTCTGTTACCCCATGCAGCTGGTATGCAGGTCTGCCGCTCATCGACATTAGCCTCTGATGTCAGAGCCGGAACCTAGCAGTCTATAAAACAGCCAAAACACCAATTAGGCTTAGAAAACAATTCATTTAACAAACAACAGACATCCTGCTTGCTTGTTTAAGGATGAAAGCTTGATTAGATTAGAATGATGGATGGATGGATGGAGGGAAGGATGGCTGGATGGTTGAAGGGATGGATAAAATGGCTAGATGAGATGAAATGGATGAAAGGGATGGATTTGGGGAACACTAAATGGACCATACAGGAGTCGGTGGAGGTCCAGTCATTTTTGTTAGTTTGGATTTATACAGTATGTATTCATTTTGAAGCAACTTACACATGATGTATTTAGTTGAGCAGTTGGTTATAAGCCCAACCCAGATCTCTGTCAATCCCTGGACAACTTTCTGGTCACTAGCAGCTTAGCTGCTGAGGTACCTCTGCTTTGGATGCTTACCTCAAAGTGACTGAAGAAACAGTGTTTTAATCTCATAACAATGCAATCTAACAATGTCATATCTAATATTAATAATGTAGAAGGTGATTTCCCAGGATGCACCCCAAATTGTCAACATGATCCCAGTTTGATGCATAGAACTAAATAATTTGCCCACTGTAAAAGCTCAAAGATGCCCTCCAAAAGTGCAGAGCAGCCGAGTAGCCATGAGTTCTGGGAAATGTGTCTGATGTCATTGCCAAGTTTACTGTACTGGCTGTGTGACATTCCGAAGCTCCATGCTCAACATCAGGCCAGGAAACGACTCTTGCCCTGAAGTCCATGTAGGGCTCGCTGGATAAACAGAAGCCAAAAGGCTTAGATGATTCTGTATATAAGAACATCCTGATCTGCTTGTCCTCTGTAGACATGAGAGATACAGACAGGTTCGAAGATTCTGAAGTTTTGAAGCTTTTTCCTTCTTCACTAACATTTCAATTGTTGTATTTTCTGAATGTCTATGCATAAGACATAGAAGACCACAATTAGAAGACCACAATTAACTGATTTCGGTTGTATTCTTCTGATGCTTATGTAAAGGGATCTGCCAGGTAAAGACCGCTTTACACTGTATGATTTTCAGCTTAATTTTGCTCTTGCAGACAACAATCATGCATCATAAAAAAATTCTCAGGTCATGCGCTGAGATGGGCGATCTTAGGATACGTAATGCATCATTTGTGGCAGTGTAGGAAATTTTTTTTTATTAAAAGTCTGACCACTGCTATGATGCTTGTCCAAACTACCAATAGGAGGATGGCAAAGGATTATACGAAACTCGTGACAGCTACAAATACAGTAGTGGCAATTTCGAAACATAAACAAAACAGCGGTCAGAAAAATATCCTTATTACTTCAAGCTCACTTTGTTTCTATTTGTGCAACTCTGTTTTCTGCATGACTGATGACTTAAACAGAATGTAGGGATTTTTAATTAATCACAGGTCTATCATTCAAGGACCTTCACTGTAAAATCTGACATGGAGAACATATGTTATTGTACAGTCTGTTATAGAATTTGGCCAAGGTTTTATTAGGATCGTATCATACAGTGTGAAAAATGATAATCTTAAAAGACTGCTGTAATTGCAGTGTAAAACCGGCTTAAGGGAGAATTATAGACTTTGCTCAAGGCCCGAAAGTGGCCAGTTGATAGTCTTGGGATTTAATAATAACTTTCCAATTAATAGCACTGACACTTAAAGGAAGTGTTTTTTAAGCCTGACATTTATCTACCACATTTACAGCCTACGTGTGATTATCATGAATAGTAATTTTAACATTTGCTGTATTGAGAAAAAGAGACTCATGTAGAGAAATTGTGTTGGACTGTGTTGGAGATTTACAAACCATGATAAAATACAGCAATACAAAGTGGTGTTTCATTTATTGCTGCTCTGAGACCAGATTAGCCTAAATACTCATGTTATCTAGATCGCCACCACTGAGGGAACTTTAATGTGTTTAGAATAAAGAAGCTGATTAACTAGGACCAAAAGCATCCTTTCCTGATGTGCTCCACATGAGGCATAGATGGAAGTCTACGTGCTATAACCATGTGTTGAGAATAAACACTGCTAAAGCCTTGTCAAGTTCTGCATAGTTATTTGAGCAGTTTTATGGCCTGGCTATCAGGAAGAAGCTTGACCGTATTAGGTTGACTTTCTCCTCTGTCTCTCTTAATCTTAGATGGGCGTTAGAGTTTTTCTTGCTGTGTACACCCTCTTTCTCTCTCTCTTTCTCTCTCTCTCTCTTTCTTTTTCTCTGTACCCATTTAGGTAATAGAGGCATGAGGAAGCCAGGCATGCTGCAGTCCAGGCCAAACAGCTTTATTGGCTTTATATGGCTTTTTATGGCTTGGAGTGCAGTACTGCTGTTATTTTGTTGTTTAATGGTGCCAGAATTGTGGTTTCCGTCTCAAAGACGCAGCTCTGACAGGAAGAACAGGAGGCAATTGCAAAGGATAGGAGGATATTATATTATTATGTCACACACACACACACACACACACACATGTACACTCATGTCCTTCATGTCTTAAATCCCAGTTTAAGCAGTCAGGATTAGCCTTGAAAAGCAAGGAATTAAGTAGATCTGTCCTGATATATGACTACACTAGTCTCATTAATCTTCATTGACATCCACATATTTACTAATGATAAACACCATATGTTAGTCTCCTTTTGTTTCTGGTGTTAACAGCATGAATAGCTACAGTGTCTGAAACCATGAGCTCATTTCAGTCACCCTTTTACATGCTGAATTAAATTGAATAAAAAATAAAGATTGTCTTGAAAGAAGTAATTGTCATGGGATAAGAAATGACAAAGGTGCTTCTTTCTGCCTCTGCAGATACGAGGGTAGGGAGCACCAATGAAATTCTTGAATATTAACTCGAGGTTTTGACATAGTTATGTGAATTACATTGTGGTTATTACAGACTACTTTTGGTAATGTTTAAGGTTGAGTCAGAGCTGGTCTTGTGAAATATGAGTCTGGAATGAGGAGTGCTTTCCAAAGTACACAACACTTGCAAAGTGAACAACTCCCACACACAACCATATATATATATATATATATATATATATGTATGTATGTGTGTGTGTGTAAACAGAACCAACTAAACCACCCCATGCACATCTCTAGTTGAGATAAATTAAGAACTTGAGTGATGGAGCTGAAGTTGAGGAACTGTCAGAGCCAGAATTCACAGACAATGCTACCATTTCTACCTCTGGATTTTTTTTTTCCCCAGCGTTTTCTAGTGTTTCTGGAGCATTCCCATTTCAGAAATGCTCAAATCTGTGTAGAGGTATAGCTATTTGGAGTAATATACAGCTACTGATACAGATACAGATAGTGGCATTGCATTACACCCCTAACTGAGAGGCCTGCATTCATGCACAAACACAGCAACCATGTTGTGAAGCATGCTGGTGTGTGCACAACACACACAGAACAAACAGCTTGTTTCCTTGTTATGTAACAAGGCCCATTCAGGCTGATGAGTCATGACAGATAGGGGAAAGGACAATCACCACTCCAATCCCTGTGCCTCAGGGCATGTAGCAGTAGAGACTTGATTCAGGAAACTGACCACAATCATTAGTGTCTGTAATGCCAAGTATGGCAGGCCACATGAAAAACACGTCTCTGTCCAGTCTCTGAGCGGCCAGCGCTGAACTGACCTCAACGGAAAGCTCCAACAGAAAGCTGATTTAAAAAAAACTCATAGTGGCTTTGTCAGATATGTGTCTCCACATGAACCATGTTGGGAAGTATCCTTACACAAATAATCTTTTTCGGTCTTTTTAATAAGAGAAACTTTGCCTTAGCCTTTGTTTCCAAAGCATGTGATTGTTCTGGCTTGAAGTGTGTCTTCACATATTCAAAGCTGGCCACATTGTTAACATGAAAATCCTAGTAGGCGGAGAAAAAAACAGAGTTTTACCACAAAAACCCTAGTGTATGTCGGTGGACAAGATGGCTCTGTGTTGTAAATGATAAACAGCATATTCTACCCTGCACTTTTTACTGACCAGAGACCACAATCCTGCCTAATTAAGGTTCACATATTCACAGGTCAAAGTTCACCTATATCAAGTCGGCGCAAAGCAAAAGTAACCATTACAAGGAGAAAATGCATCCTTGGCTTTTACACAAGGCAAATTTGATTCATTTAGTCTGACCACTGCTTTAACTAAGAAAGCAGAAATGTGTGTGTCTCCCGTATCATCATAGCAAGGAGTTAGAGATTGTAAATGTTAAGGCTAACCCATAGATGTTGGCACCTCTGACATTGATATGGAGCGATTCACAAAGTTTTAACAATATGAGTCCTGGCCATTGTTTAATTGAATTTTTTGAATGGGAATGTACCAGGGATGTTTAGAGAGTTTTCAAGGCTTTGAAAAGCTCTAATTCTACACTTGCGTCTATAACACTGGTAAAACTGGATCAATAGTTCTGGTTCCATCTCTCCTACCTTCACCCTATCTATAAATACTCTGTTACACTACATTTTTTAATGACTTGAGACAGGATGCAATTGAGCAGTTGAGGATTAAGAACCTTGTTGAAGGACCCAACTGAGGCAACTTGGTGGGACTGGGATTTAAACCCACAACCTACCAAATCAGTAAAACTTTATCACCAATCCCAGTAACAGTTACGTAGTATATGCCTTTTCTTTCACTTCTAAGTAACCATTAAGTTTTCGATTCAACCTGCTGTTAGCTGATTAGCGAGCATGCAGCAGGATTTGAGTCACCCACTAGCATGCATTAGGTATCTAGTTATAGATCTTGTTATTTAGCTATTCTTTGGAAGCCATTACAAAACCTTCATGATGACAGCTAGCTTGTCTGTAAAGTTTATCGGCTAGCTAGGAACATGCAGCTTCTCTTATCTAGCCACCATGTTGTCACAGCTGTCCGTAATGAATAATCTGACCAGCTGCCAAAACACAGACTGAGCTGGTCAAACTGGTAGACCATCTTCACCAGCCAAATTATTTTCTAGCTTTCTTATTACTTGATTAAATTGATCAATAAATGTTTGAGATTTTTGAATAGCCTTACTGTTGTGTTATTTTCTTTAAAAAAAATATACTGTCCATGTTTTAGCATTAGCAGCATTAATTTAGAAACTGTTTTCATTCTACCAGTTTGTCCAGCTCAGCCTTTGTTTGGCAGCTGGTAGCTGCTCAGAGCAAGCTTGATTTTTACCAGATTACCTGGTGCTCAAGCTGAACCACAATGCCTCAATGTGGTCAGTCATAAATAGACAGTGCTCTTCTAAGACGAACTACTGTAACTTTCAAAGCAGTGGCCAGGTTTTCACTAATATGAGCTCCATTATCTCCACCAACCAATATTTCCCTGGTCATTGTGGGACCATGAAGAGACAGACCGTGTTCTCTTTGGTGAAATAAGCCTTTTGCATAGCGCAGCTTATTTGGCCATTGTTAAACTAGTGTGTCCATAGCCATTGCTTCATTGCTTTCCATAAGGGGGAAAGGGAGAAAGCAATTGATGTAGGCTATTATCGTTGGATTGTTTACGCTAACCAGTTTTGGAGAAGGAGTAGAAAGTGTTTCAACCGCTCAACCAGCCTGTGAGAGACACATCAGTTGTGACTACTTTCTCCTATGACACTATTCCTACTAGAATAAAAGCAGACCAGTTGGGTTTCTCCACCAATGGAGATCTGCGAGAGATTCCACCAATCATGCGACATCATGGCAGACACAAAGCAGATACCCATCACTAACGGTCTCTAATATTAAGCAGGCCACATGGGACCACTGCCAAATTGGTAGCTGTTAAACCTTCAGAACGTTCCGAACAGGACAGACTTTTGCCTGTGGAGCAATGACAGGGCTATAAATGGCTGTATATATCTCTCTGAAGATGTACCATGGAAGACTGAGATACTCTTCTTACTTAAAAATCACAAAACAGATCACAGTTGGTGTGATTTAGCACTCTGTACTTCTTGGGAAAAAGAAAGTAGTGGGAGTAAAACTACTGCTGACCTTCTTCCTCTGGGACTTTGCAAATCAATCCCTTACTCAAATGAGAGGATATTTCAGTCTCTAACACTGAAACTCCTTGTTTGTCACTAAAGCTTTGAAACAGCAAGAACTTCTGTATCCTTTCGTTACTGTTAAACCCAGTAATAAACTGAGCATGCACACCAGACTGCTGAATGAACAGCACGAGGCAACTTATCCACTACTGATGTGCTGAAGCCCTCTCCTGGGAAAACATTTAGAGGGTATCAACACCATATATGACTCACTTGTTCCATTTAGAATGATTTAGTAACAGAAATGATTCAGTAACGGAACAGTTGCTAGGTGGCTAGCTGCGACAGAATGTTTGGGTATTTTGGAGAAAATGTGCATGGTGCACCCTCGCTCCAGGGCACAAACTGTAGCAGGGGCTAATAGGAGATTTGTAGCGGGAGCTAACAGGGGGTTGGCAATAACACTGTGAATTTAAGAACCGTCCACTACACATACCCTCCCCTCTCCTGGTGAGATGTTCTGGACCTAAAAGGGGACAAAATGTCTGTCTTGATCCAGTAACAGGGAAATGACCTCTAGATTTCCTACATCTTTTTATTTCCAGTGGTAGGTTGGACCATGCTTTGCACTGGAGTGGCGTTTGCATTGGACAGTGCTTTGCTTTGGAGTGCTTCAACTTGTTTGTTGGCGAGTAGCTAGCTTAAACAATGGGAATTGAGAAGTCTTTGCAGACTTCAATTGCAGGCATAGATTTACAGTAGATACACACTTTGGACAAGGCAGTGACATGCTCAGTGACATGCTTGCCGTATTTCTTATATCTTTAGCAAGTGATGCCTGGGCATACTTAACACCCAGCATGCTTAACGTGTTCCACATGAGATGGGGATCCTTACTTAAGATCATAAATCTACACGCAAGAGCAGGATGTAATAGTTTTAGCTGTGTCAAGGTTTCCTTTTCATGTAGAAGAAGTCTGCTAATTAGTGAGTAAAACCAGTCCACACTAATGCCATAATAAACTCAACATAAAGTAATAGAAGAGGCCATTGACTGTGAAGAAAATATCAATGAATATATCAACTAGCTGACCTTGACATGTTTACTAGACTAATAAAATAATGAACATTATTTTGCACTGGTAACAAAAGTACATCCAGATTCAGTCATAAGAATCTTATGACACATTTTATGATGTGTCTGTGGATTAGACTGCACTACAAATGTGTTGGAAGCTGATAGAAGTGGTAAAATCACCCATATTCTTTACTCAAGTAAAACTTTAATAAATCCTTGTTTGAAAGTTGAAGCTTCAAGCTTCAAATTCTTAACAACAGTTAAAGTAGAAAAGTATAAACTCTTATATTTACTTGCTAATCCTTCTTGTAGTAAAACTACAAGCAAATTAGTGCCTCAAATGAAAATATTAGCTATGGCTAACTAACAGCAACTTTATTCCAAATCTCTCAAATGTTAGCTAGCATGGTAACACTTTACAGTAACAGTACGTGAATAATCATGCACTAATACCTGAATTAATACTTATTTAAATATGACCTAATGATGAGTTAAGGCATGTACTAATCATGAACTAATGAAGAGCTAACCTTAACTATGACGTGAGTCTTATGAATTCATGTGTGAATAACGACCACCTTAAGTGCATGTTAGTACGTTGTTAGTTAACGTATTAATTAACGCATAGGGGTAAACTAATCAAACATGCTCTATATGACAGAATATGAATTAATCATGCATAATTTCAAACTGTTTATATACTGTAATTTGCCATATGCGTACACAAAGATCATTGGATGGCGCTGGATTACTTTCATAATTTACACGGATCCTCCTTAACGAACATAGAAAGACGCACTAATAATAAACAGCAATAATTTCATCTCAACCCGTTTTGCGTGATTATCTATCCACTTCTTTTCAAATCCCACTGTAGTACTAGTACGTGCTCTGGGTGGCTAGGGCCCGGGGCACTGCTCCTTCACCCACAAGGGTGAAATCAGTACAGTAACATTTATTCATTTAGCAGACACTATTATCTACTCAACCTGTCATTCTCCATCATTCTCAGACTAAAACACCGGAAAATAATCTTACGGTGTTCTGTAAGATTATTTTCCGGTGTTTTAGTCTGAGAATGATGGAGAATAACACAAAACAGGTTGAGTTCTATTAGTTCATATTTAAGTAAGTATTAATTCAGATATTAGTGCATGATTATTCATGTACTGTTATTGTAAAGTGTCACTGCTAGCATGTTAATATGAAGAAGATGATGATGATGATGATTCAAACTAGTTAAATGCTAACAGCAACCTGTCACAAGTGGATGTAGCACATTCTCATTCACTCTCACTCTTGCTGTCACATCTATTTAAATGTAGATTTTTTTTTTTTTTTAAAAAAGGAAATTAGATTTAATCCTTGAAGCTGTCTGATGCTAAAACGTCACCTTATGACTTCACAAATATATGATTTATGATGTATGAAAATGTAATGATTTGAAAATTTATTTTCTTCAATGAAAGTACAGATAAATAAAAACTTCCCTTTGTTCATTTCCTTTAGTAATGTATTAGTCCTAAACCGAAAAACAGTATAGTTCATGACATCATTATTGCCTAAAGGGGAAGTGATTGGGGCACCCTACGAAACCTGCGTAATATGTGTACGTGACAATCGCTCACCGGAACAGAAGTGAAGTGATCATGTGTTACAATTATGAGCAAGTGTTAAGTGTCTCTGGAGATGTCACTACTGCATTTTGAGTTCTATACTGTATGTCACAATTTAAATGAAAGGAAAAAAGAGGCTTTTTACTTATTTCTTTCTCTGAGGTCACAGCATGTGTCTCTGACTAACAGAGGAGTGAATATTTCTGGGAAGGAAACTCCTCATGCAACACACAGGACAACGTGATTAATGTCATTAATGTTAACAAATATAATGCAATGTTAGCTAACTGTAATGTTATTATTAAGAGCTTTTAGAGTTTTCCTAGGAATTTTGTTGGGGGAGTTCATGAAGTTCATTGTGGCATATTTTTACCTCAAATATTTATATGGCGATGCTATTCACAATTTTCAAAACATTTTATTAGTATTTCCAATATAATTACAATAGTGAATTTAAAAAATTACATTTATTATCAGTCAGTGTTAGGTAGCATTTTAGTTATCTCCATGTTTCCTGAATTTGTATGGAAGCCCTGTCCAGTAAACAGAATGAGATTGTCTTTACCGAAAAAGGATACATGCAATGCTGTCTTCATATTTGTATAAAATAAGACATCATAGAAACCTCCTGTCCTAATGCTGCCTTATAAATAGGACCATTTTTTATCTCAGGGGTACAAACTGTCTAAAAATGCTGCCTACTTAAACAGCACCCTTGTGAATGGCAGGCTGTGAAAGTGATACTTTAGAGTGTCAAAAATAATATTGTGTCTACTGAATATCACAGTTTGTTATACCACTGCTTACCATCATCTAATCTATCCAAAAGAATGATGAATTTTGCTCTTTTGAAGACACATTTTAGCTGGTGAAACTGGAAGCATTATAAAATTCTATCTAAAATGTACAATATGTATAGTCAGTTACATTTGAAGAACACTTGGCTAATATTATTTTCATAATATTGTTTTCCCAGTCAGTGAATCTGAGTTATTCATAAAGGAAAAGGACTGGAAACCCCACAGATGACATGCAGCCTCAGGTAGGAAAACACACATCACACTGTATTGTGGATTTATACAGCAAGCATAGCAACACAGTGGCTGAAAGCACAATGAGTCACAAAAGTATAAACCTCAGTTCTGCCTAACCATAACAGGATGTTAACTTCCATAGAACAACGTTCAGTCATACAGTCTTGTGATGGTGGACATAAATGTATACAACTTGTCCTTTGGTAATGACTTAAATACTGTTTGTAAAACATATCATGTTCAAGAATTTGAAAAACTCTTGGTATGAAAACTTTAGTGACTGAAAATTGGAATTCTTCCAAACACTTGGGATTGAAAATCATAACCTTCTGGTACCTAGTAGAAATGGAACCTTAACGTCTGAGTTACTATTATATTTATGAGTGAAATTTATACTGCAGCTCTGTTAAATTCTCTACTCTGATTGGTCAGAAAGTGTTGATTAATTTTCTATACTAGCAGCTCTGAGAATAGTTCCAGCTGCAAGGTTTATATCAATGCGCTCATTCTAATACACTATCCTTTCTATAGTAACAACTTACACAGGGAATGTAGTGGACGCTTCATATAACTGCTGATATGGTGACATTTTCTGTGAGGATATAGTTATTTAGCATTTTTGGAAGGAGTCTTGAGTGTCTGTGCTTTGTAACAGTCAGAGGTAAAGCTGTAAGTTTTAAGTTTTAAAGTCTTAAGCAAGCTGTGGTGTTTTTGTCTTACTATCTTCATGAGAGAGAAAAAAATGACGGTGGTGAGGGAAAGACTGTTTATAGCTGTTATAAGTGATAACAGGAACTAACTTGCAAATTGCTGTGGTATAAGAGGAATAAATCACTTCAGGATGTGCTGTTGTTGGAAAATAATCAACTTCGTGGTGGTAAGAGTAACACCACTTCATGTCGTGCTGCATCACACCACCCCATCGTTGAGTATTTTCCTATAATAGAATGGCCCCCAAGTGTTTTATTCACTACATAAATGACTTTCGCTCTGTGGGGTGCATGGAACTCCAAGTTATCTAGATCACCTCACACACGTGAAAGCATTTGTAAAGTGTAAGAAAACACAAGGCACTGATTCGATGTTACTCTGGAAATGCTTTGCGCTTGACTGCCTTTGAAAGTTGCTTAGACTGTCTAGACTATTCATCAGCACTCTAAAAGATGCCTTAGGAAAGACTTACAGCCAAACACCACAAAACTGTAAACTGTGAAAAAGAGAGCGGGACTATTTATGGACCGCACTTGGATGTATGTGAAAAAGCCTTCGTCATTGGTCCCCTGACTCACAAAAGCATGTCCGTGATTTAGCAAGATACGATTTCACCATCTGTGAGAGCACAGGGATCTTCCCATGACCTCTGTAGTTCCAAAGTGAGAAAAAGGAGCATGTGCAAATCAGGTCAAGGAATAGAAAGCGAGTGTGTGACGGGCCAAAGGAGAAGCCATGGAGAAAATGAGAGAGGAGAAGGCCTGGAACTTTAGTCAACACATAAAAAACATGAAGGGATGCGAAACCAAAATTGGTAGACATGTATCCCTGTAATGAGAGGGGAAAGTTGGTGCTCTTCCTGGATTCTGATGATTGACATTGACCTTTTCTTGACCCTGCTGCCCAGAGCAGATATCTCAAGGGAGAGCTGAATAAGTCAAGCTTCTGAGAGGATAGTAATGAGCTTTTCCTATTCTGGCCCCCAGAGACATGGGTACAATGGGGTCTTTATCCTAGCACTGCAAGATAGATGGCACTGACGGAGGGTGAGCTCCTCCCAATACACTCCATTTAAATAGATTAGAATGACTCCTCTTTCCCTTTTACACCCACGTAATGAGGGTCAATAAGAGAAAAGGAGAGGAGGGGAAAAGACAAGACAGTTCTTCTACTTCTAAGCTATTAGACGGTTCTGTAGAGCAGCAGCGGCTCATGAGCATAGATTTTGGTGGGGCAGGACAACGTTAATAACAAAATAGCCTCAAACAAAATTAAATCAAGCAGCTATCACACTTGACTTGCTATAGGCTTCTATCTACTGAGTATCCCCATAATAGAAAGTGAAGAGTTGACAAAATACAGTCATCGAGCATACAGTCTAGCAGTTTAGATGTGCTTCTTTTCAACGGTGTTCGATACAGCAGGTGTGAGCTTGTTGCCATTAACCAGGGTTGCCAGGTTTCAGCTAAATTTCCAACCCAAACCATATCTCATTAACCACAAAAGACCTGAAACTAGCCCAAAAAATTCAGCCACTGGAAAAGGGAGACACATTTTCTCAGCCTTTGCATGGGAAACAAGGTCACCGTGGTGCATACGCATTTTTGATGTACAGACATTATCCACTCCATAATGACCCTTTCCCTCTCCCGATCTTTGCAATTTATCTTATAATAGAAATGATTCTATATATCATAGACACACTGTCTGTGCTTACACTTCACTAGAAATTTATTAGATTTAATTCTGATTATTTGCTACAAAACAAGATCTTTGAGGCCGCAAATCAATTTTAAACTAGGCCAATTTGGCTTAAAAAAAACGCAAACTTTTGAGTCTTGTCATTATCTGTCTGAAAATGTTCATAGAGTGAGCATGGGGCAGCGTGACTCCATCCCCAGTGGGCCTCTATTAGCTCTTGTTGCAGTTCCCATTCAATTATAACACTATGTAGATAACTGGGGCAGTGAGCATGCTGCCCCAAAGTTGTGCAACATCTATAAAGATGTAACTAGTATTTCAACAGAATTTAAAAGTTGTGAATGAGGACTTTATTAAGGACTTTATTAACATTTGTGGAACGGGTGATATATATGGTGGGTCCACCACTGCTGTACAGATAACAGAACATTTCTAGCCTGAAACATCTGGAGTCTGGTAAAACTGTCATTTCACTTAATATTTAGGAATATGGGCTTCACCTATGAGTAATTTGGTGACTCACGTTCTTGCCCAATCCAACCATTAAAAGAACATAAACACATCCGTCAAAAATAGCCTCTGCATCTGTTTTCTCTTTCAATTCTACCTTCAAGTTCTGTTATAATTTATCCTATACTAACATCCATGCCAGTCTCTAGGGTTTCAGGCAAAGTTGTACTTTCATTTTACTTTTCCACATATATCGAATATCTGACCATCTGAACTGTCTCTGGAAGTCATCAGAACATGCTGATTGGATTGGCCAAGAATTGATTAAAAAAATGCTCCTTATTAGGTCCAGTGCCAAAAGAAATTGGTGTTGGAAAAGGAAGTGAAACCACACTGTATTCCTGATGACTTTTGCCAGATTAATGAATAGACAAGCCAAGGACAGTTAACACATCTGTCACACATATTGCAGCAGCACCATTTTGGGGCAAACTGGACTAATATTTCCTCAGTGTAATGCACAATCCATGGGAAACAGTTTTATTTATATATATATATATATATATATATATATATATATATATATATATATATATATATATCTCCAGTGATAGCTGGTTGTGATATTAGATAGAAGGCTAAAATCTAATACCTATTATGAGCTCTACCAGTAAACTATTACTGTTGAACAATACGTTATATCACAAGGTCTTATTGATGAAATAATCATTCAATCATTTGGGTCAGTCTATTACACACACTTAGAAATATTGTTTCAAGTCCTGCTGGCTTCATGTTGTCTTTCCTCCGAATACCAGATGTGGTAATTCTTTTGTTCAAAGCAAAAAAATGCTAAACTTACGATTCAGTTATCTGTCTTTTTGCATAATCTAACAATTGACATTGGACAGTGTGTGCTTAGTGTACCTATTAGTAGTTTCTCCTGCAAAGGAATTTTGGAAAAAATGGATGATAGAGTAAATAATCCACCTCATTTACGTTTATTACACGCAAGTCTGTATTTCACATGCGTCTTCTCGATTACGAGCATTACATTTTATGAATGCATCAAATAGAGATCAAATCTAGAGGGTGTGTAATCACCTGACATGACTGTCACTGATAGACTGCATGAATCTACAGTCTGGGTTAGAAAGAAATCAGCCCTAGCCTCACTTCATCATATCACAGTGTGTATTTTTCTTGCTACCATTGGTGGTGATGTTTCTACAGAAATCCAGAATAATCTGCTTTAAGACATAGCAGCAAATAATCTGATGTGGATGCCAAAAATGAAGCCTTATAATAATGTCTTTTTATCTTTAAAAGACAGATGAGCTTAGTCCTGCTAGCACATTTATACCAGCTGCCTGTGTGTACAGTATATCTAGTTTTATACACATATTTTGCTAGCTAGCTAGTTGGGAAAAAGGTCTAATACCTCAACACTGAAAGCAATTAACAGTAAACTTTCACCATAGCCTAGCTCTGCTAAAAAATGTAAATGTTCTGTTTCTCATAGAGGACGGTGGTATATGACCATCTCAATGGCTCACAGATCGTTTTCTCAGATGAAAGTCGACCAGGAAACGCTCTGTCCCCGGACATGACCCAGGAAGTAGTCGTGATCTCACCTGGTCTCCCTGCACCTCCTCTGACCCCCTACTATAGGAGTGCTGCTGCTTTGGCTCCTCAACACAATGTAATACCACACAACCCACAACCAGTCTACTTACACCACACCACACCACACATTATGAATACACACATCTTTCTGATTACACTATGATTGTCTATAACTATAGGGGATGATGTTTGCCCTGGATTAGCATACTGTTTTTACACTGACTCCCTTAGATTGGACAGTTTTCTGCAAATGACCTCATGAAGTAATGACAATGTTTGAAAGAACCGCTGCCTTACATTAAATGACCTGTTGGATTTTTTACTCATTTCTTTTGGAGATGTTACAGTATAGGTAATGCAGTGGTGCCACAGTGTGGTCATATTCAGAGTTACAGACCTTTTTTCCAAGTGTGTCCAAGTGATGAAGTTGAAGGACAAATCCACCCTGAACTTGTGATCTTCAGTGGCATCCAAGATTTAATTTATAATAAAATCCTGAGTTTACATTTTTAGTCTAAACCGATTTCACTGACATGTATTTTCACATTACCCACAATGCTGTTCGACTACCTGCTGATAGAGGTGCCAGTGGGATTTAGTCCTCACTTCATCTCCGTCTAAAGAGGGCAATGCAGCAGTGCTTTAGTCCTTTAGTCTCTCCAACTCTCTCATCTCCTCATCTGTTTTTTGCATCTGCATCAGCTGCTTTGCAAAGTTTTCCTTTAATAAAGCTTCCCTTTCCTCTACCCAACACCACCCCTTAGTTTAATTTCCTTTCCAAGGAAACTGGACAGGGCTAAGCAGTTCTGTTCTAACTGAGAGGTGGAGCTCATTTATGAGCCAGAAAGATGTAAACAGAGACCTGAAATGAAGAGAAAACATTACAAACATTTTTGAAATTATATAATTATTCCAAGTCTAGCAATATTTACAAAGTGACAAAGGCTTATGTCTAAGCAATTCCTTTATATTAGGAAGTTTGATTAAGCTCTATTTTGGATGTTGATCATTTTTCCCTCAGGTTGCAGAGGTAAATGGAGGTGCAGTCCCTACCCCCAGTTTCGGATCCTACTACGGCCCAGACCAATCACATGGTATGTGCTTTGCTAATGTTAATAAATAACATGACAGAGTGTCAGTTAGCATTATGCATTATACTAATTGTCAATATCTAGACTTGTCTAGACAACTAAAATCGTTGAGTATCAGCTCAGTTCTGTTTGTACAGTGCACTTTATATTGTACTGTGTCACAAAGATGCTTCACAGACATGCAGGAGTAAGAAAAAACCAAGACGACATTCAGAATAGGAAGCTGTCCTCCTCTGAGTGGCATCTGTCTTTCTCTTAATCATTGCTGAACATAAACAAAATTCTGAAAGTATCTAGAAGCACCAGTGAACAGCTCAGCAATTTAAGGTTAATGTGAGTGCAAACCTGCATTCATTTTATTCCCAGTGATGGTACTGCCATCTGTCGGTGAGGGGAGAAATTGTGCTACAGATCAGGAAATAAATTGCTTATATACTAAAGGTACTATATAAGTTAGTGTATACAGTATTATGCTTCATTACCATTCCAGTCCCATTTAATCCAATTGGATGTGAAAGGTCATGGAAGTTTAGGACGTTCCACAACATTAAATGTAACTACATACATGGATAAAAAGTAGTGTGTCTTTCTTTAATAAATCAAAAATTGTATGCCAAATAACTGTGATATATGAGGAATAAAATATTTTACAACATGCTCTTATAGGAACTTCAGAGTGATACCTATAAGAAATGTTTAAGAGCATGAAAGTTCAGTCTGTTCACTTGATCCAGGACGCTTTCTATGTTTTCTGTCTCTTGCAGATCGATTACCTAATGGTGGGCCACGCTCCGCTACTCTGCCTCGCACTTCCATCACCAGAGAGGAGAGGCTCATCAAGTTCTCTGGGATTGGCCCTGTGGACGAATCAGGCATGCCAATCGCATCCCGATCTGTGAGTAGTGTACTTTTATACACTATAGAGATACAGAGTGCAGTCTATTATGCATTACAGTGTCACAGACTTATCAGCTTTATCTCTACTAAATATGTAAGGAATAACACACATATTGGGGGGCATGCTGTTTTGGGAAGATAATCAACACCAAGGTGTTGTGATGTGACCTGACACAAAGCAGAGTTACATGTCCTGAAGTGTTTTATTCCTCTTACAGCAACAATTAATGACAATTTCTTATTTTAGTAAAGAATGACACATATTTTTATCCATTTATAGTTACATGTAATGTTGTGGAACGTCCGTGAAATAAATCGATACTTACGTTATAGCAGCTATAAACAGTAGTTCCCTCACCAGACTCTCTTTTTTCTCTCTCTCTCTTGTACTTAGTATGACACACAGTGTAGCATCCACATGTCTGAAAGCACTGGCACTGGAGACTCCTTCCAAAAATGCTAAAAAATAAACATCTCTTTAGAGAAGTCTGGACCAGATCAATGATATCACACACTTTTAAAATCCATTTACATGGAGCGTCTTGACTTTTGCATCAAGAAACCTTGCATCCATTTTTGTCAGCTATTTTGCTTCATGTGTGTGTTGAGTGTGTGAGGTGAGATGTGTCAAGTCAGTACTATGTATTCTCTGAAATGCAGTCTGTTTTCTCTCACAGAGTGTGAACAAACCTAAGGACTGGTACAGGAGCATGTTTCGACAGATCCACAAGAAACCAGAGGGTATGTACACACACACACACACACACACACACACACCCTGCCACATACACAATGAGAGAATCTCTTTCTCTCTTTTCTTCAGCTTTTATTGGGAATTCTTTTTAGAAACTGGAGGAACCGCATCTCACACAGGTTTCCTGTGGAAAAATTGAGTGAAAGTGTTCAGTCAACCTTAGAAAATGCAACCAGATAGACTTTCACCAACACTGAGTCTAATTCTACATCAAATACAGCCATTATTTACTTTGCTAACTTTGGTCACTGGCTTTCCTAAACATGAACCAGCATTTCTCACAAAATAGTCTTTTACAGAAGGCACAAGTGAAAGGACTGAAACTGTTCCCAGATCAGCAACCTGTTGGCGGTTTCTGAAGCCAAAGGCAAGATTTATGTAATCCTGCTGTCAGCATTTCTATGTATCATAAATCACTACGAAGCCAAAACTCACAAAAGGCCCCGAAATATTCCATCAGGCAGTTTTATACTTGATTGATTAATTTAATGAGCTGCTCAAAGATCTCTGCTGCCAGTAAGGTGATTTATCCATAACAATTGGAATAACGATTGGAATGTTTCCTAATATTTCATGCTGGAAAAGGATTTATTGCAGATTTATTGCGCATATCTCCTTGCATTGCACTTTAAGAGACAAAGTCGGGTATTGCTGTATTTAGATCAGATAAACAGAAATTTAGCCTCAACAGTGCAATAAAAAACTATTTTCAAAGCTAGCAAGCCAAAATAAGTGAAATTCCCAAAATGCTAGCTACTATTCAAGAATATCCCCCAGCAGAGCTTGCTAGCTTAGGTTAGAGAAAAATGATCAAATCTAGCTAGCCAGCATAAGTGAAAATTCCCAAATGCTTGCTTATATTAGAGAATATCCCCAAACCAAACTAGTTAGCTAATATTAGAGAAAATGATCAATAGATGATGAGCTAGCTAACATGAGTGACAATTCCCAAATGCTAGCCAGTATTAGAGAATGTCCCCAAAGCTAAGTTAGCTAAGTTAGCTAAAGTTAGAGACAAAGCTAGCTGGTTTCATGGTTATTAGTTAGCTTGTATAGCAGGGGTATTCAACTAAAATTTAGGAAGGTCCAGCTACATTAATGTTTTTGGATAAGCAACTAACAACAGTTAGCTTTCAATTCTTAACCATTAGTAATTAGTCCATGGCTGTAAATAATACATCAGTTTGAAGTGGTTATGTGTTGTTTTGTAGTTTCACATTCCCACTTTTGACTACAGCCGTGGACGATGAACAGATAAGACGTGTGAGATGGGTTTTTCTGAACATGCCATTTCATCAGTTCACTAATTAGACCAGAGGCTGTAAATCAGTGAAAGTCTCTGAAACCCCTCACTCTGTCAATGAGCCACCTTCAGCTAAATAATTTACAAAAATGCACTTGATTGGCTGTAACAGAGCCAAAACAGAGGATCTGCTACATAAACTGCAGTTGCTGAGCGATGACCTTTTTTTATACGTTGATTGGTTCTCCTGCAGTATTGTTCGAATAATTGGGAAGAAGAGGCTTCACTAGGTCATCTTTCACCTTGCTGCTCTCTGTTAGGTTATCTGCTGTCTTCCCAGGCCCTCTCTCTATCCCTAAACTACAAAATAGAATACACTAGATGGACACCTGACAATCACAGCTATGTGCTGTTTGAACATACCATTCCAGATGTATTCCCTGCTTTGCTGTTATAATAACCTCCACTCTTCTGGGAAGGCTTTCCACTAGATTTTGGAGCGTGGATGTGGGGATTTGCTCATTCAGCCACAAGAGCATTAGTGAGGTCAGACACTGAGGTCTGGGGCGCAGTCAACATTCCAGTTCATCCCGAAGGTGTTCAGTGGGGTTGAGGTCAGGGCTCTGTGCAGGACACTCGAATTCTTCCACTCCAATCTTAACACACCATGTCTTCATGGAGCTCGCTTTGTGCACAGGGGCATTGTCCTGCTGGAACAAGTTTACGCCTCTTAGTTCCAGTGAAGGGAAATTGTAATGCTCCAGTGTACAAAGACATCCTATACAATTGTGAGCTTCCGACTTTGTGACAACAGTTTGGGGAAGAACCACATATGGGTGTGATGGTCAGGTGTCCCCAAACTTTTGACCATATAGTGTATGTTTGGGAAACTGGGGTAATATAATCACAGTATGCTATTTTCATTTATATCACGCAGCCTAAACTGGAGTAAGAATTTGAAAATGTTCAGGTCAGTAGGTGGAGTTGATCAACCCTATACTGAAATTGCTGACCGCGACCTTGGCCCAATCCTAAAGACCCACTAACTGGCATAGTTTGAAGTTTTTCCTTTTTCACTGATTCACAGTGGTGGAAAAAGTAAAAAAAAACAACACCACTGATTTGTTTAAAAATACTGCTACTATAGTAATAATTCACTTGAGATTAAAACGAAATTATAAGTAAGAGTAAATAAGATGTCTAGTTTAAAAAAAACAACAACTTGATGTTAACTAACCAAGTGAGCTATGCAGAAGTGAACACCACCTCCATTATCAACAGTATATAAACAAGGGTAACGTTAGCTGGCTAGCTAATTGCTTACCAGGCATGTTGGCAATAGGGGAACATGCACTTACACTTGTGCAGTTGTCTTCAGAAGTGCAGTTCAGCATTGCTGATTTAGGATATAGAGTTGTACGTAAAAAACACGTAAGTCATGAATCTGTAGCTGTCTAGTAAAAGTGAATTCATGAGGTGTCCATTCAGAAAGGTTCCTGCAGGTACCTGGTAAAGATCTGATATCCCTTTCCTTCTTCTGGTGCTCTTTGGATGGAGGGTATTAGTTTTTCAGCTTGTTTTGTAAAGTGAATAAGGTGCAATACAACACATGGAAATCTACAACCTTGCAGTTATCCTTTAAAATGGTTTCGCAGCAGTATCAATCTGGGATTTAAGAAAAAAAAAAACTAAATGTTTGCTTGCTTGTTATCCACCTAGTCCTTTAAAATCTAGTCTCTATGAAAGGATCATAGTTATAATATTAATGGTGTTAAATCCTAAAACAGTTTTTCATTTCAGTTTTTCAGAAAATATTTATTCCACTTTTTTCTCTTCTCTTTTCTCTCTCAGAGCCAGAAGGTGACTGGCAAGAAAGTGAGTAATCAGTCTTATAAAAATATACAGACAACCTTTAAGCATGTTTTGTCATGTCACGAATTATGCAATACATTTTTATGATCTGATCGCTGTATGCTTTGACAAGCGGCTCAAAAATTCCCACATAAAGTCTACAGACTGACGCTGTAATCTCGCAGCAGAATTATGTCCATGTCAATCTGTACAATATTAATAAAAGTGTAGTTTGCTAATAATTGCTATATTCTGAATACACCCAGCAGACTCGATATAACTGTGTAGTATATAATTATGTGAAGTTGTATATGATGTGTGCTTGAAGCGTGTTTATCTCTTTACAGGGAGGCTGAATGCCACTCCACCTGTAGAGTCGAGTCAGGAGGACGGACACGGACCTGGAAAAGACCCCTTCACCCTCACGCAGCATGGAGCGCTGCCTGACTGGTGAGAGATAACCTCACTGCAAATATTAGTTAGTCAAATACATATTCTCACTGAGTTTTCACCATTTTTAACTCTCTAGTTCTTAAACTAAGTAGCAAACAATGTCCCATTGACCTTGACATTTCAATAAATTTTATAGCAATACAATTCTATTTTAAAATACACTTTATCATATATTCATCTGCCAATTACCAAATTATCAAAATGTATGGATTTAGGCCTGATGAGGATCATGCTAATGACAGTTGTGTGTGCACTGGTGGAAGTGCATATAGGACTAAAATCATATTTTTGGCTCAATCTTGCTTCAAACACAACCTCCTGAGCTGCTGAGTCACTAATGCCCCTAAATTAAACTTAGCACATTTAGTACACGTTACCAACAGCTCATTCTCGAGATACTGGTGGACACTGAACATAATTTAGGCATAATTTAAAAAAGCAAATAAAAATATGATGTTATTTAACAAATCAAAACATATAATTGTTGATATGATGAAACTTGGAGGCATTTATTTCACATTTATGGAAAGAGTCCCCAGTGTCAGTGCTTTGTCACAGAGGGAAAACTGTATCTTTAGGTTTTCCACCTTGGGAAAGTCTTCAGCATGGAAGACTTGCAATTTCTCAGTAAAAAGACATACTGCGTTTTTTTGTATTATTAACTTCAAGACAGAGAAAGAAAGAGAGGCTGGTGAAGAATCTCTTTCTCTCTCTGTCTACAGCTAAGTAAACAATAACAGGAACTAACCGGTTTTATGGACATTCCATAACTTTAAATGTGACACTACTGTATTTTGTTGTTGTTTAGTACATTTAAAAATGTAATCGTTGACAAATTACTGTCATATAAAAGGAATAAATCACTTTGGGACATGCTGGTACTGTAAAATGGGATGTTTGATCTGTTTCATTCCTTACTTAACTTATTAAAAACCGACAAAGTAATATTTAAAAGATTTCGGAAAGCTCAGTGTCCACAAACTTTTGACAGGCAGCATATGAGCATATGGACGAACCATTCATCCATCCATCCATCCTTCCTTGTCTGAACTTGCTAAAACACACATTACTCAAGAGTGTCTTTACCGTGAAGTAACACCCAAACATAAATGTAAATACTTCCTTATTCACACTCTGAGCTAAGCTATTATGAAGCTCAAACATTAACCGCACCTGCAGTCACACACTCACCAGTTTTGGCAGTGTAGTGCGGTATAGGCGAAGAGGGAAAAAAAACAGAAGAGAGGAGAAAATACAAGAACCAGATAGGTGACTGCAGGCAGGTTATGATCCGTTGCTGCAGGCTCTGACAATGGGAATGTGATAAAGTATCTGCATATTCGGGGGTGGGGTGTGTTTCAGGGCTGACCTAGGCGATGTAATAAAGATTCCAGAGCCGAAGAGCATTTTCGACTTTGAGCCAGGACAAGGAGGCACAGCGGAGGAACGTGTGCAGGTAAGAGGCTTTTCTTGGGGCAAATTAATCCGCTTTTAACATTTATCCAAGGAAATGAAAACAAATCTTCCAGAGCGAATGCAGTTTATACAGTAGTAGACTTTCAAGTACTTGTCATTATTATCTATTGCACTTTCTATATATATATATATATGTATATATATATCACCAAACCCACTCCATGAAATGATTTCTTGGGCTTGCTCCCAACATGTCAAAAGATTCTTCTTATTAAAAGGATAAGCTGCAGTTTTTAATCTCTAATGTCTATTCATTGCATCTGTAGCATATGTATGAATAACACAAAGAATTATTTTGACACATTTCCTTGTATTAAAAAAACAATGGAATACCTGTTGGTGGGAAATTTTCTTACAATGGAAGTTAAAAAAAAAAAAAAAAACATGTAACACAAAATAAAGGCTGCACATATTCTATTCAATTCTAGCAATAGAACTTAATGAGACATCAAGAGACATGACAGAAAGTCTTTATAAAGCTGTCCTTATGTTGTATCAACATCAACTTACGCAATACATCAGAAAGTAATTGTGGTTACCTTTCAGATGATTACTGAGTAAACACGTGTTCTGTTCTTTTTCCAGTTTTGGAAAATGTGTCGAAATGTGTATGTGGTAATCAAACAGGAGCTACATATGTGGTAGTAAAGATTATGTGAAAAAACACTGGAGCACTCCTTTAATCCCTTAAACTCCCAGAAACCATTAGTAACTACAAAACAAACCTTTCCTAAGAGTTTCAGTGTAGTTACTAAATCATTCATAGTAGCTACTGAATGATGTGTTTTAGTGTGAGGAACTGATTAATAAGCTCGGACTTTAGAAAAGTCCTGAACTTCAACAGGTTCTTAACAGCAAAGAGCTTCTGTAAACAACCCTGGTGTAATATGCACTTCTTCAGATAGCCATTTTCAGTGCAACTTTGTAACGCAATGCTTGGGTCAGCATGTTGAAAGCCGTGTTTTGTTGCTGACTGCTGGCATTTCAGTGAGTGGGTTCAGATTCAGCCCTTTCACACACAACCCACTGAGAGAGAGAAACCGTAGGAAAGAAACTTCCTTTAAGGATTAGTTTACAAATGCCTGAACATTGTTAGCGGAGGTTTGTAAATGTATGTGGTCATTTGTCTTGAGACACACCTTTCCATCTTTCTTTATCAGTGCGGTTAAATACCAATGCTTAACTCCAGATTATGTCAGACTGCTCATAAACAAAGTCTTGAGTCTCAACAGCTCAGATGAACCATCCAGATATCCTCATCGCATGTTTCATTTCAACCTAGAGCCACACTTGATATTTGATCCGTTCTTTGAGAACCAACAGTGCATTCAAGTGGTACTTGTGAATTCGTGCTCTTGACATTGTGAATTGACATGGGAACACATTCTGTTCAAGTTGTGAAATCACTCTTAGTAAGCTATTGGGAGACACAGACGTTGAGCTTAAAAGCTAATAATGAAGGCTAACAATTCATCTAGCTAGCACATAGCCATTAAGAGGTTTATATGGACAGTGGAATGGAAAAGTGACAGTGAAAACAAGACAGAAATGTTGGGAGTATCAACATTTTCCACAGATGTGTTAGTAAATTATTCAGAAAACGTCCATATTTTAGATACTCCCATATATTAGATTAAAACCTGTCATAAACCTTTATTATCTATATTTGCCCTGATCTTCCTGAGAATTGTTTCCACATTATTTCCATTGCACGTTGGCACGCAATCAAAAATGTATCAGAGCTGCTTTCTCCTGTTGACGTGTACGAGTTCCTGCTGTCTCGTGAATGTGATTAAACTGTTTCCAGTTTAAAGAATTGGCAGGTCTCCCTTTTCATTCAGTGCTTTTCAAACAGTTCCACTCCCATCTTTCTTTTTGTTTACAAAGCTCAAGAGCTTTAGGAAATAGTTCTCAAAGGAACCTTGAACCATCTTAAGCACCGTGCTTCCGTGCTCATCATCCTGAGAGAAATGCCTTTCTTTTCTCTTGTTGAATCAAACCAAAAAATGACAATGGGGTGAGAGAAAGAGAGAGAAGTAGCAGCCATTAAGGGCTAAGTGTATTTGTTGCATTGTGAGTGACTCGTCACTGTTTGCTCGTTAATCAGGTCACGCTCCAGAAGTAGGAAGAAATGGATTCATTGTTCTCTCCCTCCGCCAGACAGAGCTGTCTTGTGATCACGATTAGGCCCGTTATCCGAGTTATCCGCCTGTCTGATTCAAAAGCATTTGGCGTGCTCAGCAATTAGTTTGCTCAGACATCAGTCCAGACTGCTCCTCCCTGAGACTCAGTCCGACTCTGAGACGCCTTTTTAAGACGGAATCATCTTTATGAGCTGATTTGATTGCGAGGATGGCTGCTGTTGGCTCTGAACGGCTCTCATCATGCCAAGGTATTTCAAAAAACAGTATGGAGAAAGGAAAGTAGGGTCTTAACACAGGCTTTTGAGCTTTTTTGTGGCATGCTGTGGATTCTACCAGACGGTTAATTGTTCAAACGTAATGTTAAATGTTGCATTTAACGTCTGATTAGGGAAGGCTGTAGGGCTTTTACTGCAAATGAGGTGCAAATGGAGTTTAGGACAATTGTTTGATCTTGTATGCCTGGAGAAGTAATGAGTCTCTTGAAAGTTTAATGAGTCTCTTGAAAGTTACAAACATGTTACATTTATAAACATGTTTATGAGTTTAAGGTTTGACTTTGTAGGCTTCACATGAATATCTTATAAACTTTATTGCATCTAATTATCATTCTCTAATAACTGAATATCTCTTGAATACACCTTTTAAAAGAACACTGTATTCCACAAGGACTCAACAGTCTGTACTGAGGAATGCACAGAATCTTGTTACATGTATTAATGTATTATCTTTAAACATAGTAATGTATGTTTGAATGGAGCTAATTATAGGCAATTAATTGTATTATAAAAGCTATTGCTAGAAATACATCTTGAACATCGAAGACATTGATTTTAATTTTGCTAACTTTCTTCAGACCCTTTCTTCAGACCCTTTCCACATTTTGTAGTTTTACAACCTGGAATTGAAATGGATTTAATTGAGATTATACAGTACTGTATGTCATGAATCTGCACAAAATCAATTTTAATATTGAAGTAGGGGGAAAAAATCAAGAATGGGCAAAGTCATCAGGATACAGATGTGCAAAGCTGATAGAATCATATCCCAGAGGATTTGCAGCTGGAATTAGTGGTTCAGGAGGGTGAATACTTTTGCAGCCAACAAATGTCTATGTTTTATTTAATTAAAATGTATGTCGCACCTTTGAATGTTGTAACTCAAATGGTAAATATACCAATTAAGCGCCTTTCATTTCCATGTGGGGGCAAATACTTATGCAAGGCATTGTATTAATCAATAGTTTTATTCTCCATTGACTTTTTAACATAGTCATTACCTGCACTTGTCCCATTCCCTATAATTTGTGATATTGAGATATATTTTTTTTTTGTTCACAGTCACCAAGACAACCGCCAGTGCACCACCCTCCTGAGAGAGCCCACTCTCCTTCCATAGAGGTGAGTGTGAATAGTAACTTTGGTGTAAATGAACTAAACCGATGAAATAAAAACAGCTCTTGGTGATGGGTGAAGTGAAACTTTTGCTGACATGTTTGTTGTTTAATTGCTGTTTGCTTTTTCAGTGACCTTACATTCTCAGAGTTCTCCTGTCATGCTTTAATTTGTTACTCTGTATATGTGTGCTTTGTTTTTTCAGGCCACTCTAGTGTCGGAGCTAAACCGCTTCGAGGCAGAGCTGGACTCAGACATCCGTGGCCTGGAGAGGAAGCTGTCTCTGAAGCAGCAGCAGCCACAGCGGCGAGGCAGGGGTGAGGTACTGACCCTCCCCTCAACACACTCTGATCCTACAAAAACTCCTTTTTTATCCACTTCATCTCTTTAAAATCTGTCCTTATTTATCCTCATGATTTCCTACAGAAAGTCAGTTCTCTTCCTGTTTAGAGGCGCTATTATTAATAGTTCTACCAAGTAAATTGTAGTGTCCCAAATACTGCACTTTTTTTGATCCAAATAAAATAAATAATTAAAATTACTATTTAAAAAAATCATAAATTTCCTTCCCTGTACCATGGTGCATAAAGATGTAATTCCTTTTGTGGCCCAAGTTTAAATAGACTGTTATCCAGTCTATAATTATACCACACATACCTCTATATACTTCTCAGAGTGGGAGAGAAAAATGAGAGACAATTTAGAAAGAGGTTTAATGGTGAGACAAAGAGAAGACGTTACATTAGGTAAGAAGACATAATTCGAATCAGACTGCAAGTACTGCGCTCTTGCGCTTCTATATTCAGCCTGAAACTCCAGTCTTTAATTTCCAGCCAGTCTAGACTATAAAAGTCTCGTCTCACACTGTGCACTGTACAAAGTTGTATCATTTTTGACCAAGTCATTTTGCTTTTTCAGCATTTTATCCCATTTTCCCTGACAACAAGCAGCTGAGTACGTTGACCTTTTTGTATTTTTTTCCCAATAATGCACTGTTCCAGACAACCAAAACTCAGGCCAGCAGGTCACCAATTACTCATCTGGCCTGAGGCAAACTGTTCGTCTCTCATATGCTACTTTTTTTGGTTTCCTGTGGTGTTTCATTCTATGCACATTGTTTAATCAATTAATTATACATACTTAACTTTTTAAAGGTGCAAAAAAGTACTGACTGAAATCTAGAGACCAGTACTTTAATAAAAAATTCTGCAGGTGGAACAAGCTACTTCAGCTGTATGATTGGTTAGATTGAAGCTTACACAACTTTACCCAAGATAAGCCCAAGAACTACCCGAGAATTTACCCAAGAACTAAACCGGCACACTTTACAAAAGGGGAGAAATTCTGGTGAAAGTACCAATTATTTACTTACACCAGAATTTCTCCCCTTGTATAAAGTGTGCCGGTTTAGTTCTTGGGTAAATCCAATCATACAGCTGAAGTTGTTTGTCCCACCTGCAGAATTTTTATTAAAGAACTGGTCCCTAGAAGTCATGGATTTACATTCCCCGGAGTTTTAAAACTTGAATTCTATGATAGATTGCTAGCATGCGCCAAAAGCATGTGACAAATTATTATGTTGTGGTTACAAGATGCCAAAGTCATAGCCATGAACTGTGTAACATAGCCTCTGGTTAATTAGTTGTCATGAATGGGTGAAAAAAAAAATCTATAATGCACGTAAGGTGACACGGGATAATGGTTATTCCATTTCGTAACACCATACACTCCAGTATGCGTCATTCCGAGATTGAAGTGTAATATTAGCAGTCGTCTCCATGCATAGACTGCTGTAGCCACAATGTTCGAATTCTTTTTTTTATTTTCGTTAGATCTCACTCATTTTTAAAATAAAACCAAGGACTTAAGAATGTTGTGGCCATGAAAGCTCATGAGAAGCTTAACTTGTAGCCTCAATATATTAATTCATGGCCATACTTCATTAAAAATAACCACAATGCTATCTCAATGGCTTTGTGAATTAAAGTTTACAGTGAGAAAATTGTGGTTTAAACATCAAGAATCATCAAGATTGACAATGATTTGCATATTTCTACTGTATGACTCTGTAGCCTCTTAACTAGGGCTGGAACGCAGTGCTGCAAACTGTATCTGTTTCTGTATCTGGATTTAAACCCAAAGTGGACGTGGAAGAGTTTTTCAGAAAGAGTTTTTTTCTTTCCTTCTTTTGTCAGCATGGTGTGTCGAATTCTGGCTCTGACAGTTCCTCAACCTCAGCTTCATTACACGAGTTCATAATTGGTGTCAACTATGGAGGGACCTTTTAAATAATAATAATAAAAAAAAATCCCACTCATGTGCTAATTATTTTTTGAGAACTAACAAATTTAGTTGGTTCTATTTTCCAAAATGTTATCAAACTAGTAGCCTATCGTTGCTCTGACCAGGCAGTTACTAAGGATGAATGAATGAATGCATCGAATGTTGCTCAACATGGTCTTTGTCTGTTTCTTTGTTGTGCCACACAGGATCCCAGTCCCAATGTACAACTCTAGTCTCAACCAGATGCCCTGAGAACCTTTCTAGCTATCTTTCTATAAAAAAAATAATAATAATGCACCTTCTATTCATATCATATTATCATATCATACAAATGTATTCATATATTTGTATCTGTTCAGAAAACATTATCTGTTCATATGAACTGAATGTGCAGTGTGTAGGACCCAGGGGAGTCTCCTGGGCGGGTACAATCATGCTGCTCTCTCTTCCCACTCTGCATT